>OX326967.1:43348679-43948679 GCA_946800305.1 Medicago arabica
CAAGGTCCTGCAGTCTTTCACTGTTTTTGAAGCTTGAGCTGAATGTCCTTTGTAGTGTATGTCTATCGCCCTTGCTCAAGACTAGCCTCCCACAAAGGTTCCTCTTACAAACTCCGACCCCTTCTCATATGGTGCTTGAGAAATTAGGGTGATTACTGCCTCTCCTCAGATTGACGGTTGTGGTAAATCATCATTCGTTGAGGCACTGTGCGAAGTGGTTTGGACATGGAAAAGGTAATTGGTGCAGTTGCATTTGAAATTGGGCTTTTCGAGGCTGCATCCGAGCGGCTGTGGACAGGATCGCCGGTGCCAGTGTCGAAATCTCCGCTTGCCAATCAAATGACATGACAGAAAAGTGTAACAATCAGTCAGGAAACAAAATTTAGAAAATGGCATGGAGCAGTAGCGAAACAATGGTCATGAATAATTGTGAAGATTCACATAGCACCAAATTCAAATGAGATAGTATCAATTGAAAGCAATAGAGTGAATGAAAACAATTGGAAAATTGAATCACAAAGCTTACGTGCAATCCAACCGAATAAGTGTATGCACGTTCTTCAACGAACAATTAGAGATTGAATGGAAAAAAAAATGTGACGGCGGCGCTCTTCGTCCATGTTTTATTTGTTTTCATACATTGATCTCATACTTTTTCCGTTCTTAAATATATGTCGTAAATTCACAATTTGACCTATTTATATAACTTATTATAACCATAATTTATAATTAATATATAAATACAAATGTTCATACATAACATAATCAATTTTCTAAAAATATGTTGCTTTTCTAAAAATATCTAAATAAATTTTGAATGGATAGTAATTTATAAATTAGTGGAGGATGATAAACTTTTTTTTAGAAGGAGATAGACTCTGTTTATTGTGTTGGAGAGTAATTTATTAATGGACTTACACCTAATAAATAATGGGTTTTAATATTGTTTCAATGTAGAATTTGAAGCAAAACTTTTTTTAGAGGTGTTATGAGAAGCTTTTGTAGATCTATGTTGCTTTTCAAAAAATATCTAAATAAATTTTGAATGGATAGTAATTTATAAATTAGTGGAGGATGATAGACTTTTTTTTAGAAGGAGATAGACTATTTTTATTGTGTTGGAGAGTAATTTATAAATGGACTTACACCTAATAAATAATGGGTTTTAATATTGTTTCAATGTAGAATTTGAAGCAAAACTTTTTTTAGAGGTGTTATGAGAAGTTTTTGTAGATGTGCCACATAAGCACAATGCAAGCATTAGAATAAAGTAAGTTTCAAATTCTAAGATATATACAGATGTAGATAGATAGATTGGTTATGAGATACTATTTTGTTGTTTGGGTCTTAGACTCTTGACATTTAATCAAAATGTCTTTTTTAATGTGTGTGTGTGTGTGTGTGTGTGTGTGTGTGTGTGTGAGAGAGAGAGAGAGAGAGAGAGTGTGTGTGTGTGTGTGTGTGTGTGTGTGTGTGAGAGAGAGAGAGAGTGTGTGTGTGTGTGTGTGTGTGTGTGTGTGTGTGTGTGTGTGTGTGTGTGTGTGTGTGTGTGTGAGATACTATTTTGTTGTTTGGGTCTTAGACTCTTGACATTTAATCAAAATGTCTTTTTTAATGTGTGTGTGTGTGTGAGAGAGAGAGAGAGAGAGAGAGAGAGTGTGTGTGTGTGTGTGTGTGTGTGTGTGTGTGTGTGTGTGTGTGTGTGTGTGTGTGTGTGTGTGTGTGTGTGTGTGTGTGTGTGTGTGTGTGTGTGAGTGTGTGTGTGTGTGTGTGTGTGTGTGTGTGTGTGTGTGTGTGTGTGTGTGTGTGTGTGTGTGTGTGTGTGTGTGTGTGTGTGTGTGTGTGTGTGTGTGTGTGTGTGTGTGTGTGTGTGTGTGTGTGTGTGTGTGTGTGTGTGTGTGTGTGTGAGAGAGAGAGCACGCGCGAGCGTTCACGCGTGCGTACATGTATTGCTTAATATTTCATTAGTTTCATTTCTCGGTGAAACTTTGGTATTCATCTTTTAAATTCTAACTTAATATTTCTTATTATTTATGGTATTCATCTTTCAAATTCTAAATATATTTACATAAAAAAAACTGTCATGTGATATATATTGTATTTAGTTATTTTGATTAGAAAAAATAACTACAAGAAACTTTGGTATCTCTAATGAAGTTAAAAGTCTGAAGCATCAGACGTAAGATTTTGGCTACGTCGCTCTCTCAAGCCAATTGCTCTTTCTAATAATGCAAAAGTAGCTTATAATTTGTGTGTAAAATACAAAGCTGCATAGGGAGCTTTTTGTAGTAAAAACGGAACTTCTTGCTAAAATATGCCTACTGGAATCATAGAAAATCAGATGATATCTTACCTTTTTTATTGCTTCCTAACAAGTTGATGATTTAACACAATTGTAATTTCATAGACGAGTTCAAATTCAAAACTTGTGGTTAAACTAGAATAGAACTTTACCATCTCATCCAAATTGACTACATTAAATTCATCGGTCATTGTCTCAACAAAGAGTATATTATGTGCCAACTATGAGCAGATTAGAGGTAGAAATGAAAGGAAAAAAAATATAATTGAAATGCTAAAATGAAAAAACAACAGATTTAGTAATTTTTTTAATTTTGAAATGTAAAACCAATTTCAAACATTGATTCAATCCTCGTCGCATGTTTCTTGGAATTATTTTTTTTCCGACCATCTTTTCCAAAAAAAATTTTTGACCCTCTATGAAAATTATTGACAAAAATGACCCACTTTCAATTTTTTTTTTGTCTTTTTCCTCATTCCCGTCATTTGAAACGGCGGGAATGAACCCCCTCACTGACACATGTCACATCGTGACAGGCCAGCAGCTTTTTGGTTTTTTTTTTTCATTCCCGCCAATTGAAATGGCGGGATTCAATTTATGTTTTTTTTTTTTCGTTTTTTACTTTTTTGGACCTAACATATGTATATTTAAACACAAATAATAATAAATAAATAAATAAATGTTAATGATGATAATTATCAATTTAAAAACACTAATGATTTTACTCGTAAGAAATAGAAGAAAAAACTACTTTCTCCGCGGCAGCCATTTACGTCAATGTAAACTATGACCTCCCGTAGCACATAATTTATCTTTTTTATTTCGTACGGGTCGTTGATCTTGATCTTCCTCTTCCTCTCCCTCGTGCTCTTCCTGTTCCACATCGTCATCAGGAATTTCAGCATCAACATTAGTTTCCACAGTGACTTCATATTGCACTTGTGAAGCTGAGTTGGTCCAGATTTCATTAACGAAGTCATCGTCATTAAACCCTGGTTCAACTCATGTGTACTGCATTCGACACATTAAGCAAAATTTCATGAGGACTATCAAGGATGGAGATCTTAAGGATGTAGTAAATAATATGGGTAAATATATTATCTTACATCTTTTTTATTTTGTGTTATTATTAAACATGTTCACTTTCTAACTAATTGTCTTTTCTTAACGTGCAGGACATGTCCTAAACGTACCCTTGTTCGATTACTACCGTGGTATAATTCAACGGGCAAATCAGCGTGCATTAGATTGGGTGGACAATATACCAAAGGAACAATGGACTCAAGCATACGATGAGGGTCGACGATGGGGCCACATGACAAGCAACATCGTGGAGTCGTGGAACTCTGTGTTTAAGGGAACCCGCAACCTACCTGTTACACCTATAGTCCAATCAACCCACTATAGGCTGGCATGTCTCTTTGCTGATAGAGCTCAAAAAGCGTTTGCAAGGGTTGGCTCCGGAGATGTGTTTAGTGAATATTGCCAGAATGCGATTAAGGATGACATTGTTAAGTCCAACACTCATCATGTCGAATAGTTTGACCGAGAAAGATATACCTTATCTGTCCGTGAGACCGTCAACTACAGGGAGGGAAGACCAATGGAAACTTTCAAGGTGGACCTACAAAAAGGGTGGTGTAATTGTGGGAAATATCAAGCTTTACATTTGCCTTGTTCCCATGTCATAGCCGCGTGTTCTTCATTTCACCATGACTACACAACCATTATTCCAGATGTGTTCAAAAACGAGAGTGTTTACTCGATCTACAACACATCATTCAAAGTAGTCCACGACAAGAGTTATTGGCCCCCATACGACGGTCCTGTGCTTTTCCATAATCCAAACATGTGAAGACTAAAGAAAGGTCGACCCAATAGTACTCGCATAAGGACTGAAATGGACGAGGAGGTGGTAGAGAGGACTCCGACACCGAGACGGTGGGGTTGTGTCGACATACCGGTCATATTAGGAGAAATTGTCCGAGTATAAATAACCGGTAGTTAATAACGTTATGTATTACGTGCTCAAATAAATTAATATTTATTATCATTATCATTAATATTTATTTAGTTTTTTTTTGACAACATTTATTTATTTATTATTATTTGTGTTTAAATATACATATGTTGTGTCCAAAAAAGCAAAAAACGAAAGAAAAAAAACATAAATTGAATCTCGCCATTTCAATTGGCGGGAATGAAAAAAAACCAAAAAGCTGCTGGTCTGTCACGATGTGACATGTGTCAGTGAGGGGGCTCATTCCCGCCGTTTCAAATAGCGGGAATGAGGAAAAAGACAAAAAAAAAAATGAAAGTGGGTCATTTTTGTCAATAATTTTCATAGGGGGTAAAAAAAAATTTGGGAAAGAGGGTCGGAAAAAAAAAATTCTGTTTCTTGCTATTATGAAGAGCCCAAGATTGAATGTCCTTTCCCACACCACGGTGACTTTAGAGACCACCATGACTACAGTGCCCTCCACCAAGTGCCACTGTGGACGCAGGTTCTCCTGATCGTTCTCAGTGTACTTTTTGGACTGGTGTCCATTACACTCATTGTCTATTGGATGATATATCCAACCTTGCACCTCTTCCAACCATCGAGATGCACTCCGTGCCGCCAGCTTGATTATTAGGTAATGGTAGTTTTTTTTCATTGTTCTTAGCTTATTACTTTTCCTCTTTTATCAAGAAAGGTTTTTTCTCACTTTAACTTTTTTTTTTTAATTTACAGGATGGTCGACTGCTCATGATGGGTTATGTTTATATATATATATATATATATATATATATATATGTGGGTGGTCGACCTGATATAATTTAAGTGTCCTATATTGATGATGATGAACGAAAAGAATCGATGGTAACATGTGGGTGGCCCTTTCTTTAGATCACACCCTTGAGGGAGAGCTTAGTCCAACAAGAACACTATCAAATCTTGTAAGCAAACCCCTAAAAAAAATCGTGTAAGCAAAATCTTGAGTTCATTCATATATGATTTTGCTGCTAAATTAAATTTGTTTAAGACAAATACAACTCACACCCTAAAAAAACTCAAATATATTTTAAAATGACTAATATACCCTTTAACTTAATACAAATTTCAATTTAAGCTAAAACCCTTTCATCACATGTCTCGCTTAATCATTCAAACCTCAGAAACTTAGTTCATGTATTCATCATTTAAACCTCAGAAACTTAGTTCACGTATTCATCATTCCCAAACACTCGCACTGTTTTTTGAAAGGCATCACTATTTTCAAGCATTTATCTCTTAAACCCTGACAAAGCCATATACTAATTGTAGGTTTTCAAGTTTTTATGTCTCTGATAATTGTGTCAACATTTTCTTCTTCCTCAAAGTCTATTATTGGAGAGGAAAAAATATATGTAGAATTGATTGAAACATAGGATAGAAAAATGAGAAAATGAGAGAAAGATAGTAGTTTTTTAAATTATAAAAACTCAGTTTGCATAGTTAATGTAAACTTAGTTTACATAAGTTAAGTAAATTAAGCTTACGTGTGTGTATGTATAAACTTGTTCTCGCGCACTCTACATAAGTTGTACATGCGTAAACTTAATTTACACTAACATCTCTTAGTGAGTAATTGTACACTAACATCTCTCATGGTGTAATTGTACACACGTAAATTGAATTTACATTAACCTCTCATAGTGAGTAATTGTACATGCGTAAACCGAATTTATACCAACTTCTCATAGTGAATAACAGTGCCATGTAAAATCAAATTACGTTTCCCTCTTAATAATTGATACGGAATTTTAAAAAACAACACTTTACTTTACCGAAATAATATCTACTTAATCTAAATTCATGTCGCCCACACATGCATATCTCATAACAAAATAAGAAAACACATAACGAACAAGAAATAAATAGAAACTCTTCGATAATGAAATTTACTAACATTTGTGATGAAAGGGATGAAAGTTCAAAATGATGATGAAAAAGGGATTTAATTATGCTTAAATTTTTGAATAATTTTTTTATAGGTAAATTAATGAAATTTTAGAGTCAACTTATTTCGAAGGAACTTTTACTTTTTATAATAATGTTTGGGTTAATAGTATTTTTCACCCATGTAATATATGTTATTTTCGGTTTTCACCCTTATGAAATTTTCGGTTTGATTTGCACCCTCGTAAAACTTTTTTTTTTCTTCCGGAAAACACCCCTCCTCCATCCAACTCATCAAATGCGCATATGTGGCGCTGACTTGGTTTTTTTTTTAATTATTTATTTTTTAATTGGCCAAGTGTAAAAAGAAATTCCACGTCAGATTTAATTTAAAAAAAATCTAAAAAACATTTAAAAATTAAGATTTTTTTCCAAAAAATTAAAAAATTCGTTTTTTTTTAAAACTAAAAAATTCAAAAATTAATTTTTTTCCGAAATATAAAAAAACAGAAAAATAGTCACATTATTTTTTCCAAAAAAAATTAAAATAAAAAAAATATTTAGATTTTTTAATCAAAAATTTAAAAACTATAAGATATTTTTTAAAATTAGAAAATATAATCAGATTTTTTATTAAAATTAAAAATATTTTAAAATATTCTGGAAATTAATTTTCAAAAATAAAAAAAAATCCAAAAATCAGAAAAATATTCAAAAAAAATTCCAAAAAATTAAAAAATCAGAAAAAATATTCATTTTTTTTAAAGATTCTGGAGTTTAATTTTTAAAATAAAAAATTTAGATTTTTTTCCGAAAAAAAGTATTTTTAAAATTTTTTCTGCAAAAAACAATTATGAAAACATTTTATTATTAAAAATTTGGATACAACTTTTTTAAAAATTTAGAAAAAATTCAGATATTTTTTTCGACAATTTTATTCTAGATTTTTTTTTCAAAAAATTAAAAACTAATTCTAGAATTTAAAAAAATTAGATTTTTTCCAGAATTTTTTTTTACAAAATCTGAAAAAAAATTATTTTGAAAATTAAATTTCAGAATATTTTAAAATCTTTTTAAAAAATTTTGATTATATTTTCTGATTTTTTTAATTTTAAAAAATATCTTATAGTTTTTTAATTTTTGATAAAAAAAATCTAAATTTTTTGGAAAAAATGTGACAATTTTTCTGCTTTTTTATATTTCGGAAAAAATTCTTAATTTTTTTTTAATTTTTTAGTTTAAAAAAAACGATTTTTTAAATTTGTTGAAAAAAAATCTTAATTGTAAATTTTTTTTTTAAATTAAATCTATCGTAGAATATTTTTTTACATGAAAAAACAAAAAACCAAGTCAGCGCCACATATGCGCTTTTGATGAGTTTGATGGAGGAGTGGTGTTTTTCGAAAAAGAAAAGTTTTACGCAAATCAAATCGAAAATTTCATGAAAACCAGAAATGATATATATTACAGGGTGAAAACACTCTTAACCCATAATGTTTTAAACAACATGCAAATAATCTTCATTTGAAAACGAAAATGACTATATTCACAGAGATCACAACTTGATTTAACTAACCCTAGTAATAATTAATTTATTTATTAATTGAATCGAGTTAAAGGGAGGGAGTATAGAATCAAGTTGAACAGCTTGATGCTCTGATATGTTGTATCGGTTAATTTAAATTACGTTTCTGTTATTCATCACAAATCTCTTAAACTATGGACCCAGAACCTCTAATTTCGGATAATATCGATTCTACCTTTGTTTGGGACCAAAATTCGCAGCTTTACTTTCACGCCAGGTTATTTTCCCTGTCATTTCCACAACGTTTGAATTTCAATTGTATGTTTCACTTGAAACTGTGATTTTTCTGATTTAATTTGCAATGATATTCATTACATGTGAATTATGAATATAATGACTAAATTTCTGGTTTTGTTGCATAGGTTTATACATTCGTGGTTATTAACTTATTTTTTATTTGTTTATTAACTGTGTGCACTGCAGTAGCGGATTTTATCATGATCCTAATGCTGGCTGGTACTATAGCACCAATGATGGTGTTTATTACAAATTTGAGGATGGAAATTATGTACCTTTAGATTCCAATAAGGTAGGTTTGGCCTTCTATGCGTCTCTTTGGATTGACTTTTTGAGACAACTTAAGTTTGAGACAACTTTTGAAAACAACTTAAGTTGTTTTCAACTTATACTAAAGAAATTTATGTTTTCTATCTTTTGTTATAGAAATAGCTTTTACATAAGCGCTTATGTTATAAGCTTAAAATTAAGTTGCTAATCCAAAAAGGGTTTAAGGGTCGTTTGGATTGGCTTATTTTCGAGCTTATGAAAAATAACTTAAGCAAATAAACAAGCTTTTATGTTAATTCGTAAGTTCTCGCTCTTCGTTAGCTGTTTTTTCATAAACTACCTTAACAAGCTTATGAATAATCCGTAAAAGCTTATATATTTACGTAAGTTGTTTTGCATAAGCTAAAAAATAAGTCAATCCAATCAGGCCCTAAGTCATTTACATCTCTTATTTTCTAAAATAAACTTATCAAAATTTTTAATTTCAAGTTGGTGATTGAAGTTTTATTGCTTGTGTTTCAGGATGATGATGTTGAAGAAATATATGTGTGCAAAGAAACCAAACCTGAAAGAAGTCAACAAATACAAGACATTAACAATGAGGAGGATTGTTCTTCCTTCCTTGGAAACGAAATTGAAACTAACCAACAGATAGGAACCTTGACCGAGGAAGCAGGGGATGGTAAGTAATAATGTTAACCTGCAAACTTTATTACCGTATTTTATTGAATACTCCTATGCTTTGAGGACACTTCATTCTCTCCTTTGCTTTGAGCATCAACATTTTGGTGTTTCAGTCAAGCAGCAGTATTAATATGAGTAGCTTAAGCCTTCTAAGTAGATGTCTTTGTAATAGATGCAATGAACTCCACGAACAGTCCAACTTGTGGAAACCCTCCACCACCGTCGGAATGGTATCCACCTTCCTTCCACATCCTTTTTCTATTGATGATTATTTTTCAAAATATTCTTAAATTAATTATTTTGCTAACCAACAGGTTAGAAGACACACTTATTGATCTATACTTATCTGGCTACAACAACATAGCAGTTAGTGCAGCTGATACAGTGACAGACCCCGTGGAAACCGATGGATATAACTTCACATTAGAGGCTGATGGTTTGTTCCTAACTTATGTAATTTTTCTGTTAACAAAGTGATAACTGAGATCACTCTTAAATGAATGTGTTTCTCAATGTATAGCTTACAGAAATGCTGAAATGGGAGGTGACTGGACCACAGGCCCAGCAGATGAAAATGGCATGACTGATAATGAAAAAACTGCAGATGAAATTGTAGCTTACAGCGATGCTGATGAAGTAGAAGAAGGTGAGTGGATTCCAGATCCAGAGGATGTAAATCACTTAGCTGATGGAAGTTCCATAGATGAAGGTATTTCCACTTTGCTCGCTAGTCTAAGGAATCATCTGTAAGCTTGTGTCTACTACTAACTGGCATGTGCTATTTCATTCTATCTCTATGTACTTCGAAATAGTTTGCCAAAATATTATTATGATGTGCACTATGGATATACTGCAAATATGAATGGATTGTTTCCTTGAAGGTTCAAGTAACTAAGAAGGGCTTGTTTCCTTGTTTATTCAGTAATCTAGTTTGCCTCGAGTCCCCTGCTAAATAGATTGCATGCCTATTTTATTCATGCGTTTGATTTATACCATTACAGGCATCTTGTTCGAAGAAGAAAAATGGCGAGCTCAGTATGGTCAAGTCGTTGAATCAAGGAAAGATTTGGTTTTAGAGTTTCCAGTTGTGGACTTGTGGGACTGGGAAATGGTCAGAGCATCCAAAAAAGATGGAAAAGATAGGGTGGCAAGGTTGGTTGGAAGACTGGTCAAACAATCTGCAAAGCGGCACCCATCTATCTCCTCTGTTGAAAAGAAATTTAGATCTGCTCCTATCTGCGAAGTACATCTCGATCTGGTACGCGTCAAAACAGGTTTGCATTTTACTCTTGTATTTGCTGGTACGCGTCTAAAACAGGATATAGCTATTATGAAGTGACATGAGAGGCAACCATATATAATTTGATTTTTTATTTTCTTGTTTTAAACCTTGTTATTATGCATAAATTTCATTTTAGAATCATGGACAAGTTACAATTTATAAGCAATAGGGATAGAGTGGCTTACATGGAAAGTTTCAAAATAAAGTTGTATTGAGATTTTTCAATATTAAGTGATAGTGCTTCTTGGAATGAACATGACTTATTGTCATGCTCTTTTATCAGGACAAGTGTATAGATTGCGAAACCCAAGTGCGAGATACGTGGCTTCATTATCAAGTTATGATTCTGCCGATCCAACAAAAGATTGGGATTTTCCTCTGTTATCATCTAATACAAATAGCACTCATGTCTCTAAGTCAAGTCAAAGTACTCCTTCCACTTCAACTGAAATTCCTACAGAGAAAGATTTGCCCACGTTGCCAAGTCAGCTTTCTGCATCCAAGGTTTGTACTCGGAAATTGAAATCTATCAATTAGTTGCTACTTTTTCCCCTTCTCCCATGACCACCCTTCATGTAATTTAGTACATCAAAAAGATATCTTCAGAATCTGTTAGCTTTCAGCTCATTTACTGTTTTGCTACGCCAGCAAATAAAATGTCAATATAGAGATCGCGCAGCTGAAAGAAGAATCTTGCATGGTGGCTTTGGTGTTGGTCCGGGGCAGAAGAATCTTGGTGTTGGTGATGATACAACATCAACGCCTGATGCTTGTCCAGAAGAAGCTACAGAAGAGGCCTTGAAGATGTCATTTGGACCAGGTAGTTATGCCAGAAATCTTCTGGAAGGCATGGGCTGGAAGGAGGTATGGATTGAGTTCTCTGGTGCAAAATATTCCATTTTTCTTTATTGAATTGAAATTCTTAGGACTATTATGTAGTTAGTCTTTCCTGTTTAAAAACTATTCCATTGGCATTGCCAACTAGCTTATAACAGAATTGCATCAGGTCATCATCACCTGGGTGGGGTGTGTGATAATATCAAAAGATCTGGTCCTCAAATCTCAGATGACACCTACCCTATATTTATATGAACTATACCAATATATACGCATTAACACTTTCTTACTATTATTAAACCATGTACAATAATACAATAATGTAAAGTATTAGCAGCAGTTAATTTACGCTTATCCAAATAGAAAATGTAGAAATTTGGGGTCTAACTTATCCTTACAAAACCGGCTTGTAAAGTGTAGAGTGCTTCCTCAAATGTCACAATTAGGCGACTAAGGGCGGATCACAATAAAGACGGAATTTCCAACAGAAAACAATGTGAATTTTTTATAAAGACAAACTTTGATTATGTTACTTTACACTTTTTTTTACTTTACATTTTACTCACTTTAGATGAGCAAAATTTAAAATTATTATCGGCAATGACCATTCTATAATCTATAATTTAATTATTATTCTTTTAATGGCACTTCATAGATAATTTCTGTTCCCACCCTTGTGCAGGGAGAAGGACTTGGCAGTTCTACAAAAGGTTTGGTGGAACCTATTCAACCAGTTCGAAACATTGGCAGTGCAGGCTTGGGGTGGCCTCGTCGATGAACAAGGCTGACTATGTGTCATAACCACACAGAAACTTACCTTCAACCACCAGACCAATGTAGCCTATGTTTTTATTATGATTAGGATTAGAAACTTGGTGTTCGGGTTTTTGAGAAAGAAGCAATTCTTATTTCTAAAGTTGATTCCACTCAACATAATTTGTAGTTTCTATATATATACATATATAGAAAAATTAATGGGCAATTCTATATATATACATATGTGACATGAATTTAAATTATTATCTCGGAAATGAAATTTAGTTTTAGTGACTAGAAAATATTTCTAATATACAACATTAAAATTTATTTTTTAAAAATTACACATCTAAAAACGCAATCAATTTAAATTACACATCTAATCATTAAACGTTGCAAGTGGGGTTGTTCGTGACGAGGTTTGGATCGGATGAGGTAGAAATACATCCGATCCAAAGATAAAATTATATGCAGTTTGGTTTTGGATGATTAATTTTAAAAACCGGATTCAATCCAATTTAATGCGGTTTAAATTAGATCAATTTTTTTATATCCAAATTACAAATTGTAATACTTTTATTAATAATATTATAAAAATATGATAAAAGAATAGGTTTATACAAAATACAACTTATTAAAAATTAGTAGTACAAAAGAACAATGACAGGTTATCTTTCAAACATATGAAATAGTAACTAAATAGATTAAATTAAACTATGTGGTATTAAAATAATCAACAAGAAAAAAAATAATTGCCTAATATAATATGTCAAATTTATATAAAAAATGAAAATATGTATTAAAATATGTACGTGGTTCGGTTTGATTTAGTTTTGAATAAATCAATCCAATTCTCGATCTAATCCAAGTAGTTTTCACAAAACAACGTCTAAATACATTCAATAATATTTAGTTTTGCGCGGTTTTCGGTTTTTCTAAATTGCTTTGGATTTAAACACCCTTAGTTGCAACCTTACAGGGATCATAATTCAAACCCCGTATTCTCGACTTATTCATCTAGACCAAAAATAAATATGAATCAATTTACCTGCTGAAATTAATTTATTTAATCAAATTCAATTATATAGAGAATCGAGCACTCAGCACAGTGTCATGTTTTAAGGGGGATAATTACATTTAACAGGTTGAGCTATTTATAGTGTCAACATATTGATTTTAATTTTCAAACTTGTTTCCTATCTCGCTTGGAACCAACAAAATGTTACAAAGTAGGACCATCTCCAATGAGGATTATAATCCATTTAGAGCAAGATCAAAATTATTTCTCATCACTGCTTGTTTGCTTAGAAAAAAGAGGTCTATCAAATTGAATCAATCAAGATCAATATAATATACAACCACCGGTAGAAACTTGATAAAAACAAAAAAATTAATCCGAAATTAATTCACAGCCTCCTCAGTCACCGTCTTATCATCCTCAGTCGCTGTCTTATCCTCCTCAGTCACCGCCTTATCCTCCTTATCCTCCTCAGTCGCCGTCTTATCCTCCTCAGCCACCGTCTTATCGCTGTCACTCTTACTATGTGGTGCATCAGACCTTCCATCCTCCGCTAAGTTCTTTTGCTGGAGTTCATGTTTCAGCCTTTGGATCTCCTGACCTTTCTCGTCTAGCTTCTCTTGCAACATAAGAACCTACAGAAAAATTCATAAGTAGGGTTTTCACAATATAGTTGGTTAGTTATTAATTTCAAAATGGTGTTTGGTGTTCTTATTAATTTCACATAAGAACACAATCATGCATGGTAAACCACTGTTACAAAGCACACAAACATGCTATTGGGATGGGATGTTAAAATACATTACTCCCTCCAACCTTGAATATAATCAACAAATTTTTAAATTTTGATGGTCCAAAATACAAGCAAATTCTATATAACTTTAGGTACATAATGATATCATATCATTCTTAAAATACATTACAGTTAATTTAAAATTTAAGATCCCAAACATGTTATTAATTTTCTTGTAAGGTTTTAAGCTAGTTTTTACTTGTGCGGGGAGCGGTTAAATTACATAATTTCAATCAATCTAGGACATTAAGTTCTACAGTCCTATTAAAAATTTAAAAGAATAAAATAACATAACAAATTCGAAGACATGAGATATTCCAATATTTTATCTTTTCGCGTTAATAAAAATAAAAATGTCATCCTCTTAACTTTGAGATTCAAAATAATTTATCTATCTAAGAGGAAATGATATTATTAGTTTTTTAAAACTAAATACATTAGTCTAAAAAAATAAATCCTCATTTTCGTCTGCTTATTTATTCAGTTCACGTCAAAACATTAATTGATTGCAATGTAAGCTGTTTTCCAAATGCAACAGTTGAGTTCCTTCAACCTTGCATATTATGTAGAGGAGTCTTCCAACAATACTTTTCCCTTTTTCTCTCAACTTAATTCATAAACCAAACTCAATTAAGCGTTTTAGAACTGAACATGCATTGCAACTTTCATATAATTTATAAATAGAAAAGAGAGAGAAGTGAAAACCGTTTCATTTGATCTCTCCACATCATTTGTCAGTCCTTCCATATGCTTCTGCAACCCTGTAGTCAATGTTAAGGATTAACATTAAGATAAATTGCAAGTGTATGGCTGGCCATATAATTATAGATATTAGATAGATCAACATATAGACAACTTTCATGTATCTAAGTCAAAAAAAATAAAAAAATATCACATTGCAGCCCTCGAAATTCTGCAATTTTATAGGCGAGATAACATGAGGCAACTACTCCTAACAAACAACCAACATGTTGAGATCGTAAATTATAACAATATCTCTAGCACATTATTATGATTCAAATGAAAAGTTTTAAAGTCACAAAATAACATTATTTTACGCAATGTTTGATATGAAAATTAACATGAGTGCAAATACAAGTGCACATATCAGTCTCAAATGAAAGGTGACATCAGTTACTGAGTTGCTGGGAAGTGTAAATGGATTGAAGAAGCCAGAACATAATAAAATGAATTTCATTCAGCTAAAAAACCTTCAAATTGACTTCTGAGTTGTGTATTCTGAGACTTCTGCAATGCAAGTTTCATCGTCAATTCATGTATCTGCACACCAAAAGAAATGGGAAAGGGCAATACAAACATTAATTTAGCAGCCATGAATACCGAAAAAATACATTGAGCACATTAAGCTTCTAATTTTATTGGTGTGTGAACACATGGTAGTGTAAAATTTCATCCTGCTGCAAGTACAACACATGAATGGAAAGGGAAAACATGACAATTGAGGGAATAAAGAAATACAATGGTAGCACCTTTCCTTCAGAAGCTTGATTTCCAATCTCCTCATTTTCTTCTTGCAGGGTTCTACATTTAGCCATCAGCATCTTCCCCATCTTGCTTTGGGAAGTAAATTGTATAGCCGTAATGTTATCTTGCAAATCCTTTATTTTTTTGTCCTTCTCCTCCACTAAATTCTGATAGGATGAAAACTCTTGTCAGAACTACTAAAAAGGTGTGCTTTTGTGTGTGTGCGCGCGCGTGTGAGGAAATATTGAAATGAAGACATGGATGTATAAATGAAACTAAAGAAACATGAAATCAACTATCTTGAGCAACAAGAAAAAGTAAACAGCACAATACATAGAACACCCTGGATTCATTTCTGCAATTTAAAGGCGCTTCTCTATTCTAATATGCCATCAGAAACCCCTAATTAGACATTCAAAAACCACCCTCCATCATAAAAGTTATCAACTTCG
Organism: Medicago arabica; assembly: GCA_946800305.1. Classification (NCBI taxonomy): domain Eukaryota; kingdom Viridiplantae; phylum Streptophyta; class Magnoliopsida; order Fabales; family Fabaceae; genus Medicago; species Medicago arabica. The sequence goes on from OX326967.1 coordinate 43,364,303, forward strand.
CATCACTTTCCAAACACTGTCTGCATCGCATACCCAAAGTACATAGCTTGGCTATGCTTTTCTATAGTGTTAGGCTTATTCCATCTCATTGTGGGATTTCCAAAGAACAAAAAATTCTTAATAAATTCCCCCAGTTGTCATGTGATAGAGTACTACTACTGATATATAACAACACTGCTCATGAAGTCATCGAGATGTTCACTTTATTTCTAGGTGAAAAAATATGAGTGGCAACTTGAACCAACCTTCTCCTAGTGCAACAAGAGTTATGACATCTAATTTTTCCCCAACATCCCTATGTATGTCCATGAAAAGGAGAAAGTGGTAACCAAATTTTATTCAATAAATGTGAATATTAAATTAAATTACAAACCTTCAAACGCGTGAACTCTTCATGAACAGCCGGATCTAGTAACAACCTCCTCGCCTGAAAAATACATCCCAGAGAACATCAAGGTATTTCTGTCTGAGGAGAATTATTAAAATAGAAAACAAGAATGGAATACAAGATACAGCCAACTCAATACAGTCGGTCAGCTAACAGATGCCACAGTTGTACAATAGAACAGACAATGATAATGTAAGCATTCAACAACAAATTTGATGGCATTCCTCCTTTGTCACAGCTATTGATGTAGGTTAAGTTAAAAGGTACACAACTAAGCACTTCTCCACTAAGTGGACTCAAACACATGGATCAAACAATGTGTAAATAGACCATTATTGGTGAGCTAATATAATTTTGAGGCAATGAGGGACTTCAAAACAAGACCCCACTCTGTTTTTACCTGTTAGATGGGTGTTTGTTGCCCTTGTAATGCATGAAACATGTACACTTCAAGTTGTGTGTAGTGTATGGCAAGGGAGGCATGAAAAATGCTTTTATTTTGTTTCTGGATTTTTCTTTTAAGAAGTAGCAAAACCAGTAACCACACATTGGTATTAGATACATATACTGCTCATTGTTTATATTTGATGTTACAAGACATTTGAAAAATTCAGCATTCCTATAGGTACACTTAAACATACGCTATAAGCATACCTGCATTGATGGCGGCTTGAGTTGTACTTTCAGATCCCGCACAGCAGACTGAAAGTTTAAGACAGCCATAAATTAAAAAATAATACTAATAAGAAAAATAAGAAGAAGCACAACAACAATAAGTTGATTTGTAAGGATAAGATAGGCCTAAGAAAAAAAACAAATATGGTATCAGAGTCTATCCATTCGGCCACCCGCCAGAGTATTTGTGTACAAAGCCTAACAGTGTCAGCCGTGAGGGGGTGTATTGGAAAAAACCCAAATTCCACATTGAAACGAGTGGCACCCCTCCCCTTAAAAGTCAGTTTTCAAATTATAAGCTAGACCCAATATAAAAACCTAAAAGAAATAATTCAAATCTGGAGCTTTAGCAGCAAAAACCATACTGAAACGATTCCAGGATCATTCTATATCTTGGTGTCACTAAAAGTTTGATATTCTTTGTTGTCAGATGTACATGAGAGAGTTTGAGACCAAGAAAGACTGTACTTCACAATTATTCCTACTCCATTCATACTATACTTTTTTTAAGACAAACAAATGGAACATACTTAGGTGGTTGAGCTGGATGCCAAAAGGAAAAACATACATTCATTCAATCTAATTGCTAAACAAAACAAGAATCTTGTGTTAAGAATATTACTTTCAACTCTGCTATCTCTTGCTCCCGTTTTGCAAATGTTTTAATGAATGCTGATTCTTTTTTCTTGGCCTTTTCAAGCTGACAACCAGTAGAGAAATTATAAAGAGTCAACGAACCCAGTCCATAGATAATGTTTTATTTGATGAAAAAATTAAACTTTGGTTGTAAACCTGCTCTCTCAATGACTCTTCAGATGATTTCAGGGCCTGGAGATAATTAATCAACATTTTTGGCTCTAACAATAGGAAAGATTAAACAATTGTTCAGGTGTACATTTAAAATACAGAAAATAATAGTAGAAAGAACTAAACCGTGAACAGTTAAAACAGGTATAAAGTATATACTTCTTGCAAAACACTCAATGCAAACAAACCTGGAGTAGCCCCAGCACATACAACAGGCTCATTTTGAATTGAAGAATGCCAACTCTGAATCTCAGACTTTGCAGCCTCAAGCTCACTCTGGAAATGCAGTTATTTGATGAAATCTTCTAAGAAAGAAAGACGTGAAACTAAACCATATATATGACGACAATAATCATGTGTGCAACAAGACAAAACAACCCTCAACTCTAACTGATTAGGGTCCATAATAGGAATGAAGGAAGGATGCAAGAACATTTTGTCTGAATGATATCATTTCCATCCAAAAACTATACATGAAGGTTGAAGCCTTTTCATTGTGAACCACTCATGAGTGTCCAAGCGTTAAATCATGTTATTTATAACCAAAGAACATTTCCTTCAGTAACGAAAGTACAAATATTTATGTAAAAAGGATTATTAAATTGAAAGGAAAAAAAATGAAAAAGATACAGGCCAACATAAAGGAGAAAACAATGTGAATTATTACGAGGAAAACGTACTTGGCATGTAGCAAGCCGATCCTTACAGCTCTGGAGGCTGCAAAAAACATGGTTACAAAGTAAAATTAGACCTGAATATAGTAATCTAATCTAGGCACAGTACAATATGTTTCACAGTAGCTATGCTGAGAAATACCTCTCACGAAGTGACAAGATCATTCCTGTTGCTACACCAGAGGTAGTTTCTTCAACTTTAGATTTGGCCTACATCAGAAATGGTGGTAAAGAATCTAAGAGAAACTGTAACTGAAAATTGAATTGACAAACAATTGCAATGTGTAGATTTCATTTTATGTTACCAAGGGAACGGAAGTTCAGTTAGTTACAATGGAAATATAACCTACATTAGGACCTATGGGATCTCTCATAAGCTTGAGTAGATGTACTCCCTTAATAAATTCTTATTTTAATGTTTTGACTAAGCTAAGTATATTATTAGTAAGCTTATTATAAACAAAGCATCCACTACGGCAAAGCCAAATTTCATTGTTCACCAATACATCAACAAATAAACACCCCCAATCAAAGCAGCATAACTAAGCATTAATGTACCTGAACTTTATGCACCACAAAGACAGGGCATGTAAGACACTAAAGTTCAACCATCACCCTAACAACAACAACCAAGCCTTATCCCCCTAAGTGGGGTTGGCCATATGGATCAAATGAAGCCATGATGCTCTATCATATATTGTATCTCAGTCCAAATCATTAATTACTAGATTTGTCTTAATAGTTTCTTTTCTAGTTTTTCTAGGTCGTCCTCCGCCTCTAGTGATTTAACTACCCACCGTCTGATCTACTCTCCTCACTGGTCTTCTCTCTATATGTTCAAAACATCTAAATTGAGTTTCCACCATCTTTTCTACGATAGGTGCTACCCCAACTCTCTCTTTAATGTTTGTCTTCTCCTATCACGAATCCAACGCAACATCATCATCTCTGCTAGGCTTATTTTCTTCTCGAATTGGTTCTTTACCTCTCAACACTCAGCCACATACAACATTGTCTGTCTTACAGTTGTAAGATAAAATTTCCCCTCCAACCTCAGTGGGACTTTTGTATCGCATAAAATATATGAGGCTCTCCTCCATTTCAACCACCCTCATATGAATTTGATGGTTTACACTTTACAACTCCTTCTAGCTCAACCATCACGCTTGCCATACAAAAATGTTGAAATTGCACTAATGCAAGAACAAAGTAACATCTTTCAAGTTGCTTCATTTTTCTATATCCGAATACTTAACTCATAAACTATTATTACTCAAGTCCCCAACACAGTCAATGAAAGATAGAATACCATAACCTTCATTAACATAATCTAAAATACGAGCATGGCATAACAGATTTGAGTAATCGATCAATTACCTTCTTCGGTGCAAAAGGATCGTTATCATAATCTTCATCGTCATAATCCGGAGACGGTCTCTTATTACCTATATATTAATGAAACAGAATTAACAAATCACCCAAAACGAATTCAATTCAACAAAACACAAATTGAGTATCAAAATCAAAAACCTGAATGCCTTCCACCGATTTCACCTCCGAAATCGAAATCCTACAATCAAAACAATCAAAAATAAGTTCAAAGAGAATCATAGAAAACAATGATGAGAAGTGTTAACGCTTAACAGCGCTTACATCGTCGAAACGAGTAGGAGAAGCCATGAATTTGAAGAAACCCTAGATATTGAAGAAATCAGAAAAGAACGGGGTGATAGAGGCAAAGTCACGGACGAAGCTCGCGACTTCTGATGCGGAACGATTGTTCTGAGTTCTTCTAATTCACCATAACCCCTTTATGTGTTCTGTTCTCAGAAATAAGACTTAGTGAGATGAACTCGTTAGATTTAAAAATAAAAATAAGGGTTAAATAAATTTTTCAATCCCCCTAGATATATCAAATTTTGGTTATCGTCTAAAAAAAAAAATGTTTTTATTTTCACAATTTTTTTATTTTGTTTTTGGTCTTAAATGGTTAAATGGTTAATTTATGTTTACGTTATGTTCAAATTGTATTCATGTTATATCAGTTTATTAAAAATTAAAAACATGTCAAAATTATAGTATCTATTACGGACCAAAAGTAAAATAAAAAAATTTGTGAGAATGAAAACATCTCATCTTATTTTTTAGAGACGAAAATCAAAATTTAATATATTTATAAGGACGAAAAACTTATTTAACCCTAAAAATAATAAAATGTTTAATGTGTGTATTTTTAGTTCGGTTGTAATAAATATTTTATTTTGAAGGAAGTTCGGTGGTAAACATGTGTCATGTGTTTTTAAGGTTTTTTTCTCGAAAATTGCTCTTCTCCCAACAAAAACGCTCATTCTCATACAAATTGATCAAAATATCTTTCGCTATATTGGTACATTTCACGTGAGTTAATTCACGTATGTTATAACTTAGCGTGAGTTAACTCACGTAGGTTATAACCACAGCGTGAGTTAACTCATTCAAGTTGTAATCCAGCGTAAGTTAACTAATGCATATAGACTGTACTTCAGCTTATCGAGTGTGACTTAACTCACGTGGAGGTATTTTGGTCGGTTTGTATGTGAGTGGTGACTTAATGCATATAGATCCACGATTAATTAATTTTGCCTACATTGTAAAATACATGTCGTGGTGTGATTTTATATGGCTTCATCTTTCCTACTACTTACAATTATAACTTTGGTGTGATGGTGTTAGGATATAGAATAAGGAAAATTGGTAAAGAAGTTGGTTTAGTTGGGCAAGTATTTGTATAATAGGGGAATACAATGATAGAGAAGGGTATCATTGAATATTGTATACATTTGGGAATATAATAGCGACTCTATTGCGAAGAGGAAACCCTTGGAGGAGATATTTCTCTCCTGTTCTCTTTTATCCTTTCTCAATCCTTCAATAAAATTGTTCATTCTTTTCAATTCAATTATATGGTTCCATACTTATGCGAGGTGGAGATAATTTAGTTTCCATTTTGTAACAAGGTGCGTGCGTTGAATAGATTTTGCAAGTAGTGACCGCATTTTTATCGTTTTGCAGAACTTCCTCTTTGTTTCGCTGAGTTTGGGGTTTTGCATCATAACGTGGATATTGGTCCCTTGAGTGGATTGACACATACTAGGAGATTTCAACAGGTAAACCTTTCTGTGCTATATTCAAGAACAACAAAATAAACCGTGGAATGGGATTCATTTTCTTTATTTTTTTTTGTTTACATCAAATTAGCTTCCGACCAAATATGGAAGGGGGTCTGTTTCCTGTCTTTTTGTTCACATTTCTATCTGTCTTCTAATGTGAACTGTGCAATACCCCGATCACTGTTTTGGGGAAATGACATGCACTTTGGTTACCAGAAGTTATTGATTGACAATGGGATAATGATGATTTCCCAATTCCATCATATTTGACTCTGATATCGTTGTGGGAGTGCCGCTCAGTTAGTTATTTGCTTTCGTTTATTAAGCTAGGTATCACATTTATGTGTAAGTGAAGGCATTGCATTGAAATATTTGGTTTAACATATGAACTGCAACTTTCAACGGTATGCTTTTTCTCTGTTATTTTCAATGCCTATCAATCATTGAGCCCTCATGCTCATAATATATAAAGAAGGAAATTCTTTTTCCTTCATCTTGGTTTCCAGCTACTGAAAAAGTGTTTTTGCCAATTTGTGCTTGGATTGCTCTTTCAAGTACCCAGTTTTACAAACATGCATACTTTTTTTATAGTGGTTGCTATCAATCGATTCTTTAATTGAAAGTGATGAAAATGCATGTGCACCAAATACCTCACACGAGGACAATTAAATTCACAAGATTACTTGATGGCTACCTACATTTCACTTTATCAATGTAAATATTGGGTGCAATGTTGGTAAGGGAAGATTACCGTGGTATTCTGTGAGCCAAATACCCCTGCTCGTGCTGCGCTGACGGCTGAATACCATAGTTAAATTGTGATTTTCTCTGCAACTCATGGGATTGCGAGTTTGTCACATGTGGATTTTCACAAGTCCTAAGTTGGTGTCGCCACAATCGTATGACCCCTAAACCTCTTCAGATTTACACCTTAATCTCTGAGAATAGCCCGGTTCCTAATTTCAATAGATGTATGTTGTATAGAGGTTGGAAGTATTGATTAGTTTAGGGAATAATGATCATTACCTAAGCTTGGTAGCTTCTGCTCTGTCTTTTTTCTTCTCTTTTGATATATGATACGTAAATACATATTGCTGATAGTAATTGCTACAATCTATTTAATACGGTTATTTATTTTCCCTAGCTCGTGTTAAATACTTGAATAGAGGCCAGAGAGATGCCCTGAAGATTTTGAAAAGTGGGAGAAGGCTGAAAATGCTCTTAAGGAAGCTTTGGATGAGTTTGGCAAACCATGGCAGGTATTCTAGAGGTCTTTAATGTTAGCTATAAGATGTTGCTTCAAATGTATAGATGTAATTCTGACTAAAACTAACTCTGTTTGGTCATAAAAAAGTGGAGTATACTTGTCCTTTTGAATTCAATTATAGGTTTACTTGATACTACTTTTATACTCGCATCAATTGTTATTTTATTTTTGCATATCTGTTTTATTTTTTTCTATGGAATACAACATTTGTTAGCTTCTATGTAAGATAATAGAATGCCTGTCTTTCTTATTACTGAATGGAATGTATATATACAAGTGTAGGTCAACTATCTAATTATGTTACAGCATAATTACAGGGAAATCATTAAAACTAATTATGGCAAATATTCTATTCTATCATTCTATTGTGTGCTTATATTGTGTGTAAAAATCTGTAGTTGAATAAAGGGGATGATGCATTCTATGGACCAAAGATAGACATCATTGTATCTGATGCATTGAGTAGGAAATTCCAGTGTGGTACTCTACAGGTTTAAACTGTTTCGCTTGACTTGTATTCACATAATTCAGTTGTAAACTTTTTACTGATAATTGGATATACTGGTTGCTTGCAGCTCCCAGCTTCCTGATAGTTTTAATTTGGAATTCTCAACTGAGGATGAAGCCAAACTTGAGAGACCTGTTATCACACACAGATCCATTCTAGGATCTGTTGAACGCATGTTTGCCATACTTTTAGAGCACTACAAGGGTAAGTGGCCCTTTTGGCTCAGTCCTCGTCAAGCAATTGTGTGCCCCATATCCGAGAAATCACATGCTTATGCACTGCAGGTACATAACTCTGACTCTTTGCTTTTTCTGTGGTAACTTCCTCACGAAGCTTGGGCCAATCTTCCTTGAATAGTTCTATGGCCGAAGTTTTGTCACTGATCTAATTCTATTGTTGTTTGGGTATCATAGTCACATAATTCATGAAATTGACTTCAAATTGGTACATATCCCTCAAGAGTTCGCCATAAACTCATAAGTAAGAGCAGTATGCCACTTGAATGGGAATAGGAACCGTTCATACTACAAAGTGGTCATCATAGGTCACTAGAGAGTATAGCTGTATAGGGAGAAGCACTTTCTACTTTAAAAAGCTAATTATCTTCAATCCTAAACTGCATAACACTTTCAATGTCCGACTTTTATTGTTGTTGTTGTTGTTTGGCTATGTTTCTTTTTATTTTATAATTGTTAATCAAATTAGTAATTAGTGTTTTACCTTAAAAAATAACGTACCTAATTACAAGCATAAAAATATTTCAATTCTATTATTTTCATCCTTTAACATTTCAAATTAATTTTTATTGATATTTTATATCTTATTAGCTTTGACTTTATTGTTTTTAACTAGAGAAAACAAAATCACTAGTAGCATAACGATAAAAATATTAGAACGTACCATGAACCCAAGTAACGTACCAATATGTGTACCCCCCACATACCTAATACTTCAAGAGTAGCGTATCGCATACCCGAATTTGTACCACGTACCAAAGCAAACTGTGAACCAAGTGACTATGGTTTGGATACATGTACTATTTTTGGTGTGAAAAGGTAGATGCTTATTAATTTATAACATACTATTGTTCTGCAATTTTCCAGGTACGTGATCGAATCCATCGAGCAGGGTATCATGTGGATGCTAATACAGAGGATATTGACTTTCAGAAGAAGGTATCACAAACCATTAGCACCAATAAATTTGTATTTAATACTTGATGGGAAAATAATGCTGTCATGGTTTTGATCTACTGCCTATTGAAAATTTAGCAGTTGATTATGTATGAATATGGAGAAACCGGCTCTCCTGATGATTATACAATATGAATATGGAGAAACCCAGCTCTCCTAATGATTATACAATAAGTGTTCAAATAGAACTTGGCTAATTGCCAAAGTGAATTTTATACTAAGTGTTGCTTTAGTTGGTGTCTTTACTTATTACTAAGTGTTGTTTTCTTCTTATTCATGTGGGCTTTTTGGTCATGTCATTCTGTAGGTACTAGAAGCTCATTTAGCGCAATACAATTACATCTTGGTTGTTGGAGAAGAAGCTAATACCGGACAGGTTCTTCCTATTTCCACTATGTGATAAATTAATTGGTTTCAATTTTAGGGTTGTTACCAAAACCTCCAATCAGTCTCTACCCTTTCCTTGTTATAATAACACGACTTTCAAAATTCCCAAGTTGGTGTCGCCGCAATCGTATGACCCCTAAACCTCTTCAGATTTACACCTTAATCTCTGAGAATAGCCCGATTCCTAATTTCAATAGATGTATGTTGTATATGGGGTTGGAAGTATTGATTTGATTAGTTTAGGGAATAATTATCATTAGCGGTGGAGTTACTTTCTGATATGTTAAGCCTTGTATAATATTGTGGCTATCTTTTGATGAGTCTTTTTATTTCTAAGATTTGTTTCATTGTTTCAGGTAAGGGTACTAGTCAGGGGTAAGACGGACCATAGCATTGTGAATATTGATAACCTGCTCAAAGAGAAGAAGTTGCAGCCTTCCACTGATAATTTGCTTATGAAAACTGTGCCAACAAGTTTATACACTTATAACTTACTAGTCATACACATTTGTGTGCATTATTTACATTTCTACTTGACAATTTATCCGACAATATTATGAGTTTTTTATAGAATGACAGTGTATAACTAATTAAAAATAAGTTTTGCTCTTCAAAAACCCTCCTATACTTATTCGAATATGTTTCCTGGTGGTGGTTGGCGGCGGATTTCTCGGTGGTGGATCGATCGTTGAATTATGGCAGTGCTTTCAGCACAATTCTGGTTTGCCTCCTCTCGTCTTCACCTTGACAGCCTCCAATGGCTGTTGCCAGGGTCGGATTGGATTTGGCCTTTTTGTAGTAGATTGTTTTGTAATTCCAAAAGGGTTTGGCGCATAATTCTAAAACTAAAAGGGTCTAGTTCTTGTTCTTACACGTTGTTTTACTCTCGAAAGAGAGTTTTATATCTGTTGGCACTTGAAATTTGATATCGAGTTGACCCACAGTTCTCTGCAATGTGGAAAAGATAGACCAAAATTGTAATTTTGCTAATCATTAACTTTTATAGAAATAACATTTATTGACATTTCAAATAAGTAAAATTAAATGAAAACTGTCACGGAAACTTTAGATTGATGCTCATAATACTATCATGCTCTACCCTCTTCCATCCTTTTCTTTTTCTCTATTCATCTTCGACTTCATCTTCTTTTCTTTCTTTTTTTTCCAAACGCTCTCCTCCAATCTCCCCGAGACACTAGGAAAACTACATAAATAAAATGAAATTGACAGTTGACAATGGTACATCATTAGAAAAACATCAAATAACAAAGCTAGTCAGACGATAATTCTAATTTGATTTAGTTAACCCACATTTCGAACATCATATCAAAATAATTTGAAAATATCATATTCCAAAAAAAAAAATTAAACTACAACAACCAGCTGCATATGATAACTTGAATCTTTCACATATACGAAGAAAGATAAGAAACAGTGTTTCCTTCTTCCCCTCCATACTCCAAAACAAAACCAAAGCTTTATCAATCAAACCTATACTATTTCCACAGCCAAAAAAAATCACATCAAAGAGTAAATTCTATTCAGATGGTAAATCCAGTTCTATTTAATCATCATTAGATTCACAAAAACAACACCACCAAGGACCCCAAACAAGCAAAATACGTGCAGCAACATAAAAGTAAGAAATTAAAATGTAAAGAAATGTAACCACACAAATCAGCTCTGCAAGATCATAGTATATAAGATCAACAGATTCCTAATTTTTTTTTCAATCATAGTATCATATCAACTCTTATCCTAATCAGTGTATTGCACTAGTTGAAACATTATTAATATGAAATTAAGAATAATCAAGCTTAGCATCAAACACATCTACAGAAACAGACAAATAAATCAGAACCAAGAAATAAAAAACACTATTCTCGGCTGCATATTTCATCACAATATTTTAGGAAATATGAAAATCCCTCTCAAATGTTTGAGACTAAATTTAAGTTAATTGAAACCCAGTCCTAATTTCCATTTCCAAAGAAAAAGTACTCCGTCAATCACGCAGAATGCCCAAAATGTCCTCATCTCTAAACAAATGGAACCTGCAAAAATAAAACAGCCCAACTTGTAAATAAAATTGCATTTCCAAGTTAGCAGTCCACATAAAAAGAAACACATTCAAAGAAGAAAACATTGTTCCATATTACATACTCTTTGTCATCAAGCTTAATTTGAGAACCACCATATTCCGGCAAAAGAACGTGGTCACCTTCTTTGACAGACAATGGAATCAGATTCCCAGATTTGTCTCGCGACCCAGGACCAACAGCTACCACCTTTCCAGAATTAAGCTGGGAAGTCTTCTCTGGGAGGAGAATACCGGCAGAGGTCTTGGAAGGAGGGACAATTTTTTCAACGAGGATTCGGTTGAAGGTTGGAATCAAACGCTTAGCCATTTGTTTCTCTTCCTGATGGAGCTGTAAGCGTCTAAAGACTAATCTGATGTGGTGTTTAAAAAGTGAGTGGAAAAAAAAATAAAAATAACGAAGATACCAATGTGAAGCCTCAGTACCACAGCCAAGAAATTTACATCAAAGAATAAATCTATTCAGACGGTAATTCCAGTTCAAGTTTCATCATCATCGGCTTCACTAAAACAACAACGACAACAATAACCACCACAACAACAACACTGACCTCAAAAATCAACAAAATGGAAGAAAAAAATTCAAAATATTATTATATATAGAAATGTAATGGCACAAATCGGCTCTACAGGATCATTATATATAAGATCAGCAGATTCCTATCAGAATGCAAAACAAATGATTAACACTCTTGATTTTGGTCCAATCATAGCATCTTTGATCAGAGCTCATATATATATAGCTATCAGAGACGTGGCATCAGACCCAATAACAAAAATTAAATTATTTAGGAAAAAAATGCTGATATGAATGATGTATAAGATAAAACCCTCAAGAGATTCATCTTATACGTAACACACAGCTCCGCAATGAATGATCCCAACCAACAACAATAAATGGTATCCGCAGATGAGATTGTTCTTTGAATCAGTATTTTAAAATAAAACGAGTGAAAAATGAAAATGAATTAGGAAAACTAAAGCCTCAGTACCACAGCCAAGAAATTTACATCAAAGAATAAACTATTCAGACGGTAATTCCAGATAAGTTTTATCATCATCGGCTTCACGAAAACAACACAACCTCAAAAATCAAACAAATGAAAAATAAAAAATTATAATAAAACATCGAAAATGTAATCGCACAAATCGGCTCTACAGGATCATTATATATAAGATCAGCAGATTCCTATCAAAATGCGAAACAAATGACGAGCACTCTTGATATTGGTCCAATCATAGCATCTTTGGTCAGAGCTTATGTTTAGCTACCAGAGACGTGGCATCGGACCAAATTACAACAATAAAATGAAAACAGAAAATTTGATATATAAAACCCTCAGAAGACCCGTTTCAAATCTCACACACAGCTCCGGAGAGAATGATCTTGGCCGATACCAACAAATGATATCGGCCGATGAAATCATTCTCTAGAACGGAGCTGCTGTTTAGTGTGTCATACGGCACTTCCTATCAATTATTGGGAGATCCTCATCACTGGGTACTATCATAAAACTGAACTAATTCATCAAAACAACGGAGAACAATTTAAATGCCCAAAACAGAAGCAGTCATAATTCATAAACCTAATAAAATTTAAAAACTAAAACCCTACAGCTGAAGATGTGAAGAATTGAACTAAAAGAACTCACAACTCAAAAACGCGAGACACTGCTCCACTGTGCAGCTGCAGACATTGATGATCTTTGTAGCATTTGAGATTGCAATTATATAGTGTTTACTGATTGTGAGCTATTAGGCTAGGGCATCACATTTGTTTTGGGCCGAAAAGTGCTCTTTATACTTTATAAGCTCTGGCTTTGGAAACATATTATTCTTACCCCCCAAATTGTACTTCCAAATCTGTAAATATACCCTCTAAGGCTGACAATGACCTGAACCAAATGAGTTGAACTTGAGTTGAGAATTAAGTTCGTTACATAAATGAACTGAACTTGAGTTATATATAATTCGACTTGTTTGGTTCATAAGTTGACTCGGTATACATACACATTTTTTTAAGGAATATATACACATTAAGTTATATATATATATATATATATATATATATATTAAAATTTTGTGTTAATATAAGAAGCTTTATAGTTTAGGAGGAAGTAAGGAACCTTAAATGTTGATATCTTATTAGTTTAAACTTTCAAATAAGTTACTACTCTCAAAGCACATCCCTTTCATTTTCTTCTACTTCTTCTACTTGCTCATGTCTTTTTTTCAAAATTCCTCCCCTCCCTTTACCTCCAAACTTACAAACAAAGTCTTAAGGAATTCCTATAAACTCAAGGGTTGTGCTTGTTTCTTGGTTTCAAAAAATTTCCTGACATAAGATTTCCTTGCAATCTTATTTTCACATATATGCATACCAAAATTTCAAAACATTGATCTTTTTAGTTTGACAATTATTCAAGGTATCGGCTAATAAATGTCAACAACGAATCTCGTTCTTCAATAAATTATGTTGTGATTTTCTTAGCTATTACAAAGATTGAGTTAAGTATGGTATTTTCGGAGTTTCAAGCTACTAAACTAAGTAATGCACAAAATGAAAGATAGAGATAGAAATGCAAAGGGATAAAAGCGTGTAAAATAATTTGTTTGATTGTTTATGTGTTGCAAATTCTTACAAGATTAGTATTTATACGCAAACACCAGCCCTGCTTTCTTAAACGGCGTGGCCTACAAAAGGTGTGTACTTGTGGATTACCCTAAAAGTCAAGGGTGATTGGGCACACGTAGATCTTCAAGGAAGCGAGAGATGTTCCGTATTGAAGAGGTTATGGTATAGTCTTGTAAAACTACTTGAAATTCCTAGTGTAGTTTGGATACAAGGATCTTCGAGAAGGCGGAAGACATTCCGATGGCTGAAGAGGTTAAGGTGTAAACTTGTGGAGCTACTTGGTGTAGTGGGAAGCAAGGGAAAGGGCAGCAAGGTGGTTGATGGTTTGGCATCATCACTAATTTAGAGTAAAGGTGGAGATTGTTTGTGAAAGTGACTCAAAATTGTAGAAATTGAGGTTTATGGAAACTGCCAATTCGGGGCCCGAATGGTGTTGTCTGAGCCCGAATTTGCACTATTTTTTCAGTCTGGCAACGCGTGAAAAATCGACGCCAGAATGGAGGAATTCGGGGCCCAAACTGTCAAAACAACATAAAATTATTTCGTATTTTCGGACTAAATTGTTGGAGAGGTAACAAAACCCTATACTCTTCATTACAAAACCAATAAGCCTGAAAAAAATGGATTATTTTGTGAACGAATTTTTGGGCCTATAAAAAGTGGGATTTGTGCTTGTGGAAATTATCGAGTAATCGGAGATAAAAAAGACCAACCAAAATTTTGTGAACAACAAGTTTAGTAATGAGCATAACGGCGCTGTTGTTCCGATGGAGAGAAGAACCCATGATTAGTTTTTCGGGAAATTTCCAAACGAACAATTTCAACGAAATCTTTCAATTTCTTATTTTACTATCTTCAACTCTATGTATTCCTCTATCCGTCGAGTACATTGAATGTACAGAAATGGCTATAACAGAGTTTCTTTTATTCATATTAACCGCTACTCTAGGAGGAATGATTTGTTCCAATTTTATCAGGGATACTTTTACTATAAATATAGACTTTGTATCAGAATAAACTTTGAGATAAAGGGGTTGAAACAAGGGTTTAGAAAGGCAACAACAAAACTATGGTATGTATTGAGGGTTGATTCACCTTGGGAAACACTATTAGGCGGGAGACTTATTCTTGTAACCCATTGATATTTCTTTTGTAAAGTTACTCATCATTACAGTGAAACGGAGGGATGCTCTCTCCTCCATACTAGGTCAGTTTTGTACCGAAATGGGTTAACAAATTCTTTTGCGCACTATTAGGCGGGAGACTTATTCTTGTAACCCATTGATATTTCTTTTGTAAAGTTACTCATCATTACAGTGAAACGGAGGGATGCTCTCTCCTCCATACTAGGTCAGTTTTGTACCGAAATGGGTTAACAAATTCTTTTGCGTTCTTTTTCTCTCTCTCTCTCTCTCGCTGTTTTCTACCTTTGACATTGGTTGCTTGATTAACTTGCTCCACACATCACGTTGTTACTGGTGTGATTTTTCATCAAATTCACATGATTTACCGATCTCTACTATCGATTAAGTGTAAACAAATGCCCATATGTTGCATTGTTAATTATCCATAAGATATGAGACGATGTGACATAAATAGTAACTAGGAGCACAAATAATGTCATCATTTGCACCGTAAAACATAAAATAACTGTTAGCAATCTATATCAACTTATATCTCTCAATCATTAGATAAATTATTTCTATAGATTATAGTTATGTATTCATTACTTTGCCTTCTTTCTCCTCTTGTCAAGAATATTATTTTGGAGCTCTCTACGATATGTAAGTTAATGTTAATTTTTCTACTACTTAAAAGAAATTGGAAGAGTCCGTAACAAATCCTTCTCCTACTCGCCTATTGGTTGGTAAGTTTATACCTTTTCATTGGGGTATCTATGACCTACACTCTCCTTGATGCAATGACCTATACTTGGATTGTCAAAAGGAATGCTAACAAATGTTCTAAAGGCTCTTGAAATAGTAAAAAACAATTTTTTTTTACAAAAAATTTCAATTTTATTTTTAACTTGTGTCCACAACACATGTTAAAAAATTCCTTATAGAAATATAAGTATCAACAAAAGTGGTGCAGTCAACATTAAATTATCATGTTTTTTAAAGCAAAGTTGACACACTTAGTTCCCTAATTTAATTTTAAACATATTTTAAATTAAATTTAGCTAGGTCGTTGATTTCTTTTTAAATTTAATAACACTTTAGTTCCGTAATTTATTTTAAAATTAGGGTTAGTTATTTTATATTTAAAATTGAACAATTTAATCCCTTTTCTTGAATTTAATTTGATCTCGTTATAGAGATCAATTTTGTCCCAGAGTTTTTTTACTGAATGATTGGTGCCATAACTTATTAAAAAATTCAATTTGTTACGAATATGATAGGGACCAAAAGTCCAATAATTTGATTCCATACTATAATTTTAGCATAGAAATTAGTCACAGATTGATATCCCCAAACTGTTCATTTGGACTTGGAACTTTAATCACCATGTTCATTGTAAATGACAAATTGAAACCGGTTTACAACCCAATTTAGAATTAAAAAGGAATAATTATGATATTGACATTTATCCAGAGAAACATATAAAATTAAAATTGGGTAGAATGTACATCCGTTATAATTGAAAGATATTAATCTTAAGACTAACTAAATCGAAAACAAATTAAAAAAAAAAAGCTAGAAGCCTCAGTACCACAGCCAAGATATTTACATCAAAGAATAAACTATTCAGACGGTAATTCCAGTTCAAGTTTCATCATCATCGGCTTCATTATAACAATTAAACAATGAATAAAAAATTATAGAAATGTAATCGCACAAACCGGCTCTGCAAAATCATAGAATATTAGACAAGCAGATTCCTATCAAAATGCGAAGCTTGATTTTGGTCTAATCATAGCATTTCTGGTCAGAGCATGTAGCTACCAGAAACGTGGCATCAGACCCAACTAAAAACACTAAATAAAACAATTTAAAAAAGAAATAACCCTCAGGAGACCCGTTTCAAATCTCACACACAGCTCCGCAGAGAATGATCTTGGCCGATACCAACAAATGATATCGGCGGATGAGATCATTCTCTGAAACAAAGCTGCTGTTTAGTGTGTCATACGGCACTTCCTATCAATTATTGGGAGATCCTCCTCACTGGGTAATGTTAAAAAATAAACATACACAACTAAATCGAACAAGAATGGTTAAAACGCCATAAAACAGAAATTCAAATAGTTGAGATAAAACACGAGAGCAGTATAATGAAGAACTGCGGCTACATGAAATTGTGGTTTCAGGGATGAGATTTATATAGGCTTATTTAGGGTTAGGGCGTCACATATGTTTTTGGGCTTTATTAACCGAATAAACCATGTACGTAATTTCTTGATAGTTGCTCTTTATACCTCTTTTTTAATCCTTTTCTTAATGCACCCAATTGCTTTTCCCCCAAAAGGTCGCTTTTAAGAAGTTGTTTTAGAGGGATGTTTTTTCTGTGGTATGAAAGTGTGATATAAATTCATTTGTAGATTTGTAAATAAATGTTTAGCTTTTGAATTATAGTTATGGAATTTTAAAAGCTTGATTTCAAAACAATATATTATTTACTTTTATAAGTAATTGTAAAAACTTTAATTATTTTTGAAATTAAGTTTTCACTTTGAAAGCGATACTAGACAAAAGAAAACTCGGTTGATGCACTATGTGTGACTTGTAAACTTTGAGGTAACAAATTTGATTCATATTCATATTTCATTAAAAAGAAATTGATTCATATTCATATTTCACAAAAAAAAAATATTATTCATATTCAAAGACAAAAAATATGGAGTATTTGAACTACTTTGACCAAAAAGTTAAAATAGTTATAGGTTTTAAGTTCAAACTCAAGGAAAGGAGAGAAAGATGATTGTTTAAAAGGATCATTAGATTGTTCACAAACCTCTCAACTGATTGGCTTTTTTGTGTGTATAGAACTCTTATTGTCTTTTTTATAAAATGTAAGGTGTTGTTTGATTCGTCTCGATTAATATATTCAAAATATCATCTAGAAGTCCTAGCTCAACTGGCAAATGCCGAAATTGCAAGGACGAACATCGTGACCCGAGTTCGAACTCAAGACCTCACAATTGTGTGTGAGTTTAATTTCAGTGAATTACCACTTCATCTAATACAAAAAAAAAATCAGAGTATCAAATTTTAATAATTTTTATTATATGTAATTAAAAATATTCATTGTCAAAGTTGTGCATTTACATGTGTGCAGTGGTTGGCTGCAACATGTATTTTGAAACGGATGAAGTGGAAAAATATTATTGTAGGTTTCAACGATGGTAGTGTGATTTATTAATAAGACCAAGAAAAGAGATGAATTAAACTTGGGCTCAACTTGATTCAATGAAAATTAATTTCGCTCGAAACTCAATTCTATTAAAGTTTGCAAACAACCTTGTTCACCTTGTAGCTCGAATCACAGAGTACAAAAATAAATTTCAGGTTTTTTAATTAGTGCCTCTCGGGCACTAGTTAAGGAAAAAAGAAGAAGAAATATTAGCATCGAAAACATCATTTTATAAAACTTTAACTACACAAATATCAATATTTTTATACTATATTTGACTTCCTTAACCAGTACCTACTCCTATGTGTTAACATTTTTCATAAACTTTTAGACCATTTAGACTAATAATTTAACAATCAACACACAAAAATGGTCTCCAACTTTACATAATCCTTTACAAAATATAATTAACATACAGTTGTATGTTGTTGTCGCAACACTTCGGAAAAAAATAAGAGCAAAGGTTAAGGAAATGGAATTTTGATCATCTAAATGAATAAGGTGTAAAGTGAGAAAACCAAAAAATTAATCTTTTTAAAAAACTCAAGATTTATTGTGATGTATCTATGATATCTATAATAGTTGATATTCCTTGCATTGTAAAGTGAGTTACTCGCTCTATAGAAGCCGAATCCAAAAGCAAGTGATACAAAGTTAAATTAGATAAAACCCAGGTTTAAATAGTTAAGGCTCGTAGTATTCGAGAATGTTAATTTTCAAAGATTCCAACACTATTGCTTCGAGTTGCGGTAAATGTCTTAGAGTTTGTTTGGATGAGGTAATTGAGAAATTATAAAGTATTTAGAATTTTAAACAATTCAATTAAATTACCTTTATTTCTAAATATTTTAGTTTGAATGGAGTAAGAACAAAATTCATTGTCATAGTTTTTAGGCAACTTTTGTAAACATTAATTTTTTGGCCAAATTTGAAAAATAAGGGGAGATAACTCTTCTCCCTGATAGAGTTTGTAACCAAATTAAAATGCTCATGCATGTTTTTATTCCAGGCGTTGTTTCTAAGAGCATAACACCTTGGCTTGGTATATTTTGAATGGAACGTTTTACTGGAATGTGTCTCAGTTGGGTGCGAGAGTATTATTTTTTTGATGGGAATGGTTGTTGGGCGCCTTGAATTAAGTGGTCAATATTATTTCTTATAAGTAAGAAAACCAGATTTTTGGATGCTCTCCTGCAGATCCATCGTTGGGTGAGGATTCCCTTTTTGACCTATGTCTTCAAATGGCTTCTTTTTCTACCAAATATGCTTATAACTACCTGTTTCTTCATAATTTGTATGGTAACACACTAACACACATTAAATTAAGTGCTTCTTATGGCTAATTTATATTGACAGGTTGATGAGATGACAAATGAAAAAGGAATGAGATATGTACAGTGTACTTGCTTCGAATGGTCTCTGCCCATTGTGCTCAAACCAAACCAAATCTCCCCCTTCATATTCTTCACGATTATGAGAAGACTAAATCAGTTTGATTTTTCTTAGGTAAGGCATCATCATTTGAGTATTTCAATGTACTAGTTTCTCACATTTTATTTGGCATGGTATGCTTTGACTACATGGCTTCACAGAAAATGGAATCAACATGTTTTTGCTAGCATTAAGTTTTTTTTGAACCTAGATGTATTATTGGCCAAATTTCGTCAATGGTGGCAGGGAGACATTAACTGCACTGTTTGCACAGGTCAACTCTTCCCCATATGCAAGAGAATTCTTTTCGGTTGTGATTATCTAGCGGAAACTAGAAGAGGATTGGGTTAAATCCAATACCGATGGATCAAATATTATGAGGAAGGAAATGTAAATTTGTGTTCTAAAAACATTTATGACTCAAAATTACTCTATAATTTTGTATTAAAAGATATGGAAACTCTTTAATAACCATAAGCAGCAAGTGTTTGTAAAAATATGTGTATTCAATACATTATTTTTGTTTCAAATAATTGTTTCAATTATATTCAATACGTTAGAAATTTAAAATATTTAACTTTTTAAAAAAATAATTGATTATTTTAGAATGTTTAACGAATGTCTCAGATACACTCGTTAACAAAATTCTAAAAGATATGCATTCAATTTCTTAAAAAATTAAAACTTTTTTTTAAGAGTGGTGGAACATAAACATCCTTAGGCGCATACCTTCCACATGTCAAAAATATTAATAAAATACTCCAAAACAACACAACTAAAAAAAATAAATAACAATAATTGAATTTCACCTCTTAATCATCTCATTCGCTCTTCTCTCCGCCTTATCTCTCCCTCTCCGCCTCCTCACTTCTCTATTCTGTCGTCGCAGGTGAGGTGGGAGAGTAGTTAATCGAAGAAGAAAGTGGCAGAGGGAGTGCATATAGTGGTGCGAGATGAAGAGGGGTGGGGTGGAGGGCAATGAAGAGGCGACCGTGGCGTTGGTGAGGGAGGGCGGAGGTCATGGTTGATGTGTGAGAAGTGTACTGTTAAGAGAGAAGACGAAAGATATATTGGTAAGTGAAATTACTTTAATGCCCTTGATACCACATGTGAATGTATATTGATGGTATGGAGAAATGATGTCTACGAAACATTTTTTTTAATACTAATATACAAATTTAAAAGTGTTTTTTTCAATACTATATTTTTATTTTTGAATTCTTAACATGTGTCATTACAACACAAGATAGCTTAGTAAGACCTCTTATAAAGTAATCACAAATCAGGTTGTGGAAGGGTTATTAGCAATGAGAATGTCTCTTGAATTTGTGGATTGGTTCACAACATGGGGTCTTGTTCGATATTAATGGTTGGATTTTTTGCCATTTCTTCTACTCTTCAAGTTGCGTGGGATCAAGGATATCATTTGGTTTCCCTTAAGTCGGATTCAACGTGGCAATTTCTCTAGTCAACAAAGGGTTCCCTCCCCCATCCTTGTGCGTCCATGGTCACCCTCATCAATTACCTTATGACTTTGACAAGTTGAAATCACTAATGCTTACATGCAACCATTAAATGACAAACAGGCATGCATGTTAACTCTCTCTTTACCTACGGGTTCTATTTTTTTCATTCCTTCTTTTAGTTGGGTTAACTTTTTATGATATAATATGTTACCAGTATTTATTATAATCATCGTGTTCGTCTGTAATTTGGCCTAACAACCCTTCTTATAAAAAATTAATGAGCAGAAGAAAGTTGAATGGTTTTTCAAATATAAAATGTTTTGAAAACTAATTAAACATAAATTATTTAAATAAATAAAATCATATGAATTTTAAAACAATTTCTTAAGTATCTCACACACAAATCCATGCGGGCATATACACACACATATGATCGCCTTATCTAATAAAACAAACAAGACAAATGATATATAGCCTAAGTTTAGTTTATTTAGTCAACAAATTTAATTTTAAACTCAAATTTGATTCATGAATGAAGTTCAACAAATTAATTGTGCAACTTGAATCTTGAATGATGTTCGAGTTGGTTCTCGGTTTATTGCTAACCATATTTATCACTAAGGATTATATCAATAGTTGTTCAAAGATACCTCATACCTCATTTGCAAATTATGTGGTGTCAAATTGATGCAGTACCTTTTATTATTTTTTAAATCTATTTTTTTTCATCATTTTTAATTTTTTTAATTTTTTTTATCTGATGTTGGGTAAATTCACGAAGTAAGAAGAGTGGTTTAACTAAAAAAATAAAACTGAAACTCAACGTTCTATTTTTTAGTTACTATAGTGCATATGTTTTATATGGAGGTGCTATTTTTTAGTAAGATGCACAGAAATTATATATAAAGTTCTTCCAAAGAGAATAATAATCTTGCTCAGATGCTCTACATAAGAAGCTAGAAGTGTTTTTCATTTTAAATAAATAAAGAAGCAAGAAGGGTCCAATGCAAACAAACATATAAATAAACCCAAAATCCCTCCAAATAGTTTATACTCCTAGTTACTTTTTTTGATAGAAATATACTCCTAATTGCTTATACACTTATATACTTATATTTATACACGCTCCCTCTGAAAAAAAAAGTTTTAAACACGCACATTCTTGACCACCCCCTCCACAGTGAAGTCCACCTCCCAAGAAGGGCAAAATAATACTCTTTGAATTATTTTGTTCTGAATTCTCCTGTCTCCTTTTGCCCACCATTAATCGGTGTTTTCAAGCTACAAAACATGTAATCAACTGTTTAAAACAAAACAGTGTTGTTCTTTAATTAGTAGTATTTTATCGTTGTGTTGCTCAGAAGGAGGTATATCTATCGTCCCCAATCAAGTCCTCATGGTTTGCTACCACCCATAAAAAACTATTTTATATAACATTAGGTTACGCGACATAATCGTCCTCGTGAGATTAGCTCAGTTGATAGAACATTGAGGTTTGAACCCCGGACACTGCACTTCTCCACGTTTAATATATTTAAACTCCAACCTTCAGACCACTTAACCAAAAAAAAAAGAAGATTACCCAACGTAATCTTTGATACATTTGCTCATTAACCTTACTATAGAAGACTCCGATTAAAAGAAAACGATAGCCAGCAACAATTATCATGTCATTACTTAATATTTTTATCTGTCTTAACCTTTCATTTTAGGAGAACTGGTCTTAGCATAGGCTTAATGGGACAAAGATGCCACACATAATGGAACCGGCCATGTTGATACATGTACTCCTTTTTTAGCATAGGCTTAATGGGATTTACATATTAAACTTAAAACTTTAATATTAGTGGTCAAAGACAAAGCATATGCATAAGGCACAAACTAATTAGAATTCACTTCATCTTGATTGTATACACTTAATTTGTGTTTATATTGTCTAATACTTCTGACTACAAAGATGCCACACATGCATGAAACAACAAAAGTAGTGCTTGAAAGGGTTGGTCGATGGGAGAGACAAATAATGTTTGCATGTTGGGAAACATAATTAGACCCTACACAACCCATAGTTTGTATTTCACCACTCCCTTGTTGAAGGGTCAACCTCAATGCCTATCTTGTAGCCCATAATTCTCCAACACATCTCATCATTTCTCATATGGATGTACTAACGAAAAATCGAACCTCTCGTATGTATGTTTGTCTGTAACACACTAACACACAATGTGCATCTTTCTTTGTGAAAATTTGAATTATCAAAACTTACATTGCATGCTAGATGCCATTGATTTTTTCTTTATAGATGCACACGTGTTAGGGGCACATATATGCTTATACCCTTTTTCTCTATTCACCAGGAGATCATCAAGGGGTCAAAAACAAAAATTTACTACCATTTGAGTTTTATGCCATTGTAGTAACTGAGCTGGTAAAAATACATTTTCTTTATGTGAAAAGCAGTCTTTTGAAATCTTATTTTACATTTTATTTAGGTTAGGTAAATTCTTTGCTATTTTAAGTTCATGTGTAGAACATAATACATAGATCAACTAAAGTCATTAGGGAAAGCAACCAACAAAAATCTCCACACAAAAAGCAATAATAAACAAAAATTACTCACAATAAAAAGGATAAAATTGCAAATCATCTCATACTCTCACACAATTGTAAATTTTACAAGGATAAAAGTGCAAATCCACATAAAAATTACAAAGCCTCTCAAGTCCAATTTTTGCATGGATTGCGATCTCTTTCAGGACACACAACCACCCAAGGTCCAATACTCCAAAAAGATTAGAGTTGATATGGTGAAGAAAATTCAATATATACCTCTTCATATTTATAATAACTCGCTACCTCTCTTTTTTCTTTTAAGTACTCGACATGAAACTATAATGAGTATCCACTTTGGCGCAATATTATTTCGAGTGTGGCTATAAAGTTACGCTACTCTCATCATGCAAGATTAAGTCTACCTTTTGTTCTGACATTATTGAAACCCGTTAGCATTTTCCTAACTATACACACACATTAGATGGGATTCTATAATATAGTTTGTGCTTATAAACAATACAATAATGCTATTTATAGCGACAATTATTTCACGAATGGATCATGAAGAGTGTATTTTAGTTTACTTAGGATATTGCCCACATGATTTCCACTAATTAAGGAGTTATGTCATCAACCCATTTTTACTGTAACAAATCCATCGTGATTGTTTCGCTATGTTTTCCATCGGGATGAAATCACAATCCACTATAGAAAACGAAAGTGAGTTGGAGTAAAGTATTTGAATGGAAAATTTCATTTATACTCTGAATCCAAAAATACTTTTGTCGAAAATCTAAACCTCAAATGACCTTGAAAGTTTTAACGCGAGCGAGTCAATGTAATTGTTTGAAATCAAAATTCGTGAAATTTAGCGAATGCGTTGGCACCTTTTTGTCCATTTGATTTCATGTAATTGTTTGACTAATTGCTACATCCAAAAATTGTAGGAACAATTTTTTCCGGCCAGGCATGATTTTAATTGGTCATATTGTAGTTCGTGAGCCCTTCGCTACAAAATCTCTCGGGATATAGCACTACTCTTATAAATGTATATGGATCACTTATATTGTACATTCACCATTTTATTCATTTATAATCAATGTGGGGCTAAACCACCCACACTTGAATCAACACAACTAAACAAACAATTAGCTAGGAAAATACATGTGATAAAGACAAAGGGGATAAGATGATAGACTTTTCTTCAATTCTGTGAAAAGATGAGAAATGGGATAAGATGATGTTTTTATATTGAAATTTAGAAAGTGCAACAAATTGGATCCACACAAATTGATTACAACCAAAAAAGTGAAATTAAAAAGATAAAATGAAAAGGAGGGCATTTAGTTTTAACTTCAGTGGTAATCTTCATATAATGATTTGTGGATACTTAATTAAGCATTATTAATCACTTTTTATCAGTACATAATCATAATTATGCCACTGGAAATTTTATAACCATAGTATCAAATCAATGTCCACATAAAGACAAATGAAAAATGCAAGCCACATAGGTTAAATATGAGACTTGACCAAAAAAAAAAGTATGAGAAATAATTAAATACCGAAAAATCTTTAAATTATACAAAGACAAGAATTTTACAAAGATTTATGCCAAACCGTTTTAGTTGGTTCTAATCAAGTAGATGTCTCTCTACCAATGATGTTGCTGAAACATTTTCATTAGTTCTAAGCTTCTAGGAGAAACAAGTTTCACTTGTTAGGCACACATTAGCTAGGTAGGTTGGTACAAAGGATTAAACAATAATTTTACACAGTAAATATGTATGGCTATGTGCACTACTTGGTGTACAATGTTAGACTCTAGGGTAACGAATTTGATTTGATAATGATAAAAAATATGTGTATATATAAGTATATGGTTTGGTCTGAGTCCCACCCACCCTCAATATATTCTCAAATGCTATTTTTGTCCTTGCAATAATAATAATATTGTAAAACAGGTAAAGCCCATGAAGGCAGCACTCAGATACTTAGCAGGAATTGCAGGGCCTAGTGGTTTTGGCTCAAATTCAACAGCAGAACAAGTTACTCAAAATTGCTCTTCTTTCCTTCCTTCCGGTCTAACCGCTCTAATCACCGGTAAGTCTTACACCAGTCCTCTTAACCTTGAGGACTCAGTCTCCGCAATTGTGCACAGATGTACATCTGTTTAGCAACAGCAAAAAAGCTCATTTATCATATCCTTCAATGCTGTTCCAAGTGATATAACACACACGCGCGCACACACACACATACACATACACACACTTTCTTGACCAAGTTGGTTATGTACGGTATGTATGATTTATACTATAATCTACTGATCTTTCAAATTACTTTGTTTGAGTGAGTCTTTCTTTCTCATGAAGGACGTGAGCGAGCAAGCATGGCTGTGCTATAATTTGTTTTTAAGAAGGTTGTGCTGAATTGTACTTGGTTAATTTGGAGATTCTTGTATGCATATTTATCTTATTTTTTATAATACTTGCATGGATATTTCTATTATGTTTTTTGTTTTGGAAATGAGCATATTGCTATTTCTACTTGTCAAGTCTCCATTTTCTTTTGTTTGTTTAGTTTAATCTTCATCCTATCTCTGCTAATTAAATTTCATACAATAATTAATTTACTTGTTAAGCTTTCACTTGGAAAAATTGCATGGTTGTTTCTTATTTATTGATTTGCAGTGGTTTGTCTCTTCTATGCACATGCCTTTTGGCCTCATTATTATTCCCATTTACACTCATAATCTCATTTTCTACCTCAAAAATAGACCTTGCTCATTTTATTGATCATCATAATTTAACAATGAAAAATAAATCCCAAAAAACTTGAATATTGTATATTTTTTTAAGTGTTATTTTTTTTTTTATCATTCATGGACCAGCTAGCTATTTTAATGAATTAATGAAGTTGTTACTTTTGTTGATTTTTTACTTGGAAGGTGGGACTTCTGGTATTGGAGCTGAAACAGCTAGAGTGTTAGCAAAGAGAGGAGTGAGAATTGTGATTGGTGCAAGGGACTTGAAGAAGGCAATGAAAGTGAGAGACAATATACAAAAAGAGAGTCCAAATGCTGAGGTTATTCTGTTGGAGATTGATCTTAGCTCTTTTTGTTCTGTACAAAGATTTTGTTCTGATTTTTTAGCTTTAGATCTTCCACTTAATATTCTAATGTAAGTTTTGTCATCATATTGTTCCACTTTTTAATTTATAATAATAATTAGCATAGTGAAAGAAAATGGGAAAAAGTAATGATATTTTATGATATGTACACTAATGGTTAGAATAAATAAATTTTACAGAAACAATGCTGGTATATTCTCTCAAGTTTTGGAGTTCTCTGCAGAGAAAATTGAGATGACATTTGCCACAAATTACTTAGGTACATTTCTAATTCTTAATGCATATTTTGTATCATAGTGGTACATAATGAAAGTGTTGATATTTTATTGAATTGAATTGCAGGACATTTTTTGCTAACAGAAATGTTATTGGACAAAATGATAGAAACATCCAAGAAGACAGATATTCAAGGAAGAATAATAAACGTTTCTTCTGTCATACATAGCTGGGTGAAGAGACATGGTTTTTGTTTCAAAGACATACTCAATGGAAAAAAGTACAAGTACTTTCTTTTATGTAAAAGCATGAACAATTTCAATTAATTACATTAAATTTAAATACTCATAGTTGTATTTCTCTTTCTGGATACAACACAATTGCAGCTATAATGGAACACATGCTTATGCTCAATCAAAATTGGCCAATATTTTGCATGCCAAAGAAATAGCTAGACAACTCAAGGTTAGATTAATTAAAAACAAACTAAAATCTTTATTGTCTCATATGTGAATATATAATCATCACATTGCTACAAGAAAGTGGAAACAAAACTTTCTATCATTCTATGCATGTTGGTCCCACTTAAGTATCCATATATATAATTAATTATAGGCAAGGAAAGCAAGAGTAACTATCAATGCAGTTCATCCAGGTATTGTAAAGACAGGAATTATTAAATCTCACAAGGGGTTAATAACAGGTAATTAAGCATATAAAAAGTTACATTATTAGTTTGATAATTTGAATATAAATTTCATTTCATCAAAGGAAAGGCTGAATATGACATTTGAAAATTCCATGCAGATTCCTTATTTTTCATAGCATCAAAGTTACTGAAATCGACATCACAGGTTGGTAAACATCATTCTGTTAAATTTTGTTAAGCATAGGGTACCAAACCCTGCAAAGTAGCTATGACTTTGATTGATGGATTGATGTAAACATAAATGGGGAACAACCTCAAGCAACTATATAGAAAGAGTACAATTACATTGTTTGTGGACTATGTAATATTAACAGTACGTAGTAGAAATAATAATATAATTATATAATATATCTCACAACTATATGTGGTGGTCCCCAGGGTGCATCAACTGCATGTTATGTGGCATTGAGTCCAAAAACAGAAGGGGTGAGTGGGAAATACTTTACAGATTGTAATGAGAGTAAGTGTTCTCGCTTAGCAAATGATGAATCAGAAGCTCAAAAGTTATGGAACAATACTCATGCCTTGATTCACAAACGACTCCACCAAGCAACAATCTGAAGTTTTTCTTCCCCTTAATTTTCTAGACTTAATAAGTTAGGGAGTAAGTTATGGAATAATACTCATGCCTTGACATTCAAGGAACTTTGCTGTTTAGTACCCCCTCCCTATGTGTAGTTGGCCAATTTGATTTGTTGTACAAATAAGAGATCACCGTATAAAAATTAATTACTTTTACTATTACTAGTAGACGTAGTATCCAAGTCTCAACAATAGACATGTTACATGTACATATGACCTATCATTATCAACATCAATATGGCATATTGGAAAAAGCCATTGCACGGGTACTGGGTACACATATCATCAAATTCTTTTTTATTGGTATTTTCAGACTCATGCACATTCAAAGTCACCAGTAAGAAGTTTATCGAAATTTGCTTATTAATGCAAGTGATTAAAAGAAAAAAAAATGAACCAGTAGATTTGTTTTTTGACAGAGGTGAACCAATAGATTAAAAATACGAAGAAAAAGATCTTGATTTTTTTTTTGGGAAATGTTAAATGATATTATACCATTATTTATTGATTTTCAATAAAGTTAACTACTCCATTAACTACAATTAATAATGATGTTTTACTAGTAAATGATTCTAATTTTACCATTGAAATCAACACAACTAATCATTTCTTTAAAAATCGTGCACAAACCTTGAACGACTATTATTTTGAGACGAAAAGAGTATAATAAACAATTGACTTTTTAGATTCATTAAATAATTAATGTACTCGGTCTAAAAAACCAGATACATCAATTAGTCAATAAATCTAAAAAGATAATTGTTTTTTATAAATAGGACCGGAGGGAGTAGTCGTTAGCCTAAACCCTTTTTTTTCAACAAAATTTTCTTTAATACACGAGTGCATGATTTAAGAAGTTTATGAACGGTAAAAAAGGGCGTGCAAGTAGTAGTAACATTTAGTGAACTTAATGGTGATTTAAGCCCAGTGACAAATGAGGCCCAATACCTCATGAACATTCTGAAATCTCTCGCTCTTTCTTTCTTTCTTTTTCGTAGCAGAGAAACTTGAGAGGAAGCAAGGTTTATGAATGGTGAATTTTTGTGAGAGGGAATAATAGTAATACTAATACTAATAGTAATGGGTATCATCATCATCAACAACAACAACATCAAAATAAAGGGAGAAATTGAGAAGGTGAATGGGAAAGAACTGAGTTACACTGAATTTGTTGAAAGATATATGGACAAGAACAAACCAGTGGTGTTAACTGGATTAATGGATCATCATTGGAGAGCTTGCACTGATTGGGTTACACCTAATGGCAAACCTAATCTTCAATTTTTCTTCAATTATTTTGGTTCCTCCAAAGTTCAGGTATCAAAATTTCTACTTCTAAATTGATCATAGAATCAATATTTAATTAGAGCTATAGAATGATGCAAGTTAGAATCTTTTGAATGATTAGGAAAAAGGGGTGGTAGTTGAATTTGAGATTCCTTTAATTTTTTTTTATATGGTGATTGAAGTTTTGGTAATGGAAAGGTTGCAGATTGTGATACTAGAGATTTCACTGACCAAAAAAGAGAGGAGTTGATGGTCTCTGATTTCGTTGAACGCTGCTTTGAAGTTGAGGGTTCTGCAGTTCAGTGCAGTAATGAAAATGGTGAATGTAATGGTGACTGTGTGTCTGTACCGTATTTGAAGGATTGGCATTTTGTCAAGGTATGGTGTTTAGCTTTTCATCATTGATTATTGTAGATTTGTAGTGTCTGTTCTATGTTTCTGAAGCATAGTTGTAAAAACTTCAATTTATGGGAGTGCCGAACTTACTACCGAAGTTGAGGTTTTACGTCGTCTACTTTTTTATGATGTCATCGTTCGTATTATCAAGCTTGATGATGCATGAAATTAAAACGCAGGGGTGATACGCGTTATGCATTTTGGATTACAAATTTATTTTTTCTAATTTCCATTCACTTTTGGTTCTTGGTCAAAGCTATTGTGCAAATTAATTTGCATTGATACTGTTGATTTGCTTGAATTCCAATTATGTATAGAATTTTCGGGCGTTCTCTTTTCTGTTTGTTAGTAAGCAAGTTCCCCGTGTTATCAATCATTGAACTTGTGGAATTTTTAGTTAAACACACACGTTAGCAAGTTCAAATGGAATTTAATAATGGGTTGTGTTAACCAGTGCCTCTGAGGCACTAGTTAAGCAGCTAAAAGTGGAAAGAAAAAACTAAGTCAACATTAAAAGCAACACCTTTTTCAAATTTCAAAAAGTAAAATACACAATTTCCGATAAAACGTTTCTTTTTATAATTCCTTAACCGGTTAACATTTCCCTTTAATAATTTACCACAGAGTTTGTCCTTTTCAACATAGAGAATCCTCTTGTTGCGTCAGAGCTACGGTATGTTATATTATTGTTGATAATTTACCAAGTAATTTCTTTTTTCTAACTATTGCAGGAGTATCCAGAATATGTAGCATACATAACTCCAACCTTCTTTTGTGATGATTGGCTTAACTTGTATCTTGACAACTTCAGAATGAATACTCATTCCGGCAGTGACCAGCAAAATAAGGAAATATGTTGCTCTGACTATCGTTTTGTTTACATGGGAGTTAAAGGTGTAATTTTTGTAGTAATAAAATCTTCAAGTGGCAATAAATTTCAAATAATTCTGCACTTTTCTTTACAAAGACATGAACAACGCAGTAGTAACTTCTTACTTTCACTCCTTCTGGCAGGATCTTGGACTCCTCTACATGCTGATGTTTTCAGGTCGTACAGCTGGTCAGCAAATGTCTGTGGAAAGAAGAAATGGTTTTTTCTAGATCCTTCCCAGTGCCATCTCGTGTTTGACAGGCATGAATGCATTTTCCTAATCGAAATTTATGACTTTTTTAAAATATAAAATAGAAGTTGGGCATTGTGGTACAGAAAGATAGATTAGATTATCAATACATATTTGTTATTCAAATTACTTATGTGCTCTGCATTACTATAGTATTGACATCCACCTTGACTGAAATTTCTATAGATGATATTCCTTCATACCTCCCTTTTTCTTTCTTTGTTTTGGGCTTTTCTCTCCAAAGTTTTGTGTATTTTTCAGAGGTTAAGGCCAAAGGGTGAGGATGGAAGTGCTTTGATGTATTGTCCTTTTGCTTTCTGCAGAGCTAATTTTCTATAATCTTTGATTCAGGAATGCTAAAAGCTCTGTATATAATATCTTTGATGAAGTATCTGACTCAAAATACCCTGGTTTTGAAAAGGTAAAATTATAGCTTCCATCTTCTGATAATTTTATTGGTTCCAATAACATTTCCTGCTTCAGCCTTCAGTGAATTTGTAACTTATGCAGACTATTTGGTTAGAATGCACACAAGAAGCAGGGGAAATAATATTTGTTCCCAGTGGATGGTATCATCAAGTTCATAATTTGGTAAGTTATGGTTCCGATATTGATTGCCGTAATATTTATGCTTTATTTTCAAAGGATTTCCTACAGGCAACGCCCCTTTATATAAGGAAATATTTTGATGTTCCAAATATAATATTGATTGTACCAAGGAATTTAATATGATTTGATCGTATCTCTTTTGTTCTTTCAGGAGGATACAATATCTATAAACCACAATTGGTTCAATGCCTATAACCTTTCTTGGGTGGTAAATTGAGCAATGCAATCAACTAAATATCTGTGATTCAGTTAGAGTCAAGGACAAACATAACTGTACTAAGTGTATCACATAACTTTTCATGCTATGACAGTGGAATTTACTTTTGAGCGACTACAATGAGGCCAAAGAATACATTGAAGACATCAAGGATATATGTGATGATTTTGAAGGTCTCTGCCAGCGCAACCTTGCTGCCAACACAGGTGCAGTACCGTGTATTATGAAATTTTCATATGCTGTTGCGGCAAACTAACTTGGCTATCTTAAAGATCTAAATCGGCAATAACATAATCACTGGTCATCTTATATTCATTATTTAAGGATTTTGAGATGATCAACTATGTGTAGAGGGTCACGGTATTTTTTTTAAGAGCAGTGGTATTTCCTACGAAAGGAAAATCCACGAAATCCACGACCATGTGTAATGTACGGCATCAACGGTATTTTTTTTCAATTGATAAAATGAGAACAAAAAATGTTGTTTGGCGGAAAACATGGGGTGCTTCTGTAGTCTTGGTTTTCGTTATTTTACTAGTCGTGGAAAAAAGCATTTCCCTTTTTTTAATATTGATGTCACTAGTTTGTATAATTTCAGTTACATTTTTTAGGTATGAATGCCTATTAGAGCAATTGACCTAACCACATAAAACAACTTTTGTAGCAAGTTTAATAGAAACTACATTTTCTTGACATACTATATCAGTTTGAGGATGCTTTGACTGATTGCATAAGATGAACTAACTTTAGTCTTAAAACAGGGATGGATTTTTTTGACTTCTTTACTTTCATTTCATACTTCGCCTTGGCCAACTTGGTGCTACTTTGCTACATGTATGGAAGAGATGGAAGTACCACTGGAAGTTTGTCAAGAGTCGCTCAGCATTTATCTTTAAATGTTGGATCTATTAGAAAGGTTGCATCGGATATGAAGCACATGCATGCTCTAGAAGGGAATCATGATTGCATCGTGGATATGATAAAAACATTTGAAGATCCTAGGTTTTCTAAATTCTACATGCAGGTGGGAAAAACATATTTAATGATACATGAGCAGTCCAATTTGTCCTCTGATTTTGAGAGTACTTCATTGGTTGATTTGGTGGACCTCGGTGTTTTGAAAGCGTGCACTTCTTCTCAGATTTACACACCTGAAGACCTCATCAAATTTATAGACAATACCATTGCAGAACTTGGAGACCTTAACATGGAGTCATCTGTATTGCACGTCGCTTGAATGTTCTATTGAAATTCATATTTGACAACTGATTCTGACTGCACTTGAAGTTGGAACCAGCTACCGCAGTTCACAGATTTTAACTTTTGCCACCTGATCTTATGAGACAAGAATGTTACCTTACCAGTTACCACCCATTTCGCGTATGTCATCGTCTTAGTAAGGTTTCCTCATCGCCCCATCTTTAATTGATCTCTCCTACTTATCTTTAACAACATATCTCTATGCTACCAGTTCTACACTTATGCTTCTCTTTAACGAGTTCCTTGCTTTCCTCTGGTACATCTGGCTGTTAAGAAATCCTCTTTGATTTTAACTTTTCAGTTTTGTGTATGTTCCAGTTGTTGGGCCTTCATTTTCTTTGTGCCCACAAAAGAATGACTTTTGTCTGACCATATTTTTAGCATATAACAACTTTAAGTGCATAAGTGAGAGGAGTTTGGTTGGCGTATAAAGGATTGGTGACAGTCTTGGTCAATTTTTCCTTTGCAACAAATGAGTCTGAATGATAGTTTTGTGAAAGGCTGAATGTGGTCCACTGAGTTTCTCATCCCAAGACTTCATTGAGGCCTTTTTTATGATACTGTGCACTTGATAGTTCAGTGGTTGGATACCTTGTATGTTGTTATGTAATTTACCAACATAATGTTGTATTGTTTATCAAATATTGGTCAAAGCTCATTAAATTATTGTCTTAGATAAGGATGGACACATATTGATTCAAGATCATACCCTCTGAAACCATCTGGTCTGTATAAAAGGGAAACAAAAGAATGAAATGATCTGTTAGGCATGTTTGATTTAAAATAATAATAATTCTTTTCATTTTTGTTAATAATTACAAAACTTGATATGCACAATTGAAGACCTACAAAGTAAAAATTGTGTCCAAGACTACACTAACAGTGTTTTTCTTTGGAACTGCACTGTTTTTCATGTAGAAAAGGAAGAAAGCACTCAAAATAGCTTTTGCTTGCTATCGATGTAACTGTTTACATCTCAGAAGAAAGTGTTCAAGTGTTCCCCTCTCACTTCATAAACTCAATCATATGATCAACCTTTTCATTTTTACCTTAATTTAGACCATCATCTTTGGGATTAATGTCTGATCCTTTGTGTTGCACATGGAAGGCACATACCAAGTCCAAGTGTCCATTCTAGATTAACAAATGAGGAAAAACATGAGTCTGTTTCCCTCTTTTTGTCTGGTTTGGGAATTCGGAATGTCCTCCTAATAAAACTTTCTAAAGTATTTTCATCTTGAGAAGAGAACGATACTTTACTCTTTTTATTGTTACATTATCATATAGCATATTCAAAATAAGTGTGGTTGTATAAATTTATTTTCACCATTAGATCAATATGCATAAACTTATTTTCATGATTGGATCAATAAATCTCACAATTAGATCAAGTGAAATATGATGAAACTTATCGATGTAATGCTAAAAAACAAACTTGTACTTGTTGCAACATTATTTTACTAGTGAACCATAGACAGCTATTCTTTTTTTCATACATCATTTTGTTGAATGATTTTCTTACTTTCTTCTTATTCATCTGGCCGTTCAGAAACCAATACGTCTTTTGATTTCAACCTTTCAGTTTTGTGTATGTTCTGGCTGTTAGTCCTTCATTTTCTTTGTGCCCACAAAATGAATTACCTTTGTCTGAGTAAATTTTCTTAGAAGCAATATCATATATCAACTTCAAGTGCATGGTCAATTCTCCTTTTCCAACAACTGGTCTGAATGGTAGTTATGTGAATGTGGTCCACTGAGTTTGTATTCCAAGACTTCATCAGAGCCTTTTTATTTTATTTTATGGAACTGCACTATTTTTCTTGTAAAAAAGGAAGAAAGCACTCAGAGTAGCTTTTGCTTGCTACTGATGCATTTGTTTATATTTCATAAGAAAGTATTCTCTCTCACTTTATAAATCCAATCATATGATTAGCCATTTTTTACCTAAATAAATATAACACATGCCAAGTGTCTATTCTAGGTTAATAAATTAGAAAAAATATGAGCCTGTTTCTTTCTTTTTTGTCTGGTTTGGGATGACCATAGAATAGAGTAAATGATGCAGTCAAAGACAACTATTCTTCGACTTTCTAAAATACTTTCGTCTTTAGAAGACATGTTCTTTTTCATATTATATATAAACTGTCGTGTTGCCTAATTTAGCATTTTAAGCTTCCTATTCAGTTGTTTGTTGGCTAACACCAATTCTATTTAGTGTTTGCTAATTGCTACTACTATTTTTATTTACTGGAACCATTTTCTTCTCGGTGCCAAATTTTTAAGTCCTTATACTGATACAATAAAATATTTTATTTTTACTTTATGTGGTTGCAGTAAAGTCTTCTAGATTTGTTTATAGCATCCTTGTTTTATGTTTGTTGTGGATTTGGATTGCTTGCAATCACAATCTCAGACATTCATATCATTGGTATATTGGTGACCCTTGTATCGAAATCAAACATTAAAAAAAAAAATCTAGAACAACGAGCTTAAAATTTGGATTGTCTGCTACATCCAACAACCATTGACAAGATGACTACGTAAATGCATGCGATCCATATATGTTGTTCCACACATGCAGAGCACAAATGGTAGAACTTGATATGTATAGGCAGCAAAATATGTGGTTAGCATTGGAAGGATGTATGATTGAAATTTAAGTGGGTTTGACAAAATTGCAATGACATCGTGGTTTTATTAAAACTCTAAAATATAGTTTTTACAAAATTATGACGACTCACCGTAATTTTTTACAAATTCAGCTCGAATTTAAACATACATCAAGTTTATTAGTTGAAGTCAACTTCATCTTTCACAATGTTTAAGGTCTCAATGAATTTTAGTAGTGATAAATGGGAAGAAACACAATAGCCACCCAAGATATATACATGTGCATGACCCCAAAAGTGAAAATAAAAATCTCTATGGCAAAAATACACATAATTATATATATGACCAAAAAAATAAATAAAACCCCTAAAGTGAAAAGGGAAAGTGGGACAAAAAAGACAAATGTGTAACAAGGAAGCCTGTAAAATAATTAAATTGGTGCCATTTATCTTCATGGGCATTTCACATTCCTTCCAGGGCCTCCATAATAAAAATAAGTTCCCCAAACATTGTTATTACCCTGCTTAATGTTATAACAACTGGAATGGTCAGCCAAATGTTGAATATTAGCAAGAGGAAGCAA
Source organism: Medicago arabica (assembly GCA_946800305.1). Taxonomy (NCBI): domain Eukaryota; kingdom Viridiplantae; phylum Streptophyta; class Magnoliopsida; order Fabales; family Fabaceae; genus Medicago; species Medicago arabica. The sequence continues at coordinate 43,400,606 of OX326967.1, forward strand.
GTTATTGTCCCAATCAATGACTTGTAAGTTTCTAAAATAAGCTGCTTTTTTAAATCCTTCTTCAGCAAAATGGCCACTTCCCATTTGAGTGTCAGTGTGGTAACCCTTAGAACGAGCATTCACAATTTCTCCACCAAATTGTACCATGCTTGCATGACTCCTCAAGTGACTAAACATGTTTGCTGGCCAGTATCCAACTAATAGTCCTCCGTACTCTAACCACCAGTGTCCATGCTTTGGATCCTGTTCACAATGATTTTTCAGCATACTTTGCATTGTACTAATGTATAAGCATGCATATATTCTTCAGTGCTATTCAACTTGGTCATTCAGTGGACCACTAGAGACACATTGACCAAAAGACATTTTAGGAAAATCCACACCAATAACCACCACAAAAGTAGTAAGATTAATCATGGCAAATACAATTGTAGTTAATTGTCTTAAAATTGTTATGAAGTTGCAATGTATCATATTAAGTTTTTTCCAATAAGTATCTAATTAAATCACACTATATTGGTCATGTAAGTACAACTCATATGATAAAAGATTGTAGGTGCATTTGATATACTAAGGTGCAAGTTTGTATACTCGTAATTCTCCACCTCTTTGTATTTAGTATGTGAGTTTCACTGCTAGAATCTTTGGCAGAAAAAAAAAAAAAATTAACACTATAGTGTTACATTGTTATGTTAGATTTCCTTAAACATCTATACAAGTTAAATATTTATACTGTGGGTTATGATTGGAAATATGTGTTAAATTGTTACTTTGAACTGATTGTTCAACATTCTTTTTAGTATTATCGTTGGATGAAAGTAGAAATTAGAAAAAGAAACATCATGGTTATTGGTGAAGTTCGGCTTTTGAGTATGAAGAAACCATATACAGTAAGACCAGCGTAAAAGTTAAGCGTGAACCACTGCTTTGAAAAAGAAACAGAAAGGACATAAATAAAGTAAACTCCACTAAGGTCCCCCACCAAAAAATTCAACAAAGGCAAAAGAAAAATGAAGATAACATAAAAAGGTAAAATAAGAAAATAATGCAATAGCTATTTTAATTAGATTCAATGTTGTGGTTCATAATCATAATCATAATTTGATTTGTCAAAAGAATTTTGTTTTGAAGTTGAAAGGCTTGAAAAAGTTCAAATTATAAACCATTATATAAACCTTGTGGCTTAAGTAAAGAGAAGAGTTGATTGCATTTTTTTCTCCTTGATTATTGTTGAATTGAATAAAGTATTAATACTCACCTTCCAAATCATTATGCCAATATCAAACTGTCCACTGTTATAAGCAGATGTAGGGGAGATTGTTGCCCCTATTGCTATCTTGTTGTTAGTTTGGATAAAGCCTGAACACAATAAGTTGTAGCATCCAGTTGTTTGATATGCATCTGTCTGTTAAATATAGCACATGTTTTTGAAAATCAATGTTCAAGAAAAGAGGTTGAAATAAGGAAAAAGATGCATAAGTTATTACTATTACTATATTATACTCACAGTCCAATAAGTGAAGAACCTTGGATAGTTGTCACCATACAGTTCTGGACTTACCTGAACAAACATATAGCCTACAATGAGAATGAAGCAATGCATTCCTACTAACTAGATTCTAGAAATAGCTTATACATAAGACTTATATGATAAGCGCTTAAATTTAATTAAGTAGTTTATCAAAACAGGTCCATTAGTCATAATTGATCTTATAATAAAAATAAACAATGGATTATCAAATGAAACATGAAGTGGAATATTTGCATACTAGTGATAATTTAGGGAGGGGAGAAGTATATGGACATGCCTGCCAACCAGCTTCTAGGGTATTCAGATCATTACCAAAGGAGCCAGCAATAACCCATATTTGTGATAAGCTAAATTCATATCCATCTGTTACATGAGGTGCCCACACATTTATGTTTGCCTTGGCTCCAAAGTATTGATTTCCATTTACAAAAAGAATTGCATGCTGCATTAAAATTAATAAGATGCGTTTAAGGACTAAGGTTGTTAATAGAGAGATATGTTGCAATAAACATAGCCCTTTTTTTTTAGTTTTTGCTATAAAAGTTATACATGTTTGGCATCCAATAACCAATGTAGGTACAAGAAGATCCTTCTCGTGTAATTCATGATTTTGATATTACTTTTCTGTACAAACAAGAGACAAACAAACACAAGTGGTGATGTCCCTTCACTGTCTGTTAAGGTAGTGCTGTTCTTTTCTTTCTGGCAAAGAAAATGTGGGGAATGAAAGAAAGCCTATTGTTGAGAGAGAAATTAGAGGCAAAGATTTTCCTCATAAATGAATGCACAGTTTGGATTGTTAACGCAACTAAAAAACACAATTAACCATAGTTTACAACATAATTAATCATATATTTGAATTGTGTTAACCATCATCCAAATTGTTGTTGAAATTTACTGTCAAATTTGTGTGTAAAAATATCATTGAAGTTATTATTTTCTAAATATCTTAAACTTTGATATTGAATTTTAAGGCACTGACCTCATGATCACTACTAGTTGAATCTCTCCGTACAGGTTTTGGTTTCCTTCCAAATCTTTTGATAGAACTTGCTCTTAGAATATCCTCTTCTGTTGTTCTTCTGATTGGAACAGTTCCGTCTGGACATTCTTCACCAGAATCAGTCCACAACTGAAACCTCTCACTAACCTTTTCTCCATTGTTGTAGTATCCCTTTGGCCTTTCTGGTGGATCCTGTAAACCTTAATCCTCTTACTTTCTGTCTCTCAAATAAACTAAAAATCTCAATGCCTGATTTATAAATTTTGTATGATTGAGTAGTTATTGAAATTATTACCAATGGTTTATGCCCTTTAAGCTTAGGATGATCAAAAGCTGGTTGTTGATGAGATAAAACACAATCTATCAAATCACCATCTGGACTCTGCAACAAAATAAGTCAAACTATGTTTATATAAGCTATAAACTGTTTTCATAAACGATCAAGGAGAGCTTATCGAAAAGAAAAATGCATGCCTGAATTGTCTTCAAAGCAGGCTTATTGATTTTCTTGAGGTGAGTTCGGATTCTTCTTAACTTAAGCAACTCTGAACCTGCTTTATAAGTCTGGTTAGTCTTCAAGGGGTGACTAGAATCTGAGACAATATAGGGATGAGACAATGCTGGTGTTGTAGAAGTAAGAAGAAGTAATAACAAAGAAACAAAAGCAGGTAGCATAGGTGGAATGTTTTGAGAAGTGGACAATATGAGAGAATGGTTTTGTGTACATTCTTGTTTTGAGGCAATATGGTGTTGTCTTTTTGTGTGGTGTGCTACAAAATATGGTTCTTTCTTATGTCTTTTCAAGGAAACTGAGTATTCCTTTGCTTCCATTCTAATTCTAAACAGAACAATTACTAAGAAGTGAGTGATAGTGAGAGAGAGAGAGTAGTGGTTTGAATTTTATGATCATCCAATTCCTTGCAATGACAATTCAGACACCACACCAGCATATAAAATAGAGTAAAGAATCTATTAAGGTGGGACTGTACTTTCTTGTTTCCTGTTCTCTTCTAGCTTTGTGTTTTACATGTCATTATTTTTTTTTATATACAATTTTACATGTCATTATTATTATAGAACTAGACATAAATAAATTGAAATATTAATAAATATTGTCTTTATAAATAAAGTTTATAGTTGAAACCAAAAAAATAACATAGTTTATGCACAAATGTTTAGGAATTGAACTCCAAAATGTTCGGATTTTTTTAAATAAAATAAAATTTTATTTTACAGCTCCAAATACTACAATGTATGAGCTTTCGTGATTGGTGTTTTACGGGTGAGGTATACGTTACTCCTTGATAAATTGATGGTAATTTACCTCTACTGACAAGTTGAATTTGATTATGGAACGAATGAGATGGAGATCACATGTTAAGTGAATGAGGTGAAAAAGTTTGATGTTTTTTAGATGAAAGTGATAATTGTTTGTAAGAAAAAACCTATCGACAAGGCCTACATCATCTCTTGATGAATTAAGAGTAGGTTACCCTAATGACAAATATGATTTGAAACTTGAACCAAAGATATAGAGATCACATGTTGAATAAATGAGATGAAAGTTTGATGTTTTTGAGATAGAAATAGTAACTGATTATAAGAATAAAGATGGGAAAAAATGGATAAGTTACTCCCAATTTATGAAAGGGTAACCAAAAAAACCTGTTTTACAACAAATTTTATGGCTCATTCAAAAAATAAAATTCATAGAAAACTGCTCTCCCCCTGCACAAAACACTTTCACCCTGCAGCCAAGTCAATTTTACTCATGCGCATGTTAACTAACGCACGTGTAAATTTGTGCGTTAGTTAACTTGCGCTGCGTGAGTTAACTAGCGCAGCGTTAGTTAACTCGCGCACCTCATTTCCTCATTTCTCATTCAACACGCAACTTTATTCGATTCTACGCTGAGTTTAATTAGACTTTTTATTCGAATTTATTCACACCATTATTTGTTCACTTTATTCTAATTTATTTGTTCACTTTATTCATTAAATAAATACAAATATAAATAAAACGAAATGAACTGAATTAATATTTATTCGGATTTATTCATTAAATACAAAATTAGAAAATAAAAGCAAATTTAAAAATAAAGGCAAATATATATAACAACATCTCATTTTATTAATCAACTTCATGCAATAATTGATACTTTGATACATCTATTCGAATTCACTAAATAACATACTTATTTTCTTTTTGGGGTAAAAAGTAACCGGTCTTCACGGGGTAAAATAGTGAGCAGCCTTCTTGGGGAAATACATCATCAACCTTTGAGATAAATCTAAATCTCGTTCTTTTTATACCCGAAAAAGAATCTTTTTACCCACGGTAAAAAGATTTTGTGGTAAAAAGAAGCAAATTTAATTTTATCTCAAGGGTCGATCACTTCCCCAAGTCGGCTATTCACTATTTTATCCCTAGAAAACTGATCACTTTTGCCCCCAAAGAGACTATTGAAAGAAAAAAAAAGAAAAAAAATAGAGGGAGAGAGTGAGAGAGAGAGAAAGTGAGATGGTGTGAAGAAATAGGGAAGTATGAAGGGGTATTTATGAGTGGGAATGGTAGTATATGTTGTAAATATCATTAATGTGGTCAAAAAACGTGTAAAACTTGGTAAAAAATGTGTGGATTGAATGTTGAAAAACTGACCACCGTCCACAAAACGTGTGTTCTTCAGTTCTGACCACCGGCCAACGTGCGTGAGTTAACTCACGCACGTGCCAGTGGTGCGTGACTTAAGTCACGCAGGGCTTATAACGTGCGCAAGTTAACATACGCTGCGTGACTTAATTTGCGTAGAGGTATTTTCGTCAGTTCAGCTACGTGGGAGTGTTTTGTGCTGGGTGAAGAGCAGGATTCAAATTCATATTTAACGGCCTTACGCAGGACAACAACCAGAATAATAGCCTTTTACTTTCTTCTTTTAATGTTAGCCTTTTATTTTTAACAACACTTTTTTTAAGGGTGCTTTTTAAGTTTTAACGACAATTTTTCTTTTTTACAACAGTTGTATAATAGGGGTGGAATCAAACGAAATTCCAATGTTTATGATGAAGGTTAATTATTTTGTAGGTTCTTAAATTATTTTGTAATTTTTAAATAGATCCGTAAACTAAAATAAAGTGTAACCAGTTCCCTAAAATAATATTTTTATTAAATTATTTTGTTGCACTTATGATAGTTAATCGTTAACCCACATAAAGGACTTAATTAAATAAAATAGTATAATATTTCATTGATCAAATTTTTTTAGTCTAGAGACAAATTTGAAAATTCATTAATAATTTAGAAACCTACGTTATAAATATACATATTACCATTAGAAGAAAGTTGAGATAACATGATATGAGAAGAGATGAAAAGAGATGAGAGGGAGAGAGATGGTAGAAAGAAGAGAAGAGACGGGAGGGGGAGAGATGAGAGATGGTAGATATTATAGAAAAGAGAAGAGAGGGAGGTATGAGAGAGATTTTATCATGTACCTTTCTCTTATTTGTCTCCTTCTTAGAGGGGGGTGGGATGAGATATTGTGGAGAGAATAAAGGGTAGAAGGGAGGGGTAGAAGCATGAGAAGAGGATTAAAGAGAGATACACAATAAATCTTTCTTTCTTATGTCATATGATAGAAACATAAAGATGAAAACTTAATTTAAGAACTTTTAACAAAGATAATGATTAGAGAACAATTTGATGATTTACTCAAAATATACCATTTTATGCACAAAAACAGAGAAACGGTGAAGTGGGTGAAAAGTGATAAGAAGACTGACTTCATGAATATATGAAATTTTTGTAAGATAACAAAATGCTTGCTTTTCTCATTGATCTGAATCGAATATATACAACTATAGGTCAACTTACTAATTATGATACAACCTATTTACAGGGGACTAATAATAGCCAATAATGACCGAATATTCTATTCTATTAATTTTATTAAATATAATATTCTATCAGACCCCCGCAGTCGAAGCGGGAGGTTCACGGACGCTGAGACTGTTCCGAAAATCATCAAAGAGAATGCGGGGAAGCCCTTTGGTGAAGATATCTGCAATCTGATGTCGTGATGGAACATGAAGGATGCGTGCCTGACCACGAGCTACTTTTTCCCGTACAAAGTGTATGTCCATTTCAATGTGCTTGGTACGTTGATGCTGCACAGGGTTGCCAGATAGGTAGATGGCACTAACATTGTCGCAATACACCAAAGTAGCTTGAGGGATAGGAAAGTGGAGCTCCAGTAAGAGATTACGAAGCCAACATGACTCGGACACAACATTAGCAACACCTCTATATTCCGCTTCAGCACTAGACCGAGAGAGAGTGGGTTGTCTTTTGGAGGACCAAGCGATGAGGTTGTCGCCGAGAAAGACACAATATCCAGAAGTAGAACGTCGAGTGTCAGGACATCCACCCCAATCGGCGTCAGTGTAGGAGAGGAGCTTGGTGATGGGAGATGGTGATAAATGTAGTCCAAAATGTACGGTACCCTGAACATAACGAAGAATGCGCTTTATAGCAAGCATGTGCTCTGTACTAGGTGCATGCATGTGAAGGCAAACTTGCTGAACTGCGTAAGAGATGTCGGGTCTAGTGAATGTGAGGTATTGTAAAGCTCCGGCAAGACTGCGATAGAGAGTGGGATCGTCATAAGGTGTGCCTGATGAAGTGCTGAGTTTTTGTTTAGTGTCAACAGGGGTGGCAGATGACTTGCAAGATGTCATCCCAGCACGGTCAATGATTTCAGAGGCATAGGTGCTTTGACTGAGAAAGAGGCCACCATGATGACGAGAGACGGCAATACCTAGGAAATAGCTAAGAGGACCCAAATCCTTCATTGCAAACTCGGATGCCAAGAGGGACATGATGGATTGGCGAAGAGTATGAGTTGAAGTAATAAGGATGATGTCATCTACATAGAGCAAAATGTAGGCCATGTCGGATTTTTGTCGGTATATGAAGAGAGAATGGTCTGATGTGCTATGTCGGAAACCAATGGTAGTTACATAGTCAGCAAAGCGTTGGTACCATGCTCTAGGTGCTTGCTTGAGACCATAAAGCGACTTCTTCAAACGACAAACGTAATCCGGATGACGAGAGTCGCGAAAACCCAATGGTTGATGCATGTGGACAATTTCGTGAAGATCACCATGCAAGAAGGCATTCTGAACATCCAGCTGATGAATGGGCCATGAGTGAGAAAGAGCAATGGTGAGTACTGTTCGAATGGTAGCGGGTTTTACCACCGGGCTGAAAGTCTCATCACAATCCACACCTGCAACCTGTGACCTGCCATCACAAACAAGGCGAGCCTTATAGCGCTCAAAGGACCCATCAGAATTTTTCTTATGTTTAAAAATCCACATACATCGAATAAGATTAGCATCTCTAGGGCGAGGAACTAAATCCCACGTCTTATTTCTAATAAGTGCATCAAACTCAGATTGCATTGCGGATTTCCAATTCGGGTCTGATAAGGCTAGTTTGTGATTTTTAGGTATGGGAGAGATGGTGTGGTTTGAGTGTGAAAGGGATAAGTTAAACATTGTGCGGGGTTTAGTAATGTCTTTCATGCTACGGGTGATGATGGTGCGGGTAGGTGGGAGGGGATTTGTTTGAATTGGAGAGATTAAGGTAGGGGAGATTGTAGTGGGTGAATTTAGTGGAGTGGGGTCGATTGGTTGGGCCATTGTGGTTGTTGGTGGTGGTTGGTTAGGAGTATCGGGTGGTGGATGTTGAGTTTGCCACTGTTGTATGAGGTAAGGGTGCATGTCGTTGTCTAGAAAGTTATAGGAGTGAGGGGTAGGGTGGTGTACTTTGGTGAAGGGAAATTGAGTTTCATCAAAAATAACATGCCTCGAAATTATTAATTTTCTGTTAGACAAATCAAAACACTTGTAACCTCGATGATTCAGGGGATAACCTAAGAAAACACACGGAGTAGAACGGGGTTGTAATTTATGAATGGTAGGTGACGGGAATAATGGATAACACAGACAACCAAAGACTCGTAAATGTGTGTAGTTGGGATCACGGTGGTAAAGAAGTTGTGTTGGTGATTGATTTTGAAGTGTTTTACAGGGAAGAATATTTAGTAAATAAGTTGCCATGTGAAGGGCATGATGCCAAAATTGTGGGGGAACAGAAGAGTGAGCTAGCATAGTGCGAATCATATTATTAATGGTTCTTATTTTTCGTTCTGCTTTCCCATTTTGGGAGGATGTGTGAGGGCAAGAGAAGCGAAAAATAAGGCCATTAGTAGTACAATATTGTTGAAAAAGCTCATTATTATATTCTCCGCCATTGTCACATTGGAAAGATTTTACCTTTTGTAAAAATTGAGTGTGAATAAGAGAAGAAAGTGACGTAAACATTTCAAAAACTTGAGATTTTCTACTAATAGGAAAGGTCCACAAGAAAGGTCCACAAGAAATTTGTGAAGTCGTCTAAAAATAAAACATAATATTTATGGCCTACAGAACTTAAAATAGGAGAAGTCCACAAGTCACTATGTAAAATATCAAAAGGCAGGAGAGTAGCAGTTCGAGAATTAAAAAATGGCAATTTAACTTGTTTGCCCAAAACACATGAGTCACAGATAACAGAATTATAAAAAGGTTCACAACATATGAATTTATTTTTGCGAAGGGAACTTAAAACAGACACGCCAGGATGACCTAGACGATCGTGCCATATACTGGACGTAAGACCGACAAAATTGTTGGGAGGGGTGACTGGATAGAGGTCGCCACGACTATTACATCTCAGAAGAAGGATCCCCGTCTGAAAATCAGAGACAGTAAAACCAAATGGGTCAAAAGAAACAGATACATTGTTGTCAGTGGTGAGTTGTCTAACAGAAATTAAGTTTTTAATAATTTGCGGGGCATGTAGGACACGGTTTAAGTGAATGGGTTGGTTAGAGGTTGTGAGTTGTGTGTGTCCGGTGCCGTGAATTGGAATTCCATGACCACTGCCAACAATAACTTTCTGATTTAAATGACTTATAGGAGAATAAGACGAGAGATTACCTCGTGATGCTGTTGTGTGAGATGTTGCGCCAGTATCCATGTACCACTGAGTGTCAGGAGGATGTAGAGACATAGTGTGCATAGCTGCCTCAATGTCAGTTGGTGTATGAGATGAAGTAGAAGCTGCATACGCCTGAGGACGCTGTCCTAGGATGCCCGGCTGTCTCGGAGGACCGGTAGGGCCAGTAGGGCGTGTCCACTGAGTTGTGGGATACAGACATGGAGGTATAGCCCATGGTGGTGGGGTCCAACCCCATGATTGATAGGTAGGGTACTGTTGTTGTTGCGGCCAAGAAGGAGGAGAAGACCAAGATGGTGAGGTGTTGGGAGCTCCAGACTGAGGTCCGCCACGGTTACCACGCCCCCCTCCGCGACCCTGATTGCCACGAGAGCGAGACCGGTTGTTGGGACGACGGTTGCCACGTTGGGAGGTGTCCTCTGTAGGTCGCTGCTGAGTGGTATGTAAGGCAGCATGAGAGCCAGTGTTAGCCATTTTAGCCATGCCAGTTTCTTCCAAGGTGAGCATGGAGCGAGCCTGATAAAATGCAGGAAGAGGATTGCTCTGGCGAATCAAGGTGGCCACACTGCGATAAGCTTCAGGGAGTCCAGATATCAGTTGAAGTACCAGACGGTGATTGTTGACGGGAGAGCCAACGTTCCGCAATTGGTCAGAGAGCATCTTGAGACGCTGGCAGTATGCAGACACGTTTGGAAAGTCTTCCATGCGGGTGTTGGAGAACTCTTGCTCAAGAGTGACAGCACGGGCTTTTGATTGTCTTGAAAGATGTCTTTCAAACGGTTCCATGCGTCTACCGCATTGGAGTTAGGTTCCAGAATAGTCGTCAGCAAGTCGGTGGAAATGGTGGAATAAATCCACTGAAGCACGGTGGCATCCAGAGTGGTCCATAGTTCATATTCGGCGTCTGCAGGTAGTGGCGGTGCTTTGTCTGCAGAGGGAGCAATGTGGTGCAAGACTCGATGAGAGCGAGCATGAATGCGGAAGAGTTCCGCCCAGGTGCCATATTGGTCCTTTTCCATCTCAAGAATAATAGGAATGTGGTTCCTAATATTGGAGACAGCAAGGGCAGGATGAAAGCCATTTTTGAAACCTGTAGAATTAACAGCGGCGGTGGCAGCGGAGGCAGAGGCTGCGGTAGTGGCAGCGGCGCTGCTCTGGTCATCACGGAGGTCGGAATCGGACATGGTAAGTGATGGTAGAGGTAGAGAGGAACAGGAGGTTACCGGAGGCGAAACACGGCTGGATCGAGAAAGGGGGCCACGGCGGCACGGTGTGCACGGTCGGAGAGGAGGAGGGCACGCACGAGAGCTGCTGGTTAAGGGTCGGAGGTCGATCGGACAGCAGGGCTACGGAGGCGGCAACGGCGCAAAGAGGGAGGGGCGCGGCGCTGTGATGTGCGTGCGTGAGGGAGAAGAAGGAGAACAGAGTTCTGCGACTTCTGTTTTCTTTTCTTTTCTTTTCTTTTGTTTTTTTTTTTTTTGTTTAGAGAGAGGGATCGGTTAGGATTGATACCATGTAAGATAACAAAATGCTTGCTTTTCTCATTGATCTGAATCGAATATATACAACTATAGGTCAACTTACTAATTATGATACAACCTATTTACAGGGGACTAATAATAGCCAATAATGACCGAATATTCTATTCTATTAATTTTATTAAATATAATATTCTATCAATTTTGTCATAAAAAACCAACGAATATATGAAATTATTTCATAAAAACGATCAAATTGTGATTACAAATTAAGAGAAAAATGTATTATTTTATAAAAGACTGATTTTAAAGTTTAATCATAAAATAATATTAAAAGAAAACTGGGGTAAATTTTTGTTTGTTTGTTATAAATCGGATATTATGTGCACAAGAACGTAAATTTAGTCTCTAAAGTGTTTTAAATGGAAGAGGTTGTATATCATGAAGTTAAATTTTGTTGTTGAAAGAATCACGAAGTTAATTATAGGCCACAATTTTTACAAAACTAAGAATTCTCACATCTTCATCACTAGAGTCTCCAACAAATGTAATTCATCGCAGTGTCATCGTTATATTGCTAGAAAATCTAGTCATAATCTTATTGTGGCTATCACCTTTAAGAAGACCACTTTAATCCTCAACACTAGGGGTGGACAACGGCCAATTTATGACATGGTTCGGGTTAAAAATGTCAATCTGCCCAAAATCAACTGGTTCAATATCCCAGCCCATTTCCGTCCATATGAGTCTCCTATTTCAACTGGTGGCGGTTAGACAAATTCGTGGGTGGTTTGGGAGAATTGTGTCGGTTGTGGATCAAACAAAATCTTATGCAAAAACTTCAACAACAAAAAAACAAAATTATAGTGCAAAAAAAAAAATAGAGGTGGAGGAAGAAGCTTTATGGTGAAATGGATCTAAGAACAACAAATATATGAGCAAAGAAGACGAGGTTGGATATATAGAAGCAAGAAACAATATGATTTATTATCTAGAGAGAAAGTGTCATACCCCAAATTTTGACCAATTTAATTTTTTATTTTCGTACATTGTTCGTTTTTTTAGCTTTCCGTACGCGTTCTAATTCCCGTAATATCTGTTTTTTATTCGTATTGTGATCGCATTTAATTTTTTACGTCGTTTATATTTTAATGTCACTCGCGTATTAATTTCTTAATTTTTATCCGCGTTTTATGCGTATTTTATTTATCGTAAAGTCTACGTTTTTAAAACTCATTTTGTTCACGTCGTTGATTTACCATTTTATTTAGCGATTAAAAAGCCGCGTACTTCGGTCATCTCAGACGAAATTTCGGCAGAGAGGTATTTTAAAATACCTCATTTTTTGGTTCCGACGGGATATTTTTATTATTAATTTTCGTTTTTATTATTTATTTATTTAATTATTTCTTTTTTATTTTTATTTGTTGTTATTTATTTATTTTATCTGATTTTATCATTTTTTAAGTCATTCAGTCCACATGTCAGTTTGTTATTGGTTCTGGTCCAACTTTTCCTCCAAGTTTCAGCAGGGGTATTTTTGTCATTTCAATGTATCAGAGACTTTGTACTATTTAAAGTACTGTTCACGCGTCAGAAAGGTCCCCATCAGTCAAAATCACAGTCAGAAAAATCAAAAAAATATCAAATCACCAACAAACACCAATCCACTTTCTCTTTCCAAAATTCAAAATCAAAGCTACAAAAAACCAACAAAAATACTATGAACATGATGAACATCAAGAACACATGAACAATATTCATCATCAAAATTCCAAAACCAACAATCACCATTCCATACAAATTTTTGGCCAACATCAACAACAACAACAACACAAATTTCAAATCAACATCTCATATCCACAAGGCCATTTTCGGCCTTAAAACAACAACCACAACACTACAATTTCAGACCAAAAACGCAAGGCAAAACGAAAAGAAAAACGCAAGCAACGTGAACAAAACGCAAGTAGAAGAAGAAAGAGCAAATAAGGTAGTTCTTCATGTCTTTTTTTTGTTTTTTTTTGTTGAACTTTGAATGTAGATCTAGGCTTGTATAGTGATTCTTTGAAAAAACCAAGACCGGATTTGAGAAGAGAAGAGGAAGTAGAGCAGGCCAATTAAAAAAAAATTGAAAAAAAAGCAAAAAAAAAACTCCGGCGCGGCGGCGCTACGGCCGACCACCGCGCCGGAGGAGCTCCGGCCGCCCCACTGCTTCTTCTCCGACGGAGCTGAGGGTTAGAGAGAAGGGAGAGCATTGCTTTGGGCTTTTGTTTTTTAGAGAGAAGGTGGAAGAAGGAAATGAAAGAAAAAACATGAAATTGCGGCCCACTCTTTTATTTTTCTTGCTGAATTTTTTTTTGCTTTTTCTACCCCCTTAACTACTTGCTGTACCCCCTCTCTCTAGGCTCATTTGCTTTGTTTCCCAGATTGCTATTTTCACCTTTGTTGCTGCTGCCTGCACCCCCTGTACATATTTTTGTAGTAATTTTTTTATTATTTCATGCATTTATTTTTTTAATTCATATAATATTTGAACTATGTTTCATGCATTTTTAATTAGTGTTTCAATTTTCATGTCATGCATTTTTAGTACATTTAATAGCCAAGTTTCTATCTCATGCATTTTTAGTTTATTTAGGTTTTTTTTTTAAAAATCTTTATACGCATATTTGTTTCTTTAAATCTTGTTTTATCTAAGCATTTGTGTTTATTTTATGTGTTTGCATTTTATTGCTTTATTGTGTTAACTTGTTTAAAATTGCATACTTTTTTTAGTGTGTTTAATAATAGGTTTCGTATAAGTTTTGCATGCATATTTAATTTTTGTCATTTCATTTTTACTCTCTTGATACTTGCTAGTTTATCATTAATTGTGGTTTATTCCATGCTCATTTCCTTTCATGTTCACTTTTAGTTTAAGTTGGTTTAAAAATATTGCATGCATATTTAATTTTTCGTCATTCATTTTATTATTGTCATTGGTTGAGTTTGTATGATTAGGGAAATGATAATTTATTTTTGTGCATTTTATTTCTCGTCATCTTATTTCTTTTGAGACCATAGAATATATTTAGGGTATGTAATATGTAACCGACACACGCACTGACACACGCACCGACACTTTACCACTTTATTTATCGCTTTACGCTATTTTATTTTTTCCGCCGTTACGCGAGTTCACCGTTAGTTTAGAAAAATATTTTCATCAAAAATCAAAAAGTCAAAATTCAAATTTCTTTAAAGTAAACCTTGGTTTGTAACCCAAGTGTTTTTTCATTTATTTTCCTTAATCAAATGTTTAATCAATTTAATATCCACATTAGACATGGATTTCTTGCAATTAAAATTAACCAACTTCATCATATTTTTTCTCATGCCTTGAGACCTCTCATCTCTTCTTAAAATCTTTTTTTCAAAAATGTTAAAATCAACTCAACCCATCAAAGAAGTTCTTTAGCCGAACTACTTGATTTTGATCCCGATTTATTTGGGTAAGTATGCAAAGGGTTTTGGCCCTTCCAAATCAATAAAAATAACCAAAAACATGCTTCATCTTTCTCCTTTCTTTCACTTAAATTCTTAAATAATTTTTTTTAATAAGTAAAATTAATTTAGCGCAAGATTAAGAATAGGTAGAAGGTTCCTATGGGATACCATAGTCGGTTCGGGTGCCTAACACCTTCCCCAATCGAAACCAACCCCCGGATCCAAGGTCTTATAAGGAGGTTCAAATCCGATTAATGATTTTGATACCCGAAAATCACGAGCACAGAAAGCATTAGCCAAACAGAAGCTATGTTTGTAATTGTCTCTTTGTCTTTGGAGACTTGAAAGATAATAGACAAATCCATAAAGTTAGAGAAGTGTTTAGAGGAAGGCATGGACAGAGAGAATAAATGGCGCAGCAAGATGAAGATGAAGTATTATGGTTTGAGAAAATTTTAGTATCAGTAGTTGGTGTTTTGTGTTAGGCTGGGTTGGGGAAAACTGACATTATTTGGGCTTAAGGCAACACCAAACAAGTTAACCCGATATTGTGCAATGAGGGAATGATGCCACAAGTCGAGTTTGGTTTGTAACGGTGCTTTCCACACCCCCATTACCATCCATGATTACCATGTATAACCTGTTTCCTTCCCCCTCCCAGCTTCCCAAACATATTCAAACCACATATTCAAACCGACTGTTTATCATTTTCTTTCTCGTGGGGGCAGGCGGGTCGACCCAACTTGTCCACCCTTACTCAACAACAACATCAAGTCGACCAGTTTGAACCTCGACTTCAACATTAGTCTCTCAAGCTCACCGATACTAATTCCTACATTTTGGCTCGCTATTTATTCATTAATACGGGCCTAACTATTTTACATAATTTTCAACAAGCCTGGTAAAAGTTATACGAAAATACAAGTGGAGTAGAAACAACTCTATCTCTACAATATAATTTTCACATCTTATTTGTCATATTCCTATAGTTTCATCTCAATGCATCATGCCACATGCTACTCACATTAGAGGAACTCTTGCATTAAAGGAACTCATTCTCTTAACAATGACTAAAACCTTATGAAAAATCCTAATAATAATTTTACACTATAATTGGATAGTGAGTCGTTTTTCTTTATTATATGTGTCCACAATACACTTGCAACAGTGGAAATCAACTATAAATAATCCCTAAACAAATAAAATAATTTGAAAATATCATATTCCAAAAAAAAAAATTAAACTACAACAACCAGCTGCATATGATAACTTGAATCTTTCACATATACGAAGAAAGATAAGAAACAGTGTTTCCTTCTTCCCCTCCATACTCCAAAACAAAACCAAAGCTTTATCAATCAAACCTATACTATTTCCACAGCCAAAAAAAATCACATCAAAGAGTAAATTCTATTCAGATGGTAAATCCAGTTCTATTTAATCATCATTAGATTCACAAAAACAACACCACCAAGGACCCCAAACAAGCAAAATACGTGCAGCAACATAAAAGTAAGAAATTAAAATGTAAAGAAATGTAACCACACAAATCAGCTCTGCAAGATCATAGTATATAAGATCAACAGATTCCTAATTTTTTTTTCAATCATAGTATCATATCAACTCTTGTCCTAATCAGTGTATTGCACTAGTTGAAACATTATTAATATGAAATTAAGAATAATCAAGCTTAGCATCAAACACATCTACAGAAACAGACAAATAAATCAGAACCAAGAAATAAAAAACACTATTCTCGGCTGCATATTTCATCACAATATTTTAGGAAATATGAAAATCCCTCTCAAATGTTTGAGACTAAATTTAAGTTAATTGAAACCCAGTCCTAATTTCCATTTCCAAAGATAAAGTACTCCGTCAATCACGCAGAATGCCCAAAATGTCCTCATCTCTAAACAAATGGAACCTGCAAAAATAAAACAGCCCAACTTGTAAATAAAATTGCATTTCCAAGTTAGCAGTCCACATAAAAAGAAACACATTCAAAGAAGAAAACATTGTTCCATATTACATACTCTTTGTCATCAAGCTTAATTTGAGAACCACCATATTCCGGCAAAAGAACGTGGTCACCTTCTTTGACAGACAATGGAATCAGATTCCCAGATTTGTCTCGCGACCCAGGACCAACAGCTACCACCTTTCCAGAATTAAGCTGGGAAGTCTTCTCTGGGAGGAGAATACCGGCAGAGGTCTTGGAAGGAGGGACAATTTTTTCAACGAGGATTCGGTTGAAGGTTGGAATCAAACGCTTAGCCATTTGTTTCTCTTCCTGATGGAGCTGTAAGCGTCTAAAGACTAATCTGATGTGGTGTATGTGGTGTTTAAAAAGTGAGTGGAAAAAAAAAAAAAAATAACGAAGATACCAATGTGAAGCCTCAGTACCACAGCCAAGAAATTTACATCAAAGAATAAATCTATTCAGACGGTAATTCCAGTTCAAGTTTCATCATCATCGGCTTCACTAAAACAACAACGACAACAATAACCACCACAACAACAACACTGACCTCAAAAATCAACAAAATGGAAGAAAAAAATTCAAAATATTATTATATATAGAAATGTAATGGCACAAATCGGCTCTACAGGATCATTATATATAAGATCAGCAGATTCCTATCAGAATGCGAAACAAATGATTAACACTCTTGATTTTGGTCCAATCATAGCATCTTTGATCAGAGCTCATATATATATAGCTATCAGAGACGTGGCATCAGACCCAATAACAAAAATTAAATTATTTAGGAAAAAAATGCTGATATGAATGATGTATAAGATAAAACCCTCAAGAGATTCATCTTATACGTAACACACAGCTCCGCAATGAATGATCCCAACCAACAACAATAAATGGTATCCGCAGATGAGATTGTTCTTTGAATCAGTATTTTAAAATAAAACGAGTGGAAAATGAAAATGAATTAGGAAAACTAAAGCCTCAGTACCACAGCCAAGAAATTTACATCAAAGAATAAACTATTCAGACGGTAATTCCAGATAAGTTTTATCATCATCGGCTTCACGAAAACAACACAACCTCAAAAATCAAACAAATGAAAAATAAAAAATTATAATAAAACATCGAAAATGTAATCGCACAAATCGGCTCTACAGGATCATTATATATAAGATCAGCAGATTCCTATCAAAATGCGAAACAAATGACAAGCACTCTTGATATTGGTCCAATCATAGCATCTTTGGTCAGAGCTTATGTTTAGCTACCAGAGACGTGGCATCGGACCAAATTACAACAATAAAATGAAAACAGAAAATTTGATATATAAAACCCTCAGAAGACCCGTTTCAAATCTCACACACAGCTCCGGAGAGAATGATCTTGGCCGATACCAACAAATGATATCGGCCGATGAAATCATTCTCTAGAACGGAGCTGCTGTTTAGTGTGTCATACGGCACTTCCTATCAATTATTGGGAGATCCTCATCACTGGGTACTATCATAAAACTGAACTAATTCATCAAAACAACGGAGAACAATTTAAATGCCCAAAACAGAAGCAGTCATAATTCATAAACCTAATAAAATTTAAAAACTAAAACCCTACAGCTGAAGATGTGAAGAATTGAACTAAAAGAACTCACAACTCAAAAACGCGAGACACTGCTCCACTGTGCAGCTGCAGACATTGATGATCTTTGTAGCATTTGAGATTGCAATTATATAGTGTTTACTGATTGTGAGCTATTAGGCTAGGGCATCACATTTGTTTTGGGCCGAAAAGTGCTCTTTATACTTTATAAGCTCTGGCTTTGGAAACATATTATTCTTACCCCCCAAATTGTACTTCCAAATCTGTAAATATACCCTCTAAGGCTGACAATGACCTGAACCAAATGAGTTGAACTTGAGTTGAGAATTAAGTTCGTTACATAAATGAACTGAACTTGAGTTATATATAATTCGACTTGTTTGGTTCATGAGTTGACTCGGTATACATACACATTTTTTTAAGGAATATATACACATTAATTTATATATATATATATATATATATATTATTAATATTAAAACTTTGTGTTAATATAAGAAGCTTTATAGTTTAGGAGGAAGTAAGGAACCTTAAATGTTGATATCTTATTGGTTTAAACTTTCAAATAAGTTACTACTCACAATCAAATAATTAAGTTCCACATCGAAATAATTAAGTTCCACATTGAAAGTCATGCGAAGAAAGCAGACTCGTATATAAAACAAAGCCTGAAACTGCCATGTAAATGTGAATGGACATGTAGTACTATAATTCATAGCTAATTGTTGGTGCTATTATTATCATCCATTCAAGTGGTTTTGAGACCAGATAATAATTGCTTATGGGTTTCTTTTTTGCCCGTTAAAATAATTATTGTCTCTGCAACTTTGAATACAGTTATAATTTTTTGTGATTTCGTCTATGAAATTGATTTCTCTTAAAAAAAATCTATGAAATTGTTTCAATGGAGTCCCTTAAAAAGATTTTGTAGATTTAAGTATTCTCTGTTTTCATTTTATTTTAAAATGCCCTTAAAATTATGTGAATCTAGCTAATGAACCTATCGAGTCGAATCGAACGGTTCCCGAACTTTAAACGAGTCGAACTCGAGCTAAAAAAAAGGTTCGTGTCGAACGCGAGTCGAGTTTCGAATCGAATCATTTTTTATCAAGCCGAGTCGAGCTCTGATAAATCCGACTCGATTCATTTCCAGCTCTAATACCCTCGTATCGTATTGATCCATTGTTTTGTACTACAAAAAAATGGAGTACCATTGATTTAATAATCAAAAAAAATCAACACCTTGAATATTACATTTTTATATCATTGTCATTATCATTATATTCATGGTTATTTCTTAGTTCACCGAGAAGAACAGGTAAATATATACTTCGCCAACCCAAAGATTGTTTGTAATCTTGTTTAGTTTTCCACGTTAATGACCATAAAAATAGCTCATCAATTCTATAAAAAAAAACATAAGAATTGCTCCAATCACTTTAAAAATCGAGTTTTACGCTTTGTGTGAGAGTTCGAAGGGGAGGAAAACGGAGCCCTGGGGTTGAAAAAGATACGAGGAAAAATGGAGAAATCCTCTGCATTTTTTGAAAGAGTGGTTTTTAAGAGAATGATAAATTAATGTTTATGATTCCTATTTATTAAATTTTACGAATTCTATAGCAAGAATTCATATAAACCTTTAAACCATGCTCCAATACATTTTTGAGTCCCCCAAATACGGAGAACTTTTTATTACGAAGAAAAATTAACCTCTCAAAGCACGTCCCTTCAATTTTCTTCTACTTCTTCTACTTGCTCATATTTTTTTTCAAAATTCCTCCCCTCCCTTTACCTCCAAACTTAAAAACAAAGTCTTAAGGAATTCCTATAAACACAAGGGTTGTGCTTGTTTCTTGGTTTCAAAATTTTTTCTGACATAAGATTTCCTTGCAATCTTATTTTCACATATATGCATACCAAAATTTCAAAACATTGATCTTTTTAGTTTGACAATTATTCAAGGTATCGGCTAATAAATGTCAACAACGAATCTCGTTCTTCAATAAATTATGTTGTGATTTTCTTAGCTATTATAAAGATTGAGTTAAGTATGGTATTTTTGGGGTATCAAGCTACTAAACTAAGTAATGCACAAAATGAAAGACAGAGATAGAAATGCAAAGGGATAAAAGCGTGTAAAATAATTTGTTTGATTGTTTATGTGTTGCAAATTCTTACAAGATTAGTATTTATACGCAAACACCAGCCCTGCTTTCTTAAACGGCGTGGCCTACAAAAGGTGTGTACTTGTGGATTACCCTAAAAGTCAAGGGTGATTGGGCACACGTAGATCTTCAAGGAAGCGAGAGATGTTCCGTATTGAAGAGGTTATGGTATAGTCTTGTAGAACTACTTGAAATTCCTAGTGTCGTTTGGATACAAGGATCTTCGAGAAGGCGGAAGACATTCCGATGGCTGAAGAGGTTAAGGTGTAAACTTGTGGAGCTACTTGGTGTAGTGGGAAGCAAGGGAAAGGGCAGGCGGGTCGACCCAACTTGTCCACTCTTACTCAACAACAACATCAAGTCGACCAGTTTGGACCTCGACTTCAACATTAGTCTCTCAAGCTCACCGATACTAATTCCTACATTTTGGCTCGCTATTTATTCATTAATACGGGCCTAACTATTTTACATAATTTTCAACAAGCCTGGTAAAAGTTATACGAAAATACAAGTGGAGTAGAAACAACTCTATCTCTACAATATAATTTTCACATCTTATTTGTCATATTCCTATAGTTTCATCTCAATGCATCATGCCACATGCTGCTCACATTAGAGGAACTCTTGCATTAAAGGAACTCATTCTCTTAACAATGACTAAAACCTTATGAAAAATCCTAATAATAATTTTACACTATAATTGGATAGTGAGTCGTTTTTCGTTATTATATGCGTCCACAATACACTTGCAACAGTGGAAATCAACTATAAATAATCCCTAAACAAATAAGATAATGTCATATTAACAAACAATACATCATCATCCCAAAATATACATGCATTTCTTCATCGATAGACTCATAAGTAATTTCTCCCAAAATCAATGGAAAAATCGTTCACTGTAATCTGAATGTGTTGAGCTCGAATTCTCACAGATAATTGTAAAATGACGATTAATACCACCTGTTAACGAAAATTATATTTTCTCTAAAAAAAATTAACATTCCCAAAGTGGTCCATGGAAACTGAAAACACACTTCCAACTAAAATATTATTCCATTCGACATCAACACAATCATACACTTCCCAAATCTAGATCATAACCCCAAAGTAATTAAAATTGGACGGGACCGGCCGATTCAACCGGTTAGACTTGAAATCGGACTTACATTCGGTCTGATCCAGCCTTAAAACCGCTCTGTCCAACAATCGGTGAACAGATCGAAAACCGATAAGAAACCGAAAAACCGGACAGAACCGGCGGTTCAGATGGTTCGACATGTTGAACCGCTTTTGGCTACTTTTTCTAAAAACCTGAAAATGTCATCGATCTAAAAGGGAGGAGTCTTGTGTTACGTGTTATGATTCACAAATTACAACAAGGAAGAAAAAAAGATTGAATGAAAGAAAAAATCATAAGGAAGAAAATGTAGATGTAATATGTTAATCATTTCCAATCATAAGCACAAGTGAATGGTTTGGTATTGAGTTATGTACTGCCAAACAAAGAAGAACAAGTGAATGGATGAGAATATGTTGTTGGCGGCTGCTTTCCTTTCTTTCGGTAACAAGGACCTTAGATACAAATAAAAAAGTGAACGGATGTATCACCAATTTTCTATTTCTTTTTATAAATACACCACCAATTTTTAATAAAAAAAGTATTGAATTTTTTTTTATACGGAGATGCAAATCTAAAGAAATAAAAATATATATCGTTATAAAGTTAAAAAAAATGTTATTTTTGGCTTTTTATTGTTTTATATACCATTTATATATTTTAAAAATTATATTTAATTAATACCGATACGACTAACATTTTGAATATGCGAACAAAACTTCATTTTTTAATGATAAATTACCAAATTAAGGTTTAAATTCAAGACATCTTAAAAAAAATAGATTTAAGAAATAAAGTGTATTTTTTAAAATAGAAAAATTTATTCACACAGTAATAGAAAAATCAGGGTAACTGATTATTTTTGCATAATATGAGATATCAAAGGCGTAAGTACATATTTTTAGTCTCTGTAAAGTAGCTTTTTTCTTTGAAAGTGCCCAACAACAAACTCAAACCATCGTTTCTAAGATCTTTAATTTCTTCCTCTGGATAAATTACCATCATGGATTCATTCATCTTAGTCTTTACTCGGTCACATGCCAAATGTTTCATTTAACCAATATGGTATCCGATAATCAATGAAAGTTGGTGAAAAGTGACGACGCGACCAACATTATGAATATACGAAAATTGTTTTTAAATAATAACTCCACAAATTAAGATATTTAGGAAATAAAGTGTATTTTTTTTTTCGAAAAATAGAAAAGCCTATTCATAAAAAAATAGAATATCATGGAAAACGACTACTTTTGGTGTAAATCATATATGATGAACATACATATATTTAATCTCTATAAAGTATTTTTCTTTGAAAGAATTCAACGACGAAACTCGAACACGCTTTTTTTTTTCGAGGGACAAACACACATTTCTAAGATCATCAATTTTTCTTGGAGAGACGTTAACCTCACTTATCCTTCCATCTTAGTATTTACTCAGTCACAAGCTACGTCATAGCCTTAATGTATTATTTAACCTACATAAAATCCGATAATTAATGAAAGTCGGTGAAAAATGATTACACGACCGACAATATAAATATACAAAATAAACTTTGTTTTTTTAAACAATACATCACCGCATTAAGATTAAAAATTAAGTAATAAAGAGTATTTTTTTCTCGAAAAAATAGAAAAATGTATTCATACAAAGATAGGAAATCAGGGTCGCCAATTTTTTTGGGTATAAAATCAGATATCCTATGCGTAATTGCATAAATTTAGTCTCTCTATAAAGTGCTTTTTCTTAAAAAAGAAGAAGAAGCTTAACGACAATATTTAACAAATCCTAAGAAGTAAATAATTGTGTATTTCAAAGTACGTTTCAACATATCAAATCTTTGAAACTTTCTTCAAAAAAAAAATATCAAATCTTTGAAACTAAAATTTAACTTGTAACTTACAAAACATTTATATAAAATGTTTTAAATATAATATACTCAGTCCTCGTAAACTTAGTTCAGTTGATAGGAAAAATGCATAACATATGTAAGGTTTGAGGTTCAAACAAATATTTTCATTAATGAAAATGCGACAAATGTTTCTTTTTTTAAAGAGAAAATGTGACAAATATTTTATTTCTACGAAAGTGTGACAAATGATTTTTTCAAGAGAAAGTGTGACAAATATTTTATTTTATTATGAAGAGAAAGTGTGTCAAATGTTAAAATCAATACTCTGGAGTGTTAAGATGAGATGAAACGAGTCTCTTCTAGTATAACCAATATCCTGGGTTTGAATTCAGTTTAGATGTACAACAACGTTAAAACTCTTAGGGAGAGCTTGTCACTCAGTTAGGTCTACAATATTCGAGGGATTAGTTTCTGCAACGTTAAAACTCTTAGGGAGAGCTTGTCACTCAGTTAGATCTACAATATTCGAGAGATTAGTTTCTGCAATTGCGCGTGAGTTTATAAAAAAATTGGTAAAATCACGTAATTTAACTCATCTTAAAATAAAAAAAAAAAAATGTATAATATATATAGTTTGATGAAATTTTATAATAATATTAATATATATAGTTACGGGGCCAAACGAAGAGTGAAAATTGATATCATACGCAAAGCACGTCTTACGAACTAATTCGACTGTTCTAGGTTTCAGGTTAAGCTTCTTCTCTCTTTCTATTTTTTCTTCTATCTTCAACTTCTTAATCTCTACGATCCAAAATTAAAACCGTTATCGTAAACGAAACTCACCACTCTCTTAGATCTCTTTCTCTCTGAAACTCATATTCTCCAAGCTCGTTATTTCTTCCTTTTTTTCTCCAATCGCTTCGCTAGGGTTTCCACGAACCACTTCCCTTTCCTTTCATCGTTCAAGGCAAGATAATTTTCCTATCAGAAATCGTTAATCGTGCATTCAAATTCAATTGCAAACCATATTTAACAACTTCTTAATTTTTTTTTTAAATTTTCATTCGGACCTTGCTTAACACTCGGAAATTGTTATCATATGCATGTGATTGTTGGATCCACTTTTCTGCAAACGGTTAGGTTTGTTTATGGATAAGATTGTGAAAGTGTTTGATTCGCGCGAAGATCACTGCTATTATTATTGGGTTTGAATGTAAACGTTTCTGAAAATGTGTTTGTTATAGCACACGTTAATTTTTGTGATTTGTAGTAAGAGAGAGGTAGTAATTGTATTCATTAAGTGTTGTTAACAGAATTGAGTTTATATGGTAAAAAAAAAAGAGCTTGGTTGTTATATATGTTTTTAGTATTATAGTATGCGTTAGTTGATTTGGTAGATAAGACAATTAGAATATAATGCCTTAGTGGAAACTTTGTGCACGTGGTAACGAAAAAACCGGTGTTGAAGCGGTTACTTAGGGGAAATCTTATACGTGTAACGGAAAAAAACCGGTGTTGTAGGGGCTATGCTGAAGTGCTATAGCGTTGCTATAACCACTATCTGACAACATGTTGTAGTCCCTACACGTCGTAGTTAGTTGTGTAGCATAGAACAATAACAGAAAAAAAAAACTCAATGTTGTAGCCCCTATACTGAAGGGTTACAGTGATACTATTAATTTTACCGCTATTCGACAACATGTTGTCCTTAATCGCATAGCACAGAAATAGTTGTTTGTTAGAATTCCACTACGCTTTAGCGCGATAGCACTGCTGTAGCCCCTATTTGACAATTCTTAAAAGAGAGGTTATTTTTTTAGTCAAATAATTTGGGTAGTGATAGATGGGTGTCAACAACAAGTGAACTTCTCGATTATGTTTGAGATTTTGAGTTCGATTGCTCAATTATTTAGGTTAGTTGTCAAATGTGGTGATGAAAGATCAAAACAATGCAATAAGAATGGTGTTTTGGACGAGTGGTAGCATACTATCACAGCTATAATACTATGAGATACAGGTGTCCTTAGTTTTATTGAGAATAAGGGTTGATAACTTTGAGACTCTTGATATTGAGATGGGTTGTCGAGAATTTTTTGCTACAAGACAGCCATATTATAATAAATCACCCTATGTCATTCTTGAATGGTTTAATAAATTAATAGCATTTAAGGAAGAGTTCAATCCCGCTCTCTCTCTCTCTCTCTCTCTCTCTCTCTCTCTCTCTCTCTCTCTCTCTCTCTCTCTCTCTCTCTCTCTCTCTCTCTGAGAATTAGTGGTAATGTCATAATTGCAAATATATACTTAAATAATTGCATATATCATATTGACGGAATTGTCGTTCTCTATGCATCTTTTTCTCAGGTCCTTAAATTGGCTTGAATGATCGTGTCGCGACAACCAGGCTATGACTTCAAGTATGTTGAGTGGGGATCGAAGGTAATTTTGGAATTGTGTGCAGTGGAAGCCCCTAGAATTGGGCTAGTGAGGAGGGATTTGGGTATTCTAAAGCTAATTTTTTGCCTTGTTGTGCATATCATCTTGTGACACATCCTTGTACAAAACCAACTGTTTTTATGATCATATGATTCTGATGCTAACTACTAGCTTCCTTAAGTGAGGAGGTTTCAAATTTTGATCCTTCCATTTGCATATAAATGCATTTTTATCAATATGCTGAATATATATATTAATGATGATAATACTGCGCAGGTGGACCTCTTCCACCAGAAGAGGTGGTATGACCGTGTTAGGGAAAGTTGCAGTTCCAAAACCTATAAACTTACCCAGTCAGAGGTATTTGTTTTCCAGTGAGATTATTTACCTTCTCAGTTATCTATTGTTTTTTTCCCATGATCTAAACTTGCTTTTTCTTTTGTTTCAAGGTTAGAAAATCATGGTCTGGACCCAAATGTGGAGATAGTACCCAAGTGAGTAAATATTCTATTGAGCCTACTAATATATATTTTTCTGTTGCTTTTGTTCCTCTAGATTAGATAATTGATTCTTGTGTTGTCTTGTATTGCTTAGGGGCACCCTTGGGTGGGGCAGTAAATCATCATCTTCTGCATCAAATGCATGGGGTTCTTCTTTGTCTCCAAATGCCAATGCTGGGGCTAGTTCACCCAGTCATCTCAGCGCCCGTCCATCATCTGGTGGAAGTGGCACGCGACCTTCAACTTCTGGTAGTGATAGGGCTTCTGAACTAACTACTAGTGCATGGGGTTCGAGCTCTCGGCCTTCATCAGCATCGGGGCCGCCAACATCAAATCAGACTTCACAAACATCATTGCGTCCTCGCAGTGCTGAAACAAGACCTGGTAGCTCACACTTATCTCGATTTGCTGAACATGTGGGTGAAAACTCGGTGGCATGGAATGGTGCTAGAACTACAGAGACACTGGTAAGCTTCTGTTCTTATTTGCGGTTGATCACTTATATGGTGTTAAAAAATTAACAGATTGATTTAATCAATGTTGAAGATGTTGCGTCAACAATGACAACAATTGATATGGAGTTTTATTCTCTTGTAGCTAACAAATTTCCATTTCACATCTTCTATCTTTCTATGGCTTAGGAATGATACATGTCTTGTCAGTGGGCGTAGTTTCTTGGTTAATGAAAGTGTTAGCATATCTAAATAATATCTCATATTAGTATCTTATGATGCATGCGAGTTGTATCTCGATTTGATACGAATCTCTAGTGTGCATTTTTTTTTTGTAAAATGAATCTCATCTTGAACACCGATGATTTTGGATTCATTATGATGAACCCCAATTCGTTATAATGAATCATTACCGCTATGTCATATAATGTCTCTATCCTGTCCCGATCATCAAACGGTTCCTAATTATCGTGTATCTTTTTTTATTAATTGCACCAATTTTTTTTAATTAAAAAAATTCCTTCCTTATTGTCATGAGTTTGTTGCTGTTAACTATTAATTCTTTTTGGCTTTTAGTTGATAATGTCTCTGTCTTTACTATGGTATCTTTCTTTTTAAAAAATGGAGTGTTTAAATATTTGTATTAGAAACTACTAGCGGAAAGACGGGCATGTTCACTAACGTGTCCGTTTATCCGCTTTTCCACTGTGCTTAAAGAATATATTACGATCAGATATGTTTGACAAATAAGATTAAAATAAACTCTCTTTCAATAGTGCCAAATAGTGTTCCTATTGTAGTGGTGTTGCTCCTATTTTTTGGGGTTTAACTAATTTTTAATTAATAATTTAAATTCCTATTGTAGTGTTGTTGTTCCTATTTTAATGGGATATATTATTTTTTTAATTAATAAGTTAAATAATAAAGTAAAAGGGATACATTTGTAAATGTAATAGTTTAAATGAAGGATAAAATTGGAAGTGAAAAAGTCACCCAAAAATCATGTATCCCCTCTATATATAGGTATAGAAGATTAATTAGGTGTCCATATTATATATAAGGATGGAAGATTAATTAGGTGTCATAATCTTTGACCCACTGTTGTCAAAGTGGAAATGCGGCGTGGCGCGGCCACCCCAAAAATTGATGCGGCGCGGGGTACAGGCGCTATTTCGGTGACACGGATGCTAATATATTTAATATTAAAATACTACACTGTTGAAAAAAAAAATACTAAAATACCTTAAACATTACTCAAAATTCATGAAGTATTCCTAATTTGAAATAAAAGTCACAAGTCTTAAGCAAACATAAAACATACTTGCAAAAAACACTAATAAAATTCATGGAAACCAATACTTTAAGCCTCTAAAAGCTTAAAGTAACAAAAGTGAAAAACATTAACAAGTTCATCCTCCCAATTAACAAATTAACAAATTCTGAAATCAAGATATGAAGAGAGGAGGACAAATATGGGTTCTGCGATCAAAAGATGATGAGATGAGAAGAGGAGAGATGGGTTCTGCGATCAAGAGATGATGAGATGAGAAGAGGAGATGGATTTTTTTTGTTTGTATGATGAAGAAGTTGTGACTGCGGATGTGTATATGGTTCTGATGGAGAAAAGTAATAGTTAGGGTTTGAAAATTACAAAAATCACCCTTAAAACGGTTTTAAGTGAAAAGTTCCCGCGTTGACCTGCATCGCGCCCGCTTTATACCCGCAATTGTGCCCGCTTTGGCCGCGCCGCGATCGGCCGCTTTTGACAACAGAGCTTTGACCTATTTAGCCGCAGTCTTGCTGTCAGATGCTCCACACTAATATCTAGACTGGCAACCATGCTTTAGAAAATATTGTGGGAAATGACGGAAAGTGTCCCAACTTCCCAAGACCAACAAGGCAAGGCTCAGTGTCAGAGATTACTAGGGAAACCTTTGTTGGCTTGACACATACAAATCTGATCTACCATACACTTGACATTATAAGCCAATTCAGGCATGACTTTAGGGTAAGATCATTTCAGGCCAAGTGTCAGATTCTTAATACCTTAATACCCAACAACTGTGCCAAAATAAAGACTTTTCTTCTTCTATCCAAATAGTGGAAATTTTGTCATGAAGATCAGTTACTGATTGAAGGTTAGCATCTGGTTGTTATGTTTCTTCTACTTGGAAACTATTAACATGGAAGAGATGCATACTGTAGTTGCTCAGCGTGTAAAAGCTAAATTTGGGCTATGGTTCCAGGTTGCTGTAACTTGTAAGATATTGTATGTGAATGAAGATTATATTGAATGATTTGAGGATGAAGTATGATGTCCCCATGAAACTGTTTCTTGACAATAATTTAGCCATTACAATATCCCAAAATAATGTTCTGGATTACAGAACAAAACATATTGAGATAGACTGGAACTTAATCAAGGAGAGATTCGTAGAAGACTTATAACCGGAGTTTATTTTCCTTTGAGACTGTTTGGAAATGTACCAAGGGATTGCTTACAGGGTGCTTTTAGGATCTTACTAGCAAGGTGAAAATGAGATCCATTCATCGACTCAAGGGGGAATATTGTAATTTGTAAATGTAAAAAACGCCAATTTAGGACAGTATATTGCCGTACAGGGTTACTGATTTATTTCTCTCTCGTTTGAACTGATTTTCTCATTTATTTTCCTTTATCGACTTAAACCTATACAATGTTAACCATCTCTGTATCATTAGCAAAAGAATACAATCTTTTCAAATTTCTTTCAAGTTTGTGTTGTAATTACTAATTCCAGGGATGTTATGGAAGTTGATTTTTCATCTGTCTGATATTGTACCTCTGTCCTAATGTAGGGAATTACACAATGCAAGAATGATGATTTTTCTTTGAGCACTGGAGATTTTCCTACTCTTGGTTCTGAGAAGGACAAATCTGTACATGATGTTGAGTTGCAAGGTAGCTTATTATGCATAACTATTATCCATACTAAGGGTGATGTGGTTTTGTACTGATTAACAACATTGATAATAGTGCTGCCTTCTTTTGTCTTTAGATGCCTTTGTATTTTTAGATTTTTATAGTTTTACACTGCATACGTTGTCCCTTGACGAGTGATTGCTGTAATATCCAATGCCCTGCCCTGTCTCAGACACACCTTTCATTTTACTCCTTGAACTCCTAGCAGTTGCTATGTGAATATGCACCCAGAAACTCAATTTTTTTTATTAGAAATTTGTATTTTTCCCACTGTCTGTCATGTTCTGGTTCCGGAGTATTTTTTGGTCAGATCAGACATGAAAAGAGATTGGGATGCTCTATTACTTAACTTTTTCTCTTGGTTTCTAGGTGTTTTCTTTTGCGATTTTCTTGTGAGAATGTCTTGTTAGCTTTCTACTATTTTTTTAATAAGATTCCTTTAATAAAATATGATAAGATTTACGTATGACACATCTTATTTTGGTTTAAATTGATTTTCTTATATACATATCAGCCTGTAAGTATTGAATTAAAATTTGCTTTTGTTTATTAATCATGTTTACATTATATTTTGTTTGACTGTTTTTGCTGCTTTGTTTAGTAGTTTTGTTTGTATGACATGAGTTTTAAAATAGTTGAGAAAGAAAGAGTGTCTTCAGAGATGTTAATTGTTGTTTAACCATTGGCAGATCACGGTTCTCATATTCGGCCAGACTCTTCTTCTGGACTTGGGAGAGAGAAAAATGAGACCTCAACTGTCGGTTCGTCTTCATGCTCTTGCTGTTATATTAATGTGTTGATGTGGTTTTTCGTTTGAATTTGGTGTTGGTTCTGTTTGGTTTTGTTACTGCCTATTTCTGCTTCTAGGTTTTGTGATTTATCATTGATGGTGATGATTTTGTGTTGCTTGTGTCATAGATGATGCTCCTGTTCATGATAATGCAAAGGGTGAAGCTATAAATTCTTGGAGAAGAGACTATCAAGCTTTCAATGAGGGTGGTATGAGGCCTGGAATAGAGAAATGGCCAGGGAATCTCCAGAGTTATCCTAATATTCCTCCTCAACACTTTGATGTTTGGCGTGGTGCTCCAGTAAATAACCATCAACGTGATATTTGGTTCAGAGGTCCACCTAATGGTCCTCCTTTTGCTCCAGGTGGATTTCCAATGGAACCATTTCCATTTTATCGTCCACAATTTCCACCTAATGGTCTCACCAATCCACCTCAAGTTCCTCCTCCTGGAAATGGTCCAAGAGGACAGCATAATCATCATAATAATGGAGAACTCTACAGGCCACCTCATATGCCCGATGCTTACATTCCTCCAGGTATGCCATTGAGACCTGGTTTTTTTCCTGGCCCAATGGCCTATGAAGGCTACTATGGTCCTCCAATGGGCTATTGTAATTCAAATGATCGTGATGTCCCTTTCATGGGAATGGCAGCCGGAGCCCCTGTTTATAATAGGAACTCAAGTCAGAATCCACATGAGCCTGGCAATTTACATGGTAGATCTGGTGGACATGATCCCGCGGTAAAGCCATTGGCCTCAGAACCGGTAGAATCCAGCCACACTCCTGACACTGTCGGACCCTACAGGGTTCTTCTTAAACAACACAACAACTGGGATGGGAAAAACAAGCCAACAAACTGCGAGGACTCGTTAAAAACGAATGAATCATTTGTCGATACGAGGGACCAAGCGACAATGTCTGTCCAGGAGAATGATCATACTAGGAACATGAAGTCGGATTTAAGGAGGACAAGTGCTCATGGCAAAGAAGCTTCTTCTCAAACATCGGGAAATCAAGGATCTAGTTTTGTAAATAATGCCAAATCACTTGAAAGCACCAGAAGCTTTAATAAATTTGATAATATTGCGGCAAGGAAATTGGATGGTGTAGTTTCTAATTCACTAGAAACTTCATCAAGATTACCCACCCCTCAAGATTCCTCTCTGATTCAGAAGATAGAGGGTTTAAATGCAAAAGCCAGGGATAATTCATCTACTAAAAGTAAGGAGGAGATCAGGAATAAGTTCCACTCTGATAGCCACGCGGAAAATGAAGGCAGTGCTAGTGTTGTGTTTCCTGAGACAACACTTGCCACTGAAGTAAAAAATCCAACTTCTCGTGGAGTGGGTGCTTTTGGAGGCGAAAAGAATTTTGAATCATCGTCTCTCAGTGGAACAGCCACATCCAGGTTAGCCATTTTTTTATATTAACTGTTTTAGTTGTGGTTCATTTACCATGGTGAATATATTGAAATGCTTATCCACAGGCATATTTCTCATGGCATGCAAGGCAGAGGCAATCATCGTAAGGGAAGACTTGATACTCAAGATGCTGATGGTTGGCGAAAGAAGTCTGGGGTCATAGATTCTTCAACTTCATCAGGTGCACAGTTGGATGCAACTAACATTCTTGTTGGCGAGCATCAAATATCTGTTGATGCCTATGAAAGGTCTGGGTCCTATAGCCAAGTAGGGCGCGAAGGGGCTAATTCAGCTGATAACCATGCACAGGTAATGCACACACCATTTCTGTACTTACTGCTTGCTATGCTTACATTGAAATCTTGTACATTTTGAAACTCTTCAGCATGCTAATAATGCAAGAGAGTTGGCCAAGCAACAGACTAAGCAATGGCAGGAGGAAGAAGTAGAGCGGCCTAAAAAGCAAAAGGCTAAAAGTCTAGTGAAGTTAGGTGAGGCAAACAAGCGCACACAAGCCGTGGAGGGGTCAAAACAGAAAGTGCATGATGCAAATTCTGCCCTACAGAATAAGCAAGAAGCATTTCAACCTTCTGAATCAGCAACTGCTTTGGGTAAATCTGGAGCAGCCGCTTCATCTGTAATGTCTAATGACAATGATGCCTGCCAGGTCAGTGATGCCAATATTAACAGAGTTGAAAAAGCACCCATCCTGTCCAGTGAAACACCTTTAGAGACGGTAAAGAATGCTGACAAAGAACATGTTCTGAATCACAATAAATCAGCAACCTTGTTCCACAATGTTAATTGTGGTGATGCCGCTAATGCTTTACAGGTTCACAGCAATGTCACATTAAGGCAGAAAAGAGCAGGCTATAAACATAAAAATAATCTTTCCCAAGAGAAGACTTTGAATGTTTCTACAACCTCAACTGTCCCAAAAGTTGAGAATCACACAGTGGCTCATGTTAATGTTTCTTCTGGCATTGCTGCTGGTACAAATGAAGTTATTTCAACCTTCACCTCAGGCTTACCCATGAATTCAACTTCTACGGTTGAGTCGCCTGTAAACCAGAAAAGGAAGAATAGCAGGAATAGTAAAAACAAACAGAAAGTTGAAGAGCCTTTGTCCGTGGCTGCATTACCATCAGCAACTGCAAAGGAAGTCAATCTTTCTAGAGGCTCTGTTGAAAATAAAACCAGAAAAGACGTAGAGTTAGATCAGGGCTCAGACCAAAGATATATAGAAAATGAAGAGCCTCATGGAAGAATGAATAGCCAGTTGAAATCACAGCATTCTCGTAGGATGCCAAGAAGCTTGCAGGCTAATCGACAAGCAGAGAAATCCCATGGGAGTGATGTTTTGATGTGGGCACCTGTTAAACCACCAAACAAGATAGAGATCTTGGATGAATCAAGTGAGAAAAGTAAAACTGAGGCAATTGTTCCTGCAAGGAGTGATCAGCAGGTGCATAGTTTAAAAAATAAGAGGGCTGAAATGGAGAGATATGTTCCAAAACCTGTTGCAAAAGAAATGGCTCAGCAAGGAAGTTTACAACAAGTGGTGTCCTCGATAAGTCAAGTTCCATCAGACGACTCTGTTGAAAGAGTTGATTCTGGTCCCCAAGGCCCCCAGAATACTAGGCCTGCTATTTCAGGTGTTGGAAAAATGGGTTCTGTAATGGAATCTAAAAATGGAGATAGCAGGCAGAGTAAGGCCTGGAAGGGAAAAGCACATGGATCATGGCGGCAAAGGAATTCAATAGAATCAAATGATATGCATGACATGCAAGATGGAGTGAACAATGGTTCAAATTCCTGTCAAAATATTCAGATACCAATGGAGCGTCAGCAATTGCATGTGTCTGAAACAAGCTTGTTGAGAGGGCATTCGAAGCATGCCAATGACACTAGTAAACCCGATGGCTTATACAATTCAGACAATCATAATTCAGCTGTTCCTGTTTCTGTTCCTATTATTAAAGATCAAAAAGCAATGGTCAGGGAGCGGCAGGTTCCTTTTAGACGACAGAAGGGCACTGGGGTGAACCATGAAGTTGATGAGAAGAAAAATGCTGGGGACACGGGGAAAACTGAAACATTGTTATCATCGTTTGAGCACAATCAACCAGATCTCAATGCTGTTTCCATGGAAAGTCAAAGTACTGGAGATCGTATATCATCTAATTGGCAGCCCAAATTTCAGGCATCAACTAATAATCCGAGAGGTAACAAGCCCAGGAGAAAGGAGTCTGTTCATGCTGCTGCTGGTGTATCATTTTCAGATGGTCAATACAATGAGTCTGGCACTCTTACCGCACAACCTCCCAGCCAATCAGTTCCGGAGAAGACAAAGGGCGCGGATGCTTCAAATTTAGGGAATCCAGGGACTGTAAGAAAAACTAGAAATGCTCCACCAGAAGGCCGTCCCCATTCCTCGAATCAGGTAGCTGTTAGCTCAAGTGAGCTGGCTCCAACAGGTATGGATTTTAGGCATCAGCAACGTCCATCATCTGGAGGTCGCAGAAATGGAAACCAAAACCGTTTTGGAAAGGGACACGAATCTCAGGGAAATTGGGAAACAGCTGCGCAAGATGAGTGGCATCATCATAACCAACCTGGTAACCGGGAAAGACAAGGGCCAAACTTTCATAATCGTTATGAGTATCAAAATAATGGGCCACATGTTGGTGACAGCAAATCAGACAACTCTGAACGACCTGAAGATGGTAATTATCAGGTTGGGGGAAGATTTAGGGAGAGAAGTCAAACTCACTCGAGACGAGGTGGGGGAAACTTCTCTCGCCGCTAGTTAGAGTGGTGGTTTTGATTAGAAGCTGTTAATGAGTAGTGGTTCTACTTCAAGATGGTTTTTTGTGCTCCATCAGAAGCCCAT
This sequence comes from Medicago arabica, assembly GCA_946800305.1. Taxonomy (NCBI): domain Eukaryota; kingdom Viridiplantae; phylum Streptophyta; class Magnoliopsida; order Fabales; family Fabaceae; genus Medicago; species Medicago arabica. The sequence goes on from OX326967.1 coordinate 43,435,343, forward strand.
TCGTATTGGTGCTTTGTTCAGTCATATTGGGGTATATGTAGTGCAGGTTTTGGATGATTTGAGTTTTGAATGGTAATTGCAGTTGCATCAGTTATGTTCTGATGGTCGGTAGGCATTGGGCAGGGCTAGGAACAATGAAGACCATGCCTCATTTTTGAGGCTGGGGAAAGAAAAAGTTGGATGGCCGGTGCCCTGTTATTTATTATTCTTCATATGTATCTGAATGAAAATAGTAATTTGATGGCATGGCTTTTTGTTTCTAGTTTCATCAAAACTGCTGTCCATTGATTCTACTTGTTTCTTCCTTTTTATTTTATATAAGCTTATATATTTTTGGTTCCGACAAGGTTTTTGAGTTTAGTTTTTCAAAAGCAAAAAATATTTTTATTGATTGCTAACATTTTCAGAAGTATTTTGATTTTATGATGACATTTTTTAGTATTTATTTGTCACCTGTATAGCTAAATGAAATTCATGTTGTTATTGTCCCGTATCTTTTCCCGCCGTTTTAACTCTAGTGCGAGGGGGAGTGAGGTGAGAGAGGTTCTCTTTATTAAGACACATATTTGAGTTTATGACTGACATTTTTTCATAAGCTTAAAGCTTATTTTTATGAGCTTTTAACATTTTTTATAAGATCCTTCAAAAAAACATTTTTTATAAGTTAATTTAAGTAACTTATAGTTTAAAGTTTATAACTTGATTAATTTTCTTCTCAATTTTACGCATGTAATCTTTGGTTGAAAAACATATATTAATAATTTTTTATGTAATTTCATATTTAAAAGCTACTTTAACCACTAACAAAGTCAATCAATTAATTTATCATAAATCATGTGTTATATCTCTAAAAAAAAATCATCCGTTATATGATAGCTTATCAGCCTTTTTATCAAATAGAGTCTTGTCAAACAGTGTCTTGTGGAGATGGGGAGTTAGCGAAAATGATTTTAAAAGATCCACCCACTTTATTATGCACAAATTTCAGCATCATCATCACACAATTGAAAATAGTCGCAACATCCTTTTATGTAAAGTGGGTTCATGAAGTGACTCTACGAGAATTAAGATAATTAACTCAACAATAACTTTCACACTGGACTTCTAAAATAAGGATGTTTTGGTTTATATTGATTTCAACACTTTGGATAACTCATTTTTGTGCATCAAATTTGAGAAGGTTTCTTAAAAAAACTAACTTTCATTAAGAAGGGTCACACATTCATAAATGTTTCTAAGTGAAAGAGGATGTGAGTATTTCGGGTGAGAATAAAAAACTGGTTTTGAAAAACATATACGAAGAGTGTAACTTTTGCATTATCCTTAAATTTATCGAATATTTTTGAAGTGTGGTTAGAAAAAATCATGATATATTTGTCGTACGAGATAAAAAAAACATTAACCATATGTGGAAAGTGAATAAGTGACTTTTTTTCAATGTGTCTGAGACTCAGAGTATTGAACACAAGTCATCAAAGTTAACTAACGAATTTTCAATATACTCCCTTCGGTCACTATTATAAACAAATTTTGACTTTTTAGGTTCATTCAATAAATGATGTATGTGGTCTACAATATAGATCATATATATCATTTATTGAATGAATCTAAAAAGTAAAAATTTGTTTATAATAGTGACCAAAGAGAATAGTAATTATAGGGTAGCGAGCAAGTGAATAAGCGGCATGTGCAATAACATTTTATGAAATGTGACACACCATCCAAAATTAAATGTATTGATTGACATATAGTATCAAATACCAAATTGATTAGGTTGTTGTGTTATTTAAACAAACATTTACCATAACTTATAAACCAACTATATATAAAAATTAAGGCAATAAAGAGATGGGAAAGAAAATTATTACAAAAGTTATTGCAAATTAATGGTTGGAATATCATTTCTCTATGTAATAGCAAAAATTGTTTGTATATTAAAAAATCAAAATCATCGTATTCATACCCACGTCGTTTGAATTGAACTAGTTCTTTCTACTGTTCTAGGTTAAGCTCTCTTACAATTTCTTCTTTCTCTTCAATCCCAAATCCAAACCGTTACCGTTACAGATACCGAAAACACTACTCTCGTAGATCTCTTTCTCTCAAAACTCACATTCCCCAAGCTCGTTTCTTCCTTTTTTCTTCACTCGCTTCGCTTCTCTAGGGTTTCTACGAACCACTTCCTTCTCTCCTCATTTCACGCAAGGTTTTTCTCCTTTCAAAAATCAACAATTTCAAACAATGTTTAACAACTTGTTTAATTTCTTAATTTTTCATTCAAACCCTGTTTAACACACTGAACGTGTTCTCGTATGCATGTGATTATCTGTTAAATCCACTTTTCTGAAAACAGTTAAGTTTGATGAACTTGCTGTAGCACGTGCCTATAACGCTGCTATTTGATAACATTGAGTGAATGGCGGTGTTTAATGAGAATGCTGTTTTTAATCAGTGGCAACAAATTCAGTGATAACTATAATCTGTAACGAGACATGAAAATATCCTTAATTTTGATTGTGGATAAGTGCTTAGAATTTTTAGATAGTAGTAATGAGACAGATTGTCGGAAATTTGCGAGTTATGTTAGTGGCAAATGTATGCATAAATATCTCAGATTGATGTAACTATCGTTCTCCGTATCTTTTTCATCAGGCTGTTGAATTGGATTGAATGACCGTGTGGAGACAACCAGAGGACGACTTCAAGCATGTTGAACGGGGAGAGAAGGTACTTTTCGACTCGTGTGCATTGGAAGCCACTAGAAATGGGCTAGTAATTACGGATTTGGGTATTCAAAAGCTAGTTTGTGCTTTGTTATGGATATCATGTTGTGATACGTCCCTGTAGAAAACAAACTTTTTTTAATGTGATATGATTCTGATGCTAACCACTTGGTTTCTAAAGTTAGGAGGTTTCAAATTTTGACGTCTCCTTTATGTGCACATGAACGTGTTTTCATTAATTGGCTAAATACAAGTTAACAATGATGATAATATCGCACAGGTGGGCCTCTTCCACCAGAAGAGGTGGTATGACCGTGTTGGGGAAAGTTGCTGTTCCAAAACCTATAAATTTACCCAGTCAGAGGTATTTTTTTCTGGCTGAACTATTTACCTTTTCCGTTAACTAATATGGTTGGTTCATGATATAAACATGTTTATTTTCTTTTGTTTTAAGGCTAGAAAATCATGGTCTGGACCCAAATGTGGAGATTGTACCCAAGTGAGTAAATATTTTATTAATCTGGCTAGTAAGTCGTTTTCTGCTGCCTTTGTTCATCTAGACTTGGTAATTGATTCTTGTCTTGTCTTATGTTTGTTAGGGGTTCCCTCAGCTGGGGCAGTAAATCACCATCTTCGGCATTAAATGCATGGGGTTCTTCTGTATCTCCAAGTGCCAGTGGTGGGACTAGTTCACCAAGTCAACTAAGTGCCCGTCCATCATCTGGTGGAAGTGGAACTCGGCCTTCAACTTCTGGTAGTGATAGGGCTTCCGAGCTAACTAGTAGAGCATGGGGGTCAAACTCTCGGCCTTCATCATCATCTGGTGTACCAACATCAAGTCAGACTTCTCAGGCACCATTGCGTCCTCACAGTGCTGAAACAAGACCTGGTGGTTCAGAATTATCTCGATTTGCTGAACACGTGACTGAAAATTCAGTGGCTCAGAATGTTGCTAGAACTACAGAAAAACTGGTAGGCTTCTGTTCTTTTTTGCAGTTGAGGCTTATGATACTATCATTGGTCACTTTATACAATGTTTTAGATGTTGCATGGACAATGACAATAATTGACGTGGGAGTTATTCTTCTGTAGCCAATAATTTTCTATTTTATAGAATCTACCTTACTATGGTTTAGGAACGATACATAGTTTAAGATGTTGCATGGACAATGACAACAATTGACATGGGAGTTTATTCTTCTGTAGCCAATAATTTTCTATTTTCTAGAATCTACCTTACTATGGTTTAGGAACAATACATAGCTTGTCACTGGGGATAGTTTCTAGGGTAAGATTAATGGAAGTGTTAGAATATCTAAAAAAATATGTCAGAACGTTTTAATTGTATCTTAAAATTATTTTAAAATATACTGGAATGTTGTTTTGGACAGAACACACTAGTGATGTTTAATTCATATGGCTTACACCATTTAGTGGGAAAAGAGCTTTGGTTGTGCTTGTTGTATTCGACATTCAACTCAAAATTGAGTTGACAATCGTGGCGTTACTGCTCTGCAGCATGTTTCATGACCTCTGTGACATGCAGAGGCAGCAGTGCGTCACATTTTGACTGTGACATGTCCATCACAGTTACTGTTGGAGTATTGCGGCTACTACATGGATGACGATCCCACTTTGCCCTTCTTTCTGTTTTCCTCTTCTAGGAAAATCGACTGTCCTGCCCACTCCCACCTCTCTTTTCTGCTTTCAGCAGCCCACCCGTTTTCTTGTGATTTTCCAACGAGTCAGTGGTTTTCTGGCCAAGTCCTATCTTCTTCACAACATGTTTTTTTTTCCCCAATCCTGGCATTTTCCAGCAACTTACTAATTGTCATTACCCCTCTGCTTATTCACAGCTGTTCTTTATTGACTCGGTTCCTCTCTTTTCGCCCTTGTTCACAGGTCTGACTCAACACATTTTTTATTCTATTTTTTCTTTATTTTTATTTTCATTTCTTTTGGCTGTAATGTGTACTTACTACTTAGCACCTCACAGTTAACAGCATGCTAATTTTGATCTCACAAGTTTATTCATATTGATCATTTTTTTAATTTATTGCATCATCTTTTTAAAAATAAAAAACTTCCTTCTATGGTGTATTCTGTTTTTGCCGTTGTATGTAGATTATTACGTAGATTGATAATATGTCTATTTTTTTATTCTTTTTTTTTTCTTAATAAAATATTGTGTTTATATGTTTGGTTAATAAATTATTTAGTTAGTTATGTATCCATAATCTTTGGGATATTAGCGGGAAACTTTGTCAAAGATTGGAAACCAGTCCATATAATATACCGTGGAAACATTCAGTTGTCTAACTGAGAAAGTAATCTTAGGAGTTGTTTCTAGATTGCATTATATTCCCTGCTTTATTTCCTTATGTAACTTTGGTTAGTAGTCATAGGCTGCATTTGTTTCAAAAAATTTCATGATTTATTTATTGAAATAATTTCCCTTGTAATACCATGATGCGAGTACTATTACTGGGCACCTTTTAAAATTATTTGGCTAACATGTATAACATCTCCAAGAGTAATAAATAAAAGCGGGATGTTGAGGTTGTTATAATAGGAATTTTTAAAAAATATTAATATAAAACTTCATTCCTTCCCATTGGAATATAATTTCCCAACCACTTAGGAATAAATTTTTAACCCTGTAAAAAACATAGGTATACACGGGAATCGATCCTCTCAATTCCCCCCCCCCTCATGTTCTCATCCTTAAATCTCCTTTTTATTTCATTGTAAATCCTCTTCCTCTCTCCTTTTCAATGGAAAGTGAGAATTTCAATGGACCCTCGTGTCAAATGAGAGGATCCAGTGCCAATTTCGGTGGGCTAGTTTGGCTTCTTAAAAAAAAAAAAAAGAGGATCCTTTCCCAAAATATGCATTTCCTACCCATATATTCCAGGAACGTGTTTTATAAATTATTTGACAAAAACATCCTTATTTTAGCGGATTTGGAGTTGTACTAGTAAAAGTAATGCTACAGTAGTATTTAACCTTGTTATTTGTTAAAAATATATTGAGTCATTAACTCTTTCCAAATTTGTTTGAAATCCTTGTGTTGTAATTATTTGAAGCGATATTATTAAAGTTGATTTTTCATTTGTGTCTAATATGTACTACTGTCCTAATGTAGGGAATAACACAGCGCAAGAATGATCGTTTTTCTTTGAGCTCTGGAGATTTTCCTACTCTTGGTTCTGAGAAGGAAGAGTCTGTACATAATTTTGAGTTGCAAGGTAGCATATTATGCATAACTATTATCAGTACTAAGGTTATTATGGTTTTATATTGATTAACAATTTTACATTGATAATGGTGCTGCATTCTTCGATCTTAGTCACATTTGTATTTTGTTAATTTTCACAACAATGATTTTGTCTACAGTTTTTAGGTTTCCTGTTTATGTTATTTACTTTTCTTAATTATCTGGTGCCATGCCCCGTCTCCTCTCAATTTTACCCTTGAGTTCTTCTCAGTAGTTGTTGTAGTTATATGCACCCAGAAGGTTAAAGTTTTTTTATTAGAAATATAATTTATGCCCACTGTCTGCCATGTTCTGGTTTGGGGGGAGTTTTAGCGGTGTTCTTTTTCCGTGTTAGACATGCAGAAAGATTGACATACTCTATTACACGACTTGCTCTCTTAGTTTCTAGGTGTTTTCATTTGCCATTTTGTTTGTGAGGCGGTCTTATCGTCTAGATTTGCACTATTCTTTCCTTAATAACTTTTTTTAATAAAAAGGAAAAAGTTTATGGGCGGCAAAGTAACGGATCGCCAAAACTCCACTATGAGAAATAGTGGATAGCAACATAGCGAAGCGGAAACCGCAGTGAAAATATAAATAATTGCACAGAAAACAAAGGGTGTGTTTGGTAAAAATAAGCTAGCTGATAGCTGAAAAACTAGTTTATTAAAATTAAAGTGTTTGGTAAAATTAGCTGTTGAAGTAGCCGATAAATATAAAATGACATAAAAGGACATGTTCCTCTAGTTTTTTTTTAACACACACACATTTTTTTTACTAATGTATGTATTTTTTAATATTTTAATTTATGGTTAAATATGTTTTTTCTTCCTTACAAATATTCCAACTTTTGGTTTTAGTCCCCAAAAGAATTTCTTCGACTAGTTATAACCAAATGAGTAAGAATATACAAAATGTTACAACGTACATTAGGCTAGTTATAACCAAATATAAAGCGTTTCTTTAAAAAAAAAAAAGTATAAAGCATTCCTTAAGGGGACGTTTGTTTGAGGGTTACAAAATTTATTCCCCAAGAATTCAAAGGTTAAATTTTTTTCCCAGGAACATCTAGAAAAAAGTGTTTGGTTAATTGTTTAATTCCTGGGAACTTTTTTAAAAATAATTCCAGGTTACAAGTAAAATACATTTGGCTTGCGATGTAGAAACCTAGGAATCGACATTATAATTACACTAATGCCCCCAATGTATAAACCATAGAAACATCGTGTGTAAGACAGACTGATCCTTCTTTACACTCTGGTAGATATGGATATGGGTAGTTGTTTTATTAAAAAATAATTGAATTAAATTAATAGGGTTAAAATTGGAAGAAAATAGAAAAAGCTATAAGCTCAAAAGCTACTTGAAATAGCATCTCAAAAAACACTATAAGCTAGTGAGAAAAGCTATTTACCAAACATGTCTTATTCTATCAAAACAAGTTTATAAGCTAGTCCAATAAGCTATAAGCTAGCTTATGTGTGTTACCAAACACAGCCAGAGCATTAATGGAAATCTCAATAGTTCAAAACAACTAATAACTTGTAGTTCTAACTAATGATAAAAGATAAAAAGATCTAATTATTCTCCTCTTCCCCAACATAATCATTATCCTCATTTTCAGTTAGTTAGGCATCTCCTTCAATTGAAACGGAAATCTCAATAGTTCAAAACAACTAATAACTTGTAGTTCTAACTAGTGATAAAAGATAAAAAGATCTAATTATTCTCCTCTTCCCCAACATAATCATTATCCTCATTTTCAGTTAGTTAGGCATCTCCTTCAATTGAATTCTCAGAATCAATGTCTTGAAGGAGATAAGGTACGAAGTGTAGAAAGAAGATGGAGAGGCAGCGGCGGTCTAGTAATGAGAGGTTACCTTGGTGATGGGGTTTAGGGGTTATATGAGACCCAAACTCATCACTGGCTCAACATTATTTTATTTTTAATATTTTAAAAAGATAATCTTCCACTATGTAAGCCATAACCGTTATCACCGATATGCAAAAAGCCTCTGCTATTGCAGTGGTAGCGGAATCGTAATAGCGTATCAGCTTTCGTGACGGTTGCTCAAAATTTCGATGTGTAATAGTGGTATAGCGGTGCTATTCCGGTTATTTAACAACGCTGGTTTACATTTAGTTGCTTATATACATGTTAGTGTAGTACTATAAGTCTGGAATTTTGAATTTAGTTTTTCTTTATCAATTCAGGTTTCTACTATATTTTGCCCAAGTGTTTTTGCTGCTATGTTCTTTAGTTTTGTATGGCATAATTTTTGAAACGGTTGAGATTTAAACTATTATATGCTGCTGTGGCTTCAAGATGTTTGGGAATATATTTGCTGAGATCTAAATTAGTGACTTTAGAAATTGTTGAGATTTTATTTATCGTTTGTTGTGAAAAACTTACGTACCGATGGGAGACCACGGTTCTCATATGCGGCCTGGCTCTTCTGCTGTACTTGGGAATGAGAAAAATGAGACCTCAATTGTTGGTTTGTCTTCATGATCTTGCTGTTATATTAATATGTTGGTTTAGTTATGATTCGTCCTATTTCTGCTTCTAGGATTTTGTGATTTATCATTGATAGTCATGATTTTATGTTGCTTGTGTTACAGGTGATGTTTCTATTCGTGCAAATGAGAAGGGTGAAACTGAAAATTCTCGGAGAAGAGACTATCAGGCTATCAATGAAGATGGTATGAGGCCAGGAATAGAGAAATGGCAGGGGAATCTACATCACTATCCTAATGCTGGTATTCTTCCTCAGCGTTTTGATGTTTGGCGTGGTGCTCCAGTAAATAGCCATCAAGGTGATATTTGGTTCAGAGGTCCTCCTAATGGTTCTCCATTTGGAGTTCCTGTTGCTCCGGGTGGCTTCCCAATTGAACCATTTCCATTTTATCGTCCACATATTCCACTTACTGGTCTTGCCAATCCACTTCAAGTTCCCCCTCCTGGAAGTGGTCCAACAGGGCATCATAAGAATGGAGAAGTCTATATGCCCCATATGCCTGATGCTTACATTCCTCCGAGTATGCCATTGAGACCTGGTTTCTATCCTGGACCTATGGCCTATGAAGGATACTATGGACCTCCAATGGGCTATTGTACTTCTAATGAACGAGGTGTTCCTTTCATGGGAATGGCAACTGGACCCTCTGTTCAGAATAGGAACCCAAGTCATAATCCACCCGAGCCTGGCAATTCACACGGTAGATCCGGTGAACATGGAACTGCAGGAAAACCATTGGCATCAGAGCCGGTAGAATCCAGTCATACCCCTGATACCACCAGACCATATAGAGTTTTTCTTAAGCAACATAACAAGTTGGATGGAAAAAATGAACCAACAAACTTGGAGGACTCGTTAACAACGAATCCGTCATATGCCAATGTGAGGGACCAACCAAAAATTTCTGTCCCGGATAATGATTGCAGAAGGAACATGGATATGGATTTAAGGAGGACAAGTGCTCGTGGCAAAGAAGCTTCTTCTCAAACTTTGGGAAATCAAGGATCTATTTCTGTCAATAATGCCAAATCTCTTGAAAGCATAGGAAACTTAAATAAATTTGATAATTTTTCGGAAAGGAAAATGGATGGTGTAGCTTCTAATACACTAGGAATTGCCTCAAGACCGTCTGCCCATTCCATTCTGATTCAGAAGATAGAGGCTTTAAATGCAAAAGCTAGGGATAACTCTTCTACTAAAAGTAAAGAGGAGAGGAGGAATAAGTTTCACACTGCTTACCATGCGGGAAATGAAGCTCGTGCCGTTGTTGCGTCTCCTGAGACAACCCTTGTCACTGAAGTTAAAAATCCAACTGCTCGTGGAGTGGGTGCTTTTGGAGGCGAAAAGAATTTTGAATCATCATCTCTCAGTAGAACAGCTACATCCAGGTTGGCCATAACTTCTTGATATCAACTGCTCTAATTGTGGTTCATTTATCGTCATGAAAGTATTGAAATGCTCTTGCACAGGCAAATTTCTCATGGCATGCAAGCCAGAAGCAAACATCAGAAGCGAAGGCTCGATACTCAAGATGCTGATGGTGGGCGAAAGAGATCTGGCGTCATAGATTCTTCAACTATATCAGGTACACAGTTGGAAACATCTAACTTTCTTGTTGGCGAGCATCAGATATCTGTTGATGCCTATGAAAGGTCTGGGTCCTATAGCCACATGAGGCGCGAAAGAGAAGCTAGACAAACCTTATCTGATTCAGCTGATAGCCGTGAACAGGTAATGCATACACCATTTGTGTACATACTACTTGTTATGCTTGCATTTAACTCTGCCACAATTTTAAAATCTTCAGCGTGTCAAAACAAAAGTGTTGTCCAAGCAACAGACTAAGCAACTGCAGGTGGATGAGGAGGAGTGGACTAAAAAGCAAATTGCTAAATCATTAGTGAGGTCAGAGAAGGGAAACGTGTTGTTCAAGCAACAGACTAAGCAACCGCAGGTGGATGAGGAGGAGCAGACTAAAGAGCAAAAAGCTAAATCTCTAGTGAGGTCAGAGGAGGGACGCAGTCACGCGGAAGCAGTGGAAGGGTCAATGCAGAAAGTGTATACTGCTAATTCTCCCCTACAGAATAAGCAAGAAGAATTTCAACCTTCTGATTCAGCAGCAGCATTGGGAAAATCAGGGGCTTCTAATTCTTCTGAAATGCCTGATGCCATTGATGCTTTACAGGCTCAAAACAATGTTGTCTCAAAGCAGAGAAGAATAGGTTATAAACAAAAGCATAATCGTTCTCTAAGTAAGACTTCAAATGTTTCCACCACCTCAGCTGCCCCGAAAGCTAAGAATGACACTATGGCTTATGTTAATGTATCTTCCAGCATTGTTACCAATGAAGTAAGTTCGTCCTTTGTCCCAGGCTTACCCTTGAATTCAACTTCTATGGTCGAGTCATCTGTAAACCAGAAAAGGAAGAATAACTGGAATAGGAAAAACAAACAGAAAGTTGAAGAGATTTCATCCTTGGCTGCATCACCAACTGCAAGCTCTGTTGAAAATAAACCCAGGGAAGACAGAGAGTTAGATCAGGGCTCACTTCAGTCATCATCCTTGTCTAAAGATTCAAACCAGTATTCAGAGCAAAAATATTCAGAAAATGAAGAATTCTATAGTAGAAAGAATAACCTGTTGAAATCACAGCATTCTCGTAGGATGCCAAGACACATGCAGGTTAACAGACAAGCAGAGAAATTTCATGGGAGTGGAGCTTTGGTGTGGGCACCTGTTAAACCACCGAACAAGATAGAGATCTTGGATGAATCAAGTGAGAAAAGTAAAATTGAGGCAATTGTTCCTACAAAGAGTGATCAGCAGGTGCTTAATTTAAAAAATAAGAGGGCTGAAATGGAGCGATATGTTCCAAAACCTGTTGCAAAAGAAATAGCTCAGCAAGGAAGTTCACAACAAATGGTGTCCTCAAAAAGTCAGGTTCCTACAAATAAATGTGTTGAAAGAGATGATTCTGGTTCTCAAGGCCCCCACATAACTCAGCATACTATTTCAGGTGTTGGAATGGTGGGTTCTGTCATGGAATCTAAAAATGGAGATAGTAGGCAGTCTAGGGCTTGGAAAGCACATGGATCATGGCGGCAAAGGAATTCAACAGAATCAAATGATGTGCATGACATGCTAGATGGAGCAGACCATGGTTCAAACTCCTGTCAAAATATTAAGATACCGATGGAGCATCAGAAAGGGCAGATTTCTGAAACAAGAGGACAATCAAAGCATGCCAATGACACTAGTAAACCTGGTGGCTTAAACAATCCAGAAAATCATGCTTCAGCTCCGGTTTCTGTTCCTATTATAAAAGATCATAAAGCAACGGTTAGGGAAAGGCGGGTTCCTTTTAGTCGACAGAAGGGCTCAGAGGTGAACCATGTTGATCAGAAGAAAAATCATGCGGATACAAGGAAATCTGAAACACTGACATCTTCCTCTGTGTACAATCAACCAGATATCAATGCTGTTTTGAAGGAAAATCGAAGTATTGGAGAACATGTGTCATCGCACCGGCAACCCATATTTCAGGCATCAAATAATCATAGAGGAAATAGATCAAAGAAAAAGGAGGTTACGCCTCATGTCAGTTTATCATTTCCAGATGATCTAGACATGGAGTCTAGCTCTCCTGTGGCACAACCTCTCAGTCAATCAGTCTCTGAGAAGAGCAAGGGTAGAGAAGCTCCAAATTTTTGGAATCCGGAGGCTTTAAGAGAGAGTAGAAATGCTCCACCAAAAGGCCATTCTCACTGCCCAAATCAGGTGGCTGTTAGTTCAAGTGAGCATGCTCCAAGAAGTATGGATCCTAGGCATCAACATCACCCATCATCTGGGGTGAGGAGAAATGGAAACCAAAGTCATTTTGGAAAGGGACGTGAATCTCAGAGAAATTGGAAAACAGGTACGCAGGATGACAGATATCATAACTGGGAAAGACAGGGTCCTCCGAACTTTCATTATGAGCACCACTCTGTTTTGCCACATGGTGACAGCAAGTCAGACAACTCTGAACGACCTAAAGATGGTAACTTTCATGCCGGGGGAAGATTTAGGGAGAGGGGTCAAACTCACTCAAGACGAGGTGGTGGAAACTTCTCTCGACACTAACTAGTAGCTAGAGTGGTGGTTTCGATTAGAAGCTGTTAATGGGTAGTTGTTATGCTCCAACATGTTTTATATGCTCCACCAAAAAGCCATACATTTATTTATTAGTGTTTTGTTCAGCCTTGTTCGTTGCATCCTTTAAGTTTTGAATGTTAATGCAGTTGCATCAGTTATGTTCTGATGGTTGGGGTAGGCATTGAGCAAGGCTACGAATAATGAATACGATGCCTCCTTTTTTTGAGGTTGGGGAGAAAAAAAAGTTATGTTGGCTTCCTTCCCTTGTGGGTTTATTATATGATTGAAAATAGTAATTTGATGGCTTTTCTATTTTAGTCTCATCGGTGCCTATCTCTGCTTCCTACTGAACACAGTAGTCCTTTAACTTTACACTTTCTGTTTCCCTTCGTTTTTGTTTTCATTTTTTTAACAAGTTTATTTTCAATATTGTTTTTGATAATTTAATTAATAAATCCTAAGAAAAATATCAAATACTTAGTTGTGTTTATTTTCAATATTATTATAGAAATATCAAATACTTATTTGTTTTGATGTTTTCTTTTAATAATATATACACGTTATTATCTTTTCTACTAATGTCATCAAGAATTGGAAAATATATCGAGATAGGAAAATACTTATATGATAGAATATCAATGAAGTTTGTATAACCAATGGTCTATAGATTATTGTCAATTCATAAAATATGGTCCTCCCTCCGTCTATAATTATAATATGTTTTTTTAAATCCCTTCAAAAAAAAAATATGTTTTTTTAAATGTCCGTAAATGTTAAACACTATTATATGTTTCTCTTCCTCTTGCATACTACAAAAAAAAAAAAAGTTTTCTATAGTGTGTCTCCATCACACCCCGGTTTGTTTCTTGGTGTCCTACTAGTCACTCCATTAAATTGATTAAGGATGTCAGTCCCCTTGGAAAACCCAGGCATTCAAGATATGGTCTTCTTAGGAACTATTATGGGAATTAGTTGGTTGGTTTTGCTGGCAGTTGTGGAATTTCTAGCAGTGTTGAATTTCAATCTATATTGTATGCTCTCCATATGACTTGGGGTCCTAGCTATAGAGATATCACATATGAATTTTACTTTTAAGACTGTTTTACTCTTATTGAAGACGAAGTTTCACCCACTGACCCTTGCACTGTAATTATTGGGCATATTGTGGAGTTCAAACACTTTTCTTGGAAGCTATCTTTTCCTCATACTTTTCTTGAGACAGCACAACTTGCTTGGTAAGTCATTAACCACTTTTTTGAAATTTATTAGCATAAAACTTGTTCACTACACGTTGCATTAAGCATAAATCAAAATAAGCTATGATGATCAATGTTTAAACATAAATACTTTTATTTTCTCTCCTATTTGTTACTATAGATGAACAAGTGTAAAAAGAAGTGTGAAATTATTCTTCGAAATTATTGTATGGTATTGGTTGGAGAGACAGAGGAACTTTCTTGGTGACTGTGATCCCAAATTTCTCAGTCATGTCTATGTCTTGAAGAGGTGCATCATTAGCAGGTAGTTTCCAGTCAAACCAATACAAAAGAGTAGCAAGCATATACTCGATGGTAGCAAGCCCAAACGCCATACCAGGGCATTTTCTTTTCCCAGAACCAAACGGGATAAATTGAAAGTTTTTACCATTGAAATTAACCTTGTTGTTTTCAAATCTCTCAGGTAGAAACTCTTCTGGCATTTCCCAAATTTCAGGGTCCATCTGGATTACCCATGCATTGATATATACCGTTGTTTTATCAGGAATATCATACCCTCCGAGTTTAACACTAGATGTTGTTTCTCTAGGAGCCAAAAGAGGACCAGCAGGATGCATCCTCAAAGTTTCTTTGACTACACATTCCATGTACTCCATTTGATTGACATCACTGTCCTCTATTTTTGATTTATTCCCTACAATTCTCCTTACCTCTTCCTGTGCTTTCTTCATTATGGCTGGATTTTTTACAAGCTCTGCCATAGCCCATTCTACTGTTGTTGAAGTTGAGTCACTTCCTCCTAAAAACATGTCCTGAAATCATAGAAATAGAAACAGTTTATAGTTAAGTGAAGAATAAATTCTTGCAAGATTATAATGCTTATTAGCCACTGTCGGTCAATGAGTTCATTCTAATTTAAAAACTTCTGATGTTTTATGAATCATTATTTTAATATATTTTGAGCCTTTGATTAGGTGAGATTAAATAAACCTATATTTAAATTGTCATAGCGCTATCTGGTTCGAGGGATTAGTCTCCGCAGTTTTGCGCATTTGCATGAAAAATTTGTCATCACGAAATCAAAAATATTGATGTCAAGGTGATAATCACGGTCCTAGATATTTGAGTATAATTTATCAGTGGATTTATTTTTCCATGAGGAGAAAGGGATAGATAGAAAAACCAGTAAGAGTGCTTTTAAGTCAATTTGTGTGAGCTCGAACTCCGTTAGACCATCATCCTGAAGTTGAAGCAGAATGTCAAGGAAATCTTTCTTGTTAGGGTCCCTTCTAGACATCTTATGCTCCACAATTACACGATCAAGGAAATCATCCGTTTCTTCAAAAGAATCCTTCAATTTTTTAATTTGGCCGGTAAGAACATCAACCCAACCTAACATAGGAAACAAATCTCCCATACTAAGATCTAAAACTTGAGACGTTATCTTCCTGCTAAGCTCTCCCAATCTGCAACCTTCATCATCATATTTTCTTCCAAATATGCACCTACAGGTCATGTTGTTTGTTGTTTCAATCACCATCTCACTAAGGTTCACACTGCAACAACCATTACTCAAACTCATAGCTTTACGTATCTTATCAACCAATGCAGCAGATTCCTCTTCTCTAATAAACTGTACTGATTCCACCCTTTTCTGACTCAACAATTCATTCATACACAGTTTCTTTTTCTGTCTCCATTTATGGCCATAAGATGAAAACGCAAGGTCCTTACCACCATAGAATAAGGCTTTTGTCGATGTCGTGCTTGGTCGGTTCGCAAAAGCTATGCCATGTGTTTGCATGGCTTCCTTAGCCATATGTACCGAGGAAACCACCAACACAGGAAGCTGACCAAAATGCAACATCATCAGAGGACCATACTTTTGTGAGAGGGATTGAAAAGAGCGATGAGGAAGTGTTCCTAGTTGAAGGTAGTTGCCAATTATTGGCAATCTAGGTGGGGATGGAGGTAGGTTTAATTTGTTTCTTCTTTTAAGCTTGAACACCAACAGCATGGTTATGAAGGAAAGAAACGTGAAAAGGGTGGCATTTAGATCGTGTGGCATTTTCTTTAGAATTGAATATGGTAGATTTTGAAACATTCTTCCTTCCAACATGTTGATTGATACAAAATATTTATGTTTTGATTATGTATTTTGTTTAATGTATTTGTTTATGCGTGTGTTTAAATACTGAGAAATTAATTTCGCGCTATAAGAAACTACATAAAAAAGAGATACGTGTTGGTAGTGGTGGAATCAGAATGTGTGTTTGCAATACATTCTTGTGATCAGAACCATATATTACCAAATAAATCGGCATGGCTTGGATTGGAATCAGGGATCTATGTAAGAATAGATCCTAGAAGAAAAAGAAAATAATAAGATATACAATTGCTGTTTTAAATCGGTGTGTCGGCGGATTTCTCTCATATCAATCCTTATTAGTTATTTTATTTTATTTCTAATAATTCATTCCTGTTATTTAAAATATAAAATATAAATTGTATGTTTCTGGTGGAGCTTAGTAGGAAGCTGATGAAAGTTAAATTGTGATACGGTTTGGATAACGTGAAACGATTTTGAGATATGTGTGCAATACAATATTGTGTATGAGCCTTTTCGTGGTACGATTCTGGCTAATCGTGACACAACTTTGCTTGGATCTGAACAATATATAAGTGTTCTTTGACCCATTTGTTGAGTAAGATGGGTGAATCTTGTGGAAATCAACAAAGAAAACTTTTAGGGTAGGTTGAGAGTCTTTGGGTGAGGTTCAAAGCTTCAAGATCTGAATCTTGGAGAATTAGAAGAGGGGGCTCTTGGGAGAGGGTTGATGCCTTTGGGGAGAGATTCACGGGGTTGAGATACACATCAAAGGAGAGTCTTTGTGAGCAACTTGGGTGAGTCTTGGGAGATCGAAAGAGGCGGTCCTTAAAAAATCAAAAGTTAAGGTTGGTTCTCTTTTGTGGTTCAATTGTTTATATCTTTTGTAAGTTTATTAGCATCCCCTTAAGGAAAAAAAACTCGATTTTTTTTTTGAAAACTCGGTCTCCGGCTGAAATCATTCATATCATCCCTCAACATATTCAATCATCAAACATATAAGTATGAAATTGCAACAAGTATGTTTCCACGTTATCACATAATCACCAAGATTCATCAAGCACATAATCACCAAACACATAGTCAAGCATGACACTTTCAATGTATGTAATGCGCTCTAGACACAACTTTATATGCATGTGTTACCGGTCATCGCCAATAGTATACAACAATATCATGTTCATTGTCAAAAGGATACAACTGTATCATTATCATCGCCAATATGGATATGAATATCCGACTTATGAATGCATGAACATATAACTCAACAATGCATACGTTCACACAACAAATCATCATCATCACCTCAACAGTTTGCATACATGAGTTCATCGTCAATATCATCACCTTTTGCATGTAAGAATTCATTGCCAATAATAATTCATCATCATTTAAATCATAAACATATTTGTCACCAAACATCAACATAATCACCATCAAACATCAACATAATCAACTATCAACTTAAAGAACATCAACGTTTCAATTTCACATTTTGCACAAAAACGAACTATCGAAAACATCATGACATCCATCATATTAATCACATAATCATCATTTATTCATCATCTTTCCATCATATAAACATGAATACAATCCATTTACAAGTTTCAGAACCTTAAAACTCAATTCCGGTAAAGTTCGACTATTTTCTACATAATCGTCTAACTTCAATTTTATTCACAAAATATGGTTCCATGATCTTTCTTATCATTAAAAACATTCATACATACTATCTAATAGCTTAGTTAATCAATCAAAGCAATTCGGTTTCACAAAGTTCGGTCAATTTCCCAAAAACTCAAAGTTCGTCTTAATTTTAACTTGTTTCAAAACCACATTCATTCTCAATTCAAAATCAAGTTAAATATTCATTAAAGTTTAATTATACTTCAATTAGATAGGGTTAGGTGTTTGGAACACATATGGATACTTAAAAATCCGCGAAAACACGAAAAATCAAATTTCTGAGGACCTGCATGTTGCACATGGTTGTGCCTGATGGACGGACGATCATGCTTACCAAGTGCAAACCATATGCATTATCCATGTGCTCCACATACACGGATGTGCTCGTATGACAGTTAAGAATTTCTGATTTTTCCGTTTTCACCATTTCGCGCATAAAATTCTGATCGTTTATCCAATTTTGATTCTGTTTTCTCCTACGCGTTCCATTCACTTAAACCTATCATATTCTAATGTCAAAATCAAGTTTCTCCATCCCCAAAACAGCTTACTCAAATCTTCCCATAATCACTTATTTTCCAAAAACACTTAAAACGATTTTTGGCACAAAAATCTCATGTTCTCCCAAACGATTAAACACCCAAAACCTTCGTTTCAAAACATAAATTCTAAGTGTTCTAATTCATCCTAACAACATCATCAACTCACTCAAAACACCACAAATCACGTTTCTCTATTTTAACTCATTTCACCAAAAACTCATCAAAACACAACAACTTGAATCACAACAACACAATTAGTGATACCCAAGACACGAATAATCATCAACAACATTACTCACCGACAATTATAACATGTAATCATGATTTCACCAATAATTCACAACAACAACATCATTTCTCGTCAAATTAAACAAAAATCACAAAGGGTTCATATCATCATATTTCAACAATAAAAAACTAAACACGACAACAAGTTTAACATCAATTTAACATACCCAAACTTATCATCAAATAAGGAGCACGAAAAATTGACATTAAAATTCACAAAAGTCACAATTCACAAATAATCACTTTTAGCCATAATTGAAAATATGAAGGTTTTAGCTTAATTGTGAGAAAGTTCTAACCACTCTTACCCTAGGCTTCAAAGATCCTAACTATGGCTTCAATTTATCTCCTCTAACCTCAAGTCTCTAGCCTCCTTCTTCTTCAAGTTTATCTTCTCTTTAACCCTTTTCTCTATTCTTCTCTTCTTTCTCTCTCTAACCTCTCTCAAAATATCTTGTGAAGTAGATGAATGAATGATGTTAACCTAATTTCTCATAAGAGTTATCTATTTATATCATCAAAATGGCTAGGTTAATTCTCATTCTAATTGGGCCTCAAAACTCTTACAAACTAATTTATAATAAGTTACTACTCATTAAACCGTTAAAACGTCGAATAATTACCGTCACTAAATAATTACCCAACTTCACTAATAAACACGAAAAATAATCCTTCTATGCTAAAATGACTAAAATACCCTTAGTCTCCAAAATGACTAAAGTACAATTCTAGGCCAAAAATGACTAATCCCGAATTAAATATTTACAAACACATATAATAAATAATAAAAATAATTCTAGCGAAAAACGGGTTGTTACATAAATTAGACAACATATTTCTTTATATGACAGATTCAAAAATATTATATTGCTTTATATTATTAAAGTCGTAATAATGCTTCGTTTACTTGTTAAAATTTTATACCACTCCTCTCAATTATAATTTGTCTCATTCAACAAGAATAATTGAAGTTAAATTTCCATATGTAACAATGATCTCTTCCTAAATTCGAAAGGTTACCCTTAGGGCTGAACGTCGGACGGGTTCGGTCGAATTCGGTCCGAAAATTGCTCAGCTACCATGATGAATCAAGACCGCAAAAATACTTCTTCTTCTTGAAAGAAAGTGGTGTTTGATTCATTTAAGAGAAAAAGATGGTATCTGATAAGTAGCAGCAATAGACAAGCAAATGTTAAAATATAAGGATTGAGAAATGTTTATCATTTTTATTTCCATTTTTAATAATATAAAGTGACAACGTGCACCACTACAACTTTTGTCTAGATAGCCTCAATTTCATAAATGCTTTTTATTGAGAAATGTGTATAAGTTGTGCATGTATAAATCCTACCTATTCCTTTCTTCGGTCGAGTATGGTTAGCGATGAGTGATAAATTACAAAACCGAAACCGACCATTGTTATCCGTGTCAACCCTATTTTCTTTGTATGTTCAACCTGTGGCCCGAACCGACCCACCATGTTCATTATTTTTATCGGTTTATCCAGTTTTCGGTCGGGTAGAGAAATGTTGCTCAGCCCTAGTTACCCTTGTTAAGTCTGACTTGGACAAGCTTCAAGTCATCAACGTTAGCTTTCAAATAAGAATTGTGTTCATATGAGCTTTCAAATAAGAACAATGTTCATATGGATCTATGTGGCGGAGGTGGTAAGGTATGTTGGCTCCAATTTGAGTTACAAATTGGCGCATCCCTAACGTGATAGAGGAATCTTCGTCGTCGTCATTTTGGAAGTTTTTTTCTTTTCTTCTCCACAGCAGAGACTGAGGGAGAAAGTCTGGGAGAAGGTTGAGAGGAGGAGTGAAGGAGAGGCGCCCATAAGAGAGTGAGGAAGACAATCAAATTGGAGAGAGAAACACAATATTTAATCATTTATATTAAATGTTAAAGATAAATATTAACATTAATTATGCGAGACAATTAAAATTTTATCCTTAATTTTGAATTTTTCAAAAGGTAAGGAAATGAATTTTTTGTCAAAAGAAAAGGTGTAAGTTGCTAAAATAGACATCAGTGAGAATCATTGTATTAAAACGGTGAGTAACTTTCTAATATGAGTGATAAACATATCTTTGTTTGGACACTCATATAATTATCGAGTCAATAGAATACATAAGCATGGCTAGCGGGTGATAAAAACTAAATCATAATAATCTGTGGGAGTTACACTGGAGAAATATTTAGAGGGAAACCAAGTTTTTTGAATAATACATACAGTATAAATATTTAGAGGTAGACTAATTTTTATAATATTATATGTCAAATAATTAGAAGACATCAATTTTTGTACTCGTGCGTTCACAATGTCTTTTATTTTACACATTTGTGGAAAATTAAGAAAATAAATATAAAAGAATATATGAAAATAAATGAGAGAACGAATAAATAACTAATATTGTTATATTCTCCGTCTAATTTCAAAGTGGTAAATGATATAATTTATAATTTGTTCATAAAATAATATAACCTTACAAAAAAAATTCAATAATAATGTTACCTAAACTATATATATATATATAAAGGAAATTGGGATTATAAGCTAGATTTATTGTTATTCTAATTATACTGTTAATAAAAAAATTCTATAATAATGTTATATTGTTGATGTTATTAAAAAAACTAAGAACTTATTTTATACTTGCTATGTTATTCATGTCATTGGAAAACATAAACATGGTTTGTTGGGTTAGTCATAAATATACTTATAATTTTAATCAAAATTAACATTTTATATACGTACAATTCAGAATTTACACGCTTTAGCGAAATAAAAAGAGTTGAAAGACATACACGTGAGTATCCTTGTTTCCGTTAGTAATACATAAATGTAATAAGGGTTAAAATTTACAATCACTTTGTATTTCTAACATATATAATATTTTTTCTCACATGGCATGCATAACTAAACGAGACTTATTTAATACATGAAAAGTGAGGAAAATATGTATTTAAAAGATATATCGATGGTTCATGTATGCAGTTGTTGTTGTTTGTGATTGAAATACATTACTTCAAAAATCATAATTGTTACATGAAGAATGAGATAAATATGTATTTTTTGTACGGTATATTGAAGATTCATGCATGTAATTTGTAGAGTTGTTTGTGATTGAAATGCATTTATTCAAAAGTCTTGCTTAATTCATGACAGCGAGAGAAAATAAATTGTGTGTGATTTATCTAATATGTAAAATTATTTTGAAATTTAAATTTAATTATATTTTATTTGTATTTTTATTTAGACTTAAAAGACTTAAATATGTAATTGATCCATGCAGTTACCTGATATTTTAGATTGGCACTGCAAGTTTTTTAGTTCGGTTTTAGTTCTTGGACTCTGTAAAGAAATTGAGTTTAGTCCCTGTTGTGAGTCGACCGTTAAAAAAAAGTTAAAACTAATAAAGTGCCACATGGTCCAATCATTTTGTGCCACGTGGCAAACACGGAAAAATTAAGAATATTTGATTTTATTTTTTTGTTAAAATAAGTCTTCATTCAATTCAATTCAACGATTTTTCATTGAAGGTTTATGTGCAGCTTATTGATCCATTCAATTAAATTCAAATCCATGGACATTTTCAATGTTTCGTACCTCGAAATCATTCCTTTCTCATTTTTTGCAATCCCAAAATGAGCATCCCATTTCACTTAAACTCTTCCCCTTTCTATCTCACAACTTTCACTCAACAAGGTTTAAAATTGTGGTCCATTTTAAACGACCCACCGATCGCCGTAATTTACTGAAGAACGAGTTTTTTCATAAACTGAACATCTTGAAGTGTATTTTCAAATGACCCATTTTCTTAATATAAATTTTCAAATGTATATGTTGATGATGATGGCAATGTTGTTGAATTTGAAAAACAAAAATTATAATTTTTAGGTGGAAATGTTTTATTGAATAAATTGGAGAATTAGGTTGAGTCATAGTTATGACAGTTGAATGAGATGGAAGTTGGGTTGTATCTTGATTGATGAAGAAGATGGAAGGGAGGTGGTTGGTCTCATGAAGTTCGGTGGGATGACGAAGAAAGTAGACGAATATTAGAATACAAAATATTCATTATATTAATTATTAATATATTGTATATTAGTTAGAGATAATTGATGCCCAGGTTAAAAATATTTGATTCCCAAGTTAGAGTTACTTGAGTTCCAAGACAACATCATTGTACAAAAACGCATTGCAACATAATGAAACACTAAAGAAAACAACTCTCTCAAAAGATGTAGATGATTTTTTACTCTTTATTATTTTGGTTATTTACAAAGTAATGAAAACAATTGTTTTTTATTTACTTAAATTTGTAGTTTTGTCTTTTACTGTGCTATGTGGCCTAAAATGATTGGACCCCATTAGTTTTGACTTTTTTGTTAACAATTGACTTACAGCAGAGACCAAAATCAATTTTTTTTACAAAGTGCAGAGACTAAAGTCAAACAAAAAAACTTGCAGGGATCAATACCTAAATATGGTGTAACTGGAAGGACCTATCACATATAAAAACCTTATTTAAATAACAAAGCATGTATTCTCAAAGATTCAACAAATTTTTAAAATAACTGTTTTGAAAATTGACTCTGTAAAGTTGTGAATCAATTCACAACAGTAATTAAAAAATCTAGCAACAACAATAAAAATTGTAATAGTTTTTTCTTAGCAAGTTGTTACTTTTTAGGTCATTCTTAGGACTGACAAAAAAACCAGTGTCCGCGCGTGTTTGTGGATAAAATCCGCCATGGACACGGGGCGGGTAGTTAAATGGGTTCCCGCGGGTATAATAAATAAATATTTCATTACCCATTACTTTATGGACACATACACTGATTTGATGATACCCTTGTCCGCGGGTATCCGTACTCGTTAATAAATTAAGTAAATTACTAAAATATCAATGTGTTTGTGTGTGTATAAGAGTTTGATGTTTCAAAAAAAATCCTAGTTTACTTTGTGTACGACGCTCTTCTTTGTTCTTTCTCTCAAAATTCTTTAAGAAATTTCTCTTCATCTCCTCTACTTTTGTGGCCAGGTTTTCTTCTTCTCCTTAGCATGATTCCTTGTTTATGATTTTAGAATTTAGAGCTTCTAATTTTAGAGAAATAAACTAATATTTCAATTGGTAATATATATTAAACCAACCTTTTAGGGCATTATGATATGATTAATTTGCTTGGGATTATGTAAGAATCATGATTGTTGTTGGATTATGAACTTTGAATGGAATATTTTATGTATGGATCTTTAAAAGTTGAAGTTTGTAGGTAATTAAAAAAATATTTTTCTTTGTACAAAAAAAATTAATTCAAAAATCCATGGGTACTCGTAAATATATGTGAGTATCTAAATACATGTGGATTACCCGCACAGATACAAGGACGGACACGAGTACCCTATTTATCCAACGGAGCATGGACGAATATCATATTACTTGTACCCATAAATACCCATTGACATCCCTAGTCATTCCAACAACAAAAACAAGCTAGTTTAATGGTTTATTAGGGCTAAGACTTGCTTGGTTTTGAAAAAGACACTTGTTTAAATGTTATATAGTTGTTATATAGTAGTGATATATCTTTTTTTATTTTGACTGATTATACATATAACATATTAATGATGTTATACATTAATAAATTTAGGAAAATGCTAATCATTGCCCTTGACATTGAATAAGGGGATAAAAATAAAAATATAGTATTGGAAAATGGTGAAAAGTGATAAATTTAACTTTTTAAAAATCAAAATATTGTTGAAACCAATGCAAACATGATACTTTTGGCTTCCTTAACCATTACCATAAGTTAATAACAAATATACAACATCACCACATTTACACACAAACATATTTGTTTTTGACAAAAAGTTATTTTAAAAAATGAAATCCCTCAAAATGAACAAATTTTGAAAAAATATAGAAAAACAAAGTATATTAACATGATTATTTAATTAGTCGAAAAATAGTAGGAGGGGATGATGCAAGTGCCAGGTGTCTTACCATATCGCCTCTGTCTATCATCTTCTTCTTCTTCTTCATTTATGTTATGTTAGGGTTCTTCGGAAATTCAAAATCCTTTCCTTTTTTTTCTTCTTCCTTCCATACTTGTACTTGACATTCATCATTATCATATTCAACAATTCCTCTTATTGGACACGCTTTCACCGCGTAATTCTCTATTTTCCATTTCATTTTGCGCATTTTTAAATTTCTTTCATAAACTTGTTACCCTTCTCAGTACCACTTTCAGTTAATTCATTTTCTGTAAGTCGGTGATGACATAAATAATCAATTTTTCTTGCTTTTGCTTAATGATTTATTTGCCTATCTAATTGCTACTGCTTTCTGAATAGGTCCTATTGATTGAGTGGATTTGGTTAAAGTTTGAAGGCGGTTTAATAAAATGGCTTTTGTAGCCCATCAACCACAGGTATATTTACTTCTTCAATGATTATTAAATTTAATTTAATAATTTTGATCTTCCCATTGCTACTAAGTTTTATGACTATTACTTACTGTTATAGATTTTGATTTTGCAATCACAAGTTCACAACTATCTATGTTCATATTTCCAGTGCTTGGTTATATGATTTTGAAACAACAACTTCATAGATACATGATTTGTTTTCCTATCGTCAGGGTTTGTATGTGACATCTTCCACAAGGCATTTGTCATGGAGCAAAAGGATGAAACTGAAGCAGTGTTTGACAAAACATCATATGATTGGAAGAACAGACTGGCATCACCTATTAAAGCAAAATATTTGTTTAAGGTAGAGACATGTTTGTGTCCTTTTCGTGATAATTAGATACGGTGTTTGGTTTCGTGTCAGGGTCACTTCAACAAGTTTAGTTTGAAATTGCTTACTTAACATCAATGTTAGAAGTATCTTACAAGTGGCACAATGATAAGATTTACCGAGTTAGTATAATCAAATTTAAATGCAATTCTAAGGTGCCTCCAATTGAAGTAAGTATGTTTTTACTCAAATGTTTAACTTCTTTTAGAATTGGAGGTTTGTATTATGCAAGGAAAATGAATTTTGGGGAGAGAAAAACAAAACCGTGCTTGTGAACACTACTTGCAGCAAATGTTTGATTAAGTGTTTATGTGCTTTCTCTTTTTTGTTTATAATATCAATATTATAATTCATATTCATTGATTTCGATATTCAATTAATTTCTTCAGTTCCATTCCTTGGTGATTGTTGCTAACAGGAACATGCATGAATTGAATGCTCATGACCTTGTATTTGTCTTCTCATAAAGGGTTTATTTATTTATTGTTTCCAGTGTAGGGCCTCCTTGCTTTTGTGTATCCAAGATCAAACCTTTGAGGATTTCATGCTTCAAAGGTAGAACTCAAAATGATGATTCAGGAAGCAGGGCTAATTGGTTGAGGGCACCTAAAACCTCTGTTGGACTAGAGGAGAGTGGGGACACTCACAACGTGCCATTCTCGTATGCATCTGAAGCAGGTGATAACCTTGGAACATCATCTGCTTTTCATGGACTCTTCAAAAAATGGCTGAAAATGTTGCGCACACAATCATCATGTCAAGAAGTAGAGGGAATTTTCGGAAGACCAACGACTCCCACAGTTTTACCTGAAACTCTACAAATGACTCATAGTAAGGATGGAAGTGAGGTTTTGAAGCTGGCATTGTCCCATTTTATGGCCCTGGATGCAGCAATAACGATACCTTTGTTGATATTGTAAGTACAATGATATTTTCCTCTCTGCATGTTGTGATATATCTGTGAAAGGAAGACGCGTGCACCTTTTTTTGGGGTACCATATACATGTTTTATTGTTCAGACTTCAAGTTAATTTCATGTCTGCTCGTCAATTGTCTGATTTAATTTTATCATGCTTCAACTTCGATATTTTGGTTGTGGCAAACTTTAGGTTGGAATTTAAGGAAAATAAAATGAAGGGCGAGTGGATGACTTGCTTACTACGTAGTCAATACACTATGTAACTAGCTTTTGCATCATTGTTCAACTTTTCTTGCATCTATGCTATATATAAAGAAAACTACTCATTTTAGCACTTTTGGGTTGGAATTTTCTTTCCAAAAATACTCTTAACTTTCAATACAAATAACACTTGTAACAAATAGATAAGAATAAATTTAAATATTAAAACGAATGTAACAAATACGATATGAATATATGTATATCTGTTTTTTTTTTTTTTCTTTATCATTTAAAAAGTATAACAAACTAGATAAGTATGTTTATACTTACTTTTTCATTGTTCCAAGATTGTTGTTCGTGTCATTAAAAAAAACAACAAACATTTATATTTTTACTTTGATTCAAAACCAAAATTTTATAAAAAATAAAAATACCGTTCATAATTTTCAAACATTAGCGCAATAAAAAGAGTGGAAATAATGTCAAATACATTGATTGCACAATAATGCTCTTATGTGCCTAATTTTATCTTCCATCTGCAGTGTTCCTCTGTACCTGGCTGTCAATGTGAAATATGGTGCTGAAGTTTCGAAGGAACTAACTCCATTATGGGTTTTTGGGCCACCAATTGTGGCTTTACACATCATTATAATCCGTGGTCTGTGTGCACTCTATGCCTTAAGCTTCAATCGGACTGTCAAAATACTCAAGAAAGTACCTTCTTGGTGCATTTTGGCAAACTACTACATTTTTGGCGGCGGGCTCAAAGAAAAAATTGCAGTCTATATTTTGCGGCCTATATCGAGCTTAAAAGACATTGATTATATACAGCTAACAAGAAGGATATTGAAAGTATTGCAGGAATGGTTAATGGACAAGTATCTTGATTATGTGGAATCAATATGGCCATATTATTGTCAGGCAATCAGATTTTTGAAGACATCTAATCTTATTTAAGATTGAATGTATTCTTAAAGGTAGTCTTCAGAAAAGTTAAAGGGAGTTTGATTGGAGGTGATATTCTATAGCATAGAAATTTTCCAACGAGATCTGGCCAATCCCATTTTATGGTGCTGGGGTTTTGAGCAAGTTAATGATAATGAGGAAATAAGTTCCTAATTCATGTTGAATTTATATTGTTCTTAGATTAGGTTGTAATTGATTTTTGTCATTGAATGGCTGCTTATGTTACAAGGTTCAATATGAGATTGGTTCCATTCTGCAACTGCTCATTCACTCATTTGTCATTGTCTATCTGAGGTGTGAACGGTATTCATGTTTTGTACCATCTATCATGTTGTTTAACCTGGGAAAAGTATTCATGAACAAACCTCTTTCAGGTTGAGGTGCGAATGTGCAAGGCTGGACTTAACCATTACAACAGATCAAAGTTGATTTCTAACTGAATGTTTTGTATGTTGTGGGGTTTATATTTGTCTCATTGAGTGTAACATTTGTCAGCCATAATCAGCAGAAGAGTACATTGATTTGCATAGCGATGGCGATGCACTTTGTCGTCCAATTATCCCCAGACCTTTTGTATGGTATGGTGGTGGTGGGGAAGGAAATTGTAGATTGATTCATAATGGATGATACATTTTGCAACTTCAATATTTAATGTTCCAACAAAATATTTACAAAAATTGAAATTGGTTCAATAATTTAAGATATTTGTTGTGTATCATGGAAAGAGCTCCTAATCTGTGTAGTTGTGGCTTGTGAGGTACTCCCTCCGTCTCTTAAAAATAGTCGTTTAAGGTTTGTGCACGGTTATTAAAGAAATGATTGATTGTGTTGATTTCAATGGTAAACTTAATATCATTTACTAAAATACCCTTATTAATTGTAGTTAGTGAAGTAGTTAAGTTGGATGAAATTCAATAAATAAGGGTATAATAATGGAAAAAATAAATAAATGCTGCATTGGTATTCTAAAGTGACAATTATTTTGACTATTATTATGAGACGGAGGGAGTATCCTCAAACATTACGTGAGGCCATTGGGGTGCCAAAAATCCTAATTATATGGTTTTCTAGCTAAAAAAAGTTTTACTTTTTCCTTATAGGGTTATGCCAAAACCCTACTAGACTAGATAGTTATAATGATATTTTTTTTAAGTTGTACCAAAGAGAAACATGTTAATTACTGCTCGTTGAACTTTATATTATTAGAGTTTTTTCTCTTGAAAATCAGAGGGTTAATATCAAAACAGAGAAAGAAAAAAACCTTTGAACGAAAATAAACTCAATGTATTATATTCTAGAGTATATTTTCTGCCCATGGAAAAAAGCTTGAATTACATTTTCTTTCCTCCTTTTATTTGAAAATACATGCTCCTCTATCTTGAAAATTAAATATATAGAAAAAATTATACTCCCCCTCTTATAAGATGCATAAATTAGACTATACTCTATTGAGAATTAAATGTGTTACGATTTAACTTGTTTTAATCATCTCAAAAAAAAACTTGTTTTAACATTTTTTTATAATAACAATTAACTTTAACTTAGAACTTTTCTTAGAATCAATTTCAAGAAATCATTTAAGAAATCAGTTTTCCTTTTTATAATTAAGAACTTTTTTATAGTTTTTTTTTTCAAAAAAACTCCAAATGCGAATGATAATTAACTTTAAATATTGTATTAATGATTTATGATTATATAATATAAAAATTAATTTTAATCAGCTTATTTTATTAATTTTAACTTTAATTTTATTATTGCTCAACAACGAGTGTCTTCTAGTTTTTTTTTAAAAAAAAAAAACTTAAATTTATTAGTAATTAATATATGTTGGTAAATGCCGGGCTGGGCCAGGGCAGGTTGTTAGCGTTGCGAAGAAAACAGTGAAGTCGGAGGCTGCGATTATTCAATTTCAGCGCTAAGTTTATTCAACTTGTTTGCTTCTTCTTTCAGAACAGAATCACCATTATTATACATAGTTATGGCTAATACTACAAATAATAGTTGTAGTAGTTCCTCTTTTCCATGTTTACCTCATTCTCCTTTTCAACGTTCTTCTCCCCACCAGGTACCTCTACCTTTCTTCTCTTCTCTTATCAATTTCAATTCAATTTCTAGTAATTCGCTTTGTTGTTAATTGGTTTTTGTTTATTTTAGATACGTACAAATCATGCCACAACCACTTGTGCCAATTGGGACATTTGGTGGATTGATGCATATGTTTTAATATTTTTTTCTTCTTCTATAGAACCATATGTAAATCATTGAATTCAAGAGGGTTGGTTGAAATAGAGAAGAGCCTCCGTTTTATTGAATGTAAACACAAGAGTAAAATAAGCATAGCTAAGATGAGATATTGTGTTGGATGTGTGATAAAACTAGATGGGATAGGATAAGAAATGACAACATTAGAGCGAGAGAGTTGGGTGAGCACATATAGTAGAAAAGATGGTGGGAACTAGGCTTAGGTTGTTTGGACACGTGGAGAGAAGACATGTAGATTATGCAGTAAGACGAGTATATCTGATGGAGGATACTCGATCACTAGAGACAGGAGATTCTGTAGTAAGAAGAGTATATCAGATGGAGGATACTCGATTGCTAAAGACAAGAAAAACTAGAAAAACTATAAGAGAAACTATTACCAAAGATCTAGAGATTAACGAGTTGGATCGAAATATGGTTTTCGACATAACACTATGCTGTAATTTGATCCATGTAACTGACCCCACTTAGTGGGACAAAGCTTGGTTAGTGTTGTTGTTGTTGTTGTTGTACTGTGATCAATGAACAATGTCTAATAAACGTGTCGAGTGAAAACAAATCAGGAATATGTTTTATTTTCAGTTGCTCAAAGCCTTCAATTGAATTGAATCTCATACGATCTGGAATTTTTCTTATTTGTGTTATCATTTTTATGAAAATAGTCTAGGGCCTATACAGTTCAATTTTTATCAGTCAGTTAATGATACAGTTAACACGTGTTAAATACTAATTAATGACTATATGCATAGTTGTTTTTCCCAAAAACTGATGATGCTGCACATGACTTGTACTATAGTTTTTTCTATTTTCTGTGAAATTGAACTTCCAATGAGCCAATTATTGAATTTTCCATTTGAGCAATAACTCTAGGATTAAGGCCATATTATACTGTTACTCAAAATTGTTCGGCACTGTATCTTTGAGTTTAGCTTTATTTACTTTTCCTCTTACATGCTTTCTTTTCATTTATATTCAGTTGAGCTTTTCACAACGGTTGTTTGTCAACCAAATAAATGGTTCCCGGCTACGGATATCCACTAAAGGTAGCTTGCTTATTTATTGGTTGGTCCACATTCTGCATTATGCTTCCGACTCAATTGCGCATATCTTCAAAAGATGTAGCAAGTTTGATATGAATGATTACTTGCACATTTATTCAATAAATCTGTTGTAAAAATTTGGAAATGTTTCAGTGTAACTTGCAACCTACACCTTAGAATTCTGGCATGTATGTGGATTAGGCCTTAGGGGCTATTGACCGCTGAACATCACACTTTGTCAGAAAAAAATCCTTTGTTAAAATAATCAGGAATTATGGTAGTGTTTGAGCATTAAAATACTGAACGATAGCATTTAAGATTAGGACGCATTTGCAATTTCCCCACTATTTTTGTTGTTATAATATGACAGTTCCATAAATGTATAATCATTTGCTTGATGGAGTTTGTTTTTGCATAACGTGTGAAGTTCACAGTGGTCATAGCACAATTCAAATCTTAAGGGTTTGTCTGCACATGGATCCAAGTTGAAGGGTGTAAGTTGCAGTTTGCCCAATATTTTATATGCACTCCCTTGGATATGTCTTTGTTAACATTGTGTTGTTTTGTGTTAGTATCATGGTTAGACAAATCATGCCAGTTTAAGTTTATAAACGGAAGGCCACATTTAAAAGGAAGGTTCCAGAAGCAACAAAATGCTCTTTTTGTTGTCTCTGACGATCAGTCACAAAACAACGAGCTCGAAATACCTGCTCCAGTGCCAGAAAACAACAATAATATTGCTCAAGACATCTCTCCTGCTAGCAACCCATCTTTTCATTTATCAGGGAGTGATGGAAAACCAGGTTTCATATCATTTTATAACCGCCCATACAGAAGAAATAGTGAGATTCTTTTATTGAATCCAGAGAGGAGTCAAAAAAGCATATTGTGGTTTGTGGGCCCTGCAGTCCTTGTGGCTTCTTTCATTTTTCCCTCACTCTATTTGCGTAAATTGCTTTCAATCATTTTTGAGGACTCATTGTTAACAGGTAACTTTTCTTTGGAATAATAACTATTTCGTTTGTTCGTTTTAAGTATTTGGTGCTATATTGCCTTGTCTGCTACAATGTGCACAACTTACTATTTATTAGAATACACAAAATACACCCACTAGTTTTTATGAAGGAGTATTTTAGCAACATGCACCTTAGGGTGTATTTAACAAATATTTAATCAACACTTCCTAAAAAATGAGTGAGTATATTCTAGCAAATGCATATAGATGCTGCTTACTTACACCCGCTTATTTTTTTAGGATTATTTTAGTAACATGTATGTAACCATTTTTTTAGTTATAACTTGCGAAAATACTTCTAAAAAGCTAGTTAGTGTACGATTGCAAATCCCTTTATTGTTTTTTGCAATACGGATGCACTCCTTGGTAAGTCAGTAGCATCTTCTTTTATCTGTATTGACTAAGTATCTGATGATGAAAACTTGTGGAGAAAAGAGAAATTGAATGTGTTTGGGACTATTGTTAGGGGATGATGCCAGGGAAAACATCTCGCATGTTCATAATTTGGATATGATGATGCTCATTGGTTGACTTGGAACTATTTGTTTCTTCACAAAATGGATGACTTCAATCATTGGATCATTGGGCAGAAATGGAGATTGATCTATACTGACACATAATGGATGATAAATTTTCCAACTTAAATATCAATGTTCAACAAAACATTTACAAAACTGAAATTGGATTAGTAATTTAAGATATTTGTTGAGTTTCGTGGGAAGAGTTTGAAATTAGTGTAGTTATGCTAGGACATTGGTAGTTGTGACTTGTGAGATTATATATCCTCAAACACTGAAATTTTCAATTTCCTTGTTCTACATAATAATTTTTATGATGATTTCTTTCTTAGCCCTCAATTGTGTTGTCTTCTTTGAACCCAAACGCTAAAATATCTTCTTTGTTCATCTCCAGATTTCCTCATATTATTCTTCACAGAAGCAATTTTCTACGGTGGTGTTGCTGTATTTCTTTTTCTACTCGACCATTTACGGAGACCCATACAATTGGACACTGCAACGAAAAATACCGATTCACTGCCTCCTCAACTGGGACAGAAAATTTCTTCTGTTACTACTCTGGTACTCAGTCTTGTAATTCCCATGGTCACCATGGGTTTGGTCTGGCCATGGACTGGCCCCGCAGCCTCCGCAACTCTTGCTCCGTACCTGGTTGGTATAGTTGTTCAATTTGCATTTGAGCAGTATGCTAGATATCGGAAGTCACCTTCATGGTCTGCAATTCCATTAATCTTTCAAGTAAGAACAATCCAATCCTCAGTTTGTCTTCCTGGTGAAAAGAATGAACATAATAAAGTAGATTTATCCAGTTTTACCTAACTGGTTGTCTAAATTCATATTTTGATAACCTGAGCTTATAAAATTGTTATATTTTAATTCAGCTTAGTCCTCTATCTATTCTTGGATTGAATAAACTAAAACATTTCAAATACTTCGATGATAACTTTTTTCAAATTTCATATAACAGATTATTAAGTTGTTATTTACAGGTATATAGGCTGCACCAACTAAATAGAGCAGCACAACTGGTGACAGCTTTATCATTCACAGTTAGAGGAGCTGAGTTGACCTCACACAACATGGCTATAAACAGCTCTTTGGGTACCCTTCTAAATGTCCTACAATTCCTTGGTGTGATTTGCATTTGGTCCCTGTCAAGCTTCCTCATGAGATTTAT
The DNA here is from genome assembly GCA_946800305.1 of Medicago arabica. Lineage (NCBI taxonomy): Eukaryota > Viridiplantae > Streptophyta > Magnoliopsida > Fabales > Fabaceae > Medicago > Medicago arabica. Next base: position 43,468,731 of record OX326967.1, read on the forward strand.
ACCTTCCGCTTCCAACCCGATGCTGTGAAGTCCAGAATTTCTTGTGAAGTTTGTATCCAATGTCATCTTACATATCAAAGCACCCCACTTCATCTTTGGGCAGATTTTGTACATGTACTTGGGATATTTTTTGGTGTAAACTCTAACTCTAATTGGACATTTACTAATATTCTGACTCGTTTAGATTATAAAGGATGTTTTCAGGAATTTGTTGTAATTGAGGATTTTGGATACTGAAGAAACAAATGGAGGATTATTTATAGTTCTACATCTGCATGTTGCATGCGTGTGTTCTGAATGATGTGCTTGTTTTTCTTAAGTTGATGCTCAGAATTAAGGAAATCTAACCCCTTGTTTATGGGGTCCAAGTCCCTTACCACTTAACCCTATTTATTGTTGGTTGGATTCAAATTATACTCTCTATAAGAATTTATTTTTCTTTCTAACCCTGTGAGTTGTGAGCCTTTGATGTTCGATTCACTTAAAAAAATTCAATAAAAATGAGTTCCATGTATGTATATATTAGTAGGTATAAAAAAGTTTTACACATAGAATTATGTATTGCCACATTATTTAACAAATATGACAATCATGTGAATATTAGTCATGTGTTTTTGACTAATTAAATGATGTATGTACAGAACTTGATTAAACTAACAATATTGAACCCATGTGTTTGTCAAAAAAATAATATTGAACCCATGTGATGACGGTAAAATCATATATGAACAAATTTTTACTATTGATTATGATATTAACTTTATCGGCAAGGTATTGTATTCTAAATAAATATATTACTATAGTTTATATGTCATTCATGATAAATTTTCATTATGATTCATTTGAATAAATTACTATGCGATATATATAATATAACTATTTTTCCATAAATTTAAAGACAAATTACACTCACCTCCTTGAGGTTTCTTTAAGCTAACATGATGACACTAGGTCATATATCATTTTATGCCTTTATTTCTTGTAATGTTGGGTCGAGTTCAGGTGATTTGCATGAGTTTTGAGCAACAAAAGACACTTTTGAAGAGCAATAAGTTCAGGAAGAATCGTAGTACGATTGCTAGCATCGTACTACGATTTGGGAGATTGAATCATTAGCTGGCTACTGGAATAATCGTAGTACAATACTCCAGCATCGTACTACGATGAAGTGGAGCGTCTGAAAATTTATGAGGCATCGTACTACGATGGCCCGCATCATAGTACGATTTGGGGCGTAACCTAATTATTTCCTATAAAAGCCTGACTGATTTCTGAGGTAGGGGTTCGAATTTTTAGAGGAAAATACTGACTTTTGGAGCTGGATCACTGAGCAATAGGTGGGAGACCATCAAAACTCATAGCCGGTTATCAATTTCATGTAATGAATTCTTTCATATCATTAGTTATTTGTGCTTTAGCCATGAGTAGCTAGATCCTTGGTGATTAGGTCATGAGATGATTCTGGAATAGCTTATGTAATGTAACCTGAAACTCTTACTTTTATGAATGTCAATCTAGTTTATTCAGTATATATTGTGCTTAATGCTTTTATGATTCTGACCCAATATAATTGATCTTAGAATTTGTATGACTATTGACACTAGCGTGTGATTCTGAAATATATATACTGTTCAACGTAACGGACAATCTAGGGATGGAACGTTGTTATGTTGTGATATTTGATTTAACGAACTTAAAAACCTTTGATGATTTTAGGTTCACCTAAGGGATTAGGGAATTATAATTAGATAAGAGGATTTAGGATCAAGGGATTGACCTAAGTTAATATGTTAATTCGTCGTTGACTTTGTGACGTTCATAGTTTAAGGAACAGGTTGCATAATAAGTGATGTACAGATGAATCGAATGACCTAGTCATCTCTCTCTAATTATTTCAAAACCTTTTAACTTTTATCAATTTATTTACAATTGCACCAAAACTCCATTTGCCTAAGGCAACCCCTAAATTTATTACATCCTAACATTGATGTCTTTGCTAAGTCGAAACTAAAGCAGTCCATGTGGAAACGAACTATTTTATTACTCGATTCAAATTAGTACACTTGCTAATCTTCTATCAAGTTTTTGGCGCCGCTGCCGGGGACTGTTGAATCATTTCAACTTGGTAATTTCGTTATTATTTAGGATTTCTGCCATTTATATTTTTGTTTGTATATAAAAAAAAAATTGAAAAAAAATTATGATTTGATCCCTTCATGTTTATCTCATTGTACTTTGCTGCTAAAAAGTTTATCCAAGTTTTGTAGCTATGATAGACAGGTTAGCAGACAGGTTACGCTTTTATGACACAGAAGAGATAGTTACGTTGGAGTATGAAAAATGTCTGCTATCTTGGAAGATAAAACAATGGGATGACAATATTTCAAGATTAAATAGATGTGATTTTTATGAGGCGAGTCATCAAGGTACAGATTGGGAAGGGATGAAAAAGATGATCAACATCGATTACAATACTCAGCTTCAAAATATTTTAGATGATTTCTTGATATTAAATCAAGTTTCATTTGAGAAATTTGAAGTTTCGTGTGGTGATCTTGTTGGAAAAGTGAATGAATGTGAGAAGCAGCTGGTTGAGATGGAGATTAAGTGTCATGTTGTTGTGGTGGAAGAAGATGCACAAGTGAGGAGTGTTGGTCTCTACCTGAAGTCTCAACCAGCGGGGTTGAAAGAAACCATTCCTTTTCAAAGGTATATCTATTATTCTTTATGGTTGGAGAGCTCAAATGCTGAAAGTCTAGCAGTTGGATCATGGGAGCATCTGCTGCATTGCATGAAGTTCATGAAATTCCTACCAAACAAGAGGAAGAAGAAAGATGATATATTCTTTCTTTCATATTTGCCACCCTAACAGTGGCTGAGGCGTCAAGCTTAATGACGTAAAAGAAAGCGCTTGATGGGAGGCAACCCATCATATTTTCTAATTTCGTTTATTTGGCTGGTATTTCTTTTAAAAAAAAATAAAATATATAAAATAAAATATGTGTGTAACTGCTGCTAGTGTTATGAATTTTGTATTCCCCTATGTTTTGTAATTGCATTTGCACTTGTTTATTATTAATGAATTTGCTTTTTTCTTGAATTTTACCAGTCTAGTAGCATTTGTTCATCAATGGTTTAGCAAAAGTTCAAGGAGGTAGAGATTGCATGAGGTTCCTTTGTTGAAGTGTACGTCAGTGTGAATTTTGACAACTTCCATAAACCTCAGCTTGTAAGTTCCAAAGCCAAATTTTTGTTTTACAATTTTCATAAATATGAGTGTTCCATGCTGATACTATTTCTAGGACTTGCGAATTTTCTTTATGTCAGTTGGTTACATCTTTTACACACTAAAGGCAAAGTGCTTGTACCTTGAGCCTTTGAAGCCTACATGTTGCATTGAATATTTCCATCTTTAAGCCAAATGTTGAGCCAATAGGTTAGACCCCGTTGTTTCGGTGACAACCCACATTTTAAGCCTAGAGACTTTAGGGATGTACCCCAATTTATTTTGGAGTTAGGCAACTGTGATGTGTGGTTAAATTCTAAGTTTGGGGTTGCTCATGGAATAGCAACATTTTAAGTTTGGGGTGAGGGTTATAGAGAACATGAGTATATAGATCACAATGTCTCGTTCAAAAATGAAAAATATATATAAAAAAAAAAAATTTCAATCAAGTTGATACAAAAAAAAAAAAATCAATCAACTCAAAAAAAAGTGTGTATATAGTTATGAAATAAATTGAGACAAAGACTTGTTAATTGAGTGATCCAAAACTTCTGTTGTGTTCTCTAGTTCTCAAATTTGAGCAAATCATTCGAGGTTATGGTGTTCCCATTGCCAAAGTAAGTGGGAAATGCTTAACTCCAATTTTTTATCTTAAGCCTACTTTCCGAATAATCCCACCTGTTACTTTAGCCCCGTTACACCCTGAAAGTCCTTAAAAGTGTGTATTGTGATGTAACTTTGATTGATGTTTAGAAATTTTTCAAGTTTTGGCAATATAGTGATTAGTATGTCGACTGTGTGTACCCTTTCATTCATAATGTTGCGTGAAGTTGTAGAACGGATGTTTTGACAAGCAAGTTAGCCCACTAACGCTAACAAGAAGATGAACTTTTGATATTACCATTGCTGAGGTAAATGCTATTTTACTGTTAATTTACATTTTAAAGTAAGTTCCTTGAGGACAAGTAACGATGCAAGTTTGGGGTTGTGATGACACTAGGTCATATATCATTTTATGCCTTTATTTCTTGTAATGTTGGGTCGAGTTCAGGTGATTTGCATGAGTTTTGAGCAACAAAAGACACTTTTGAAGAGCAATAAGTTCAGGAAGAATCGTAGTACGATTGCTAGCATCGTACTACGATTTGGGAGATTGAATCATTGGCTGGCTACTGGAATAATCGTAGTACAATACTCCAGCATCGTACTACGATGAAGTGGAGCGTCTGAAAATTTATGAGGCATCGTACTACGATGGCCCGCATCGTAGTACGATTTGGGGCGTAACCTAATTATTTCCTATAAAAGCCTGACTGATTTCTGAGGCAGGGGTTCGAATTTTTAGAGGAAAATACTGACTTTTGGAGCTGGATCACTGAGCAATAGGTGGGAGACCATCAAAACTCATAGCCGGTTATCAATTTCATGTAATGAATTCTTTCATATCATTAGTTATTTGTGCTTTAGCCATGAGTAGCTAGATCCTTGGTGATTAGGTCATGAGATGATTCTGGAATAGCTTATGTAATGTAACCTGAAACTCTTACTTTTATGAATGTCAATCTAGTTTATTCAGTATATATTGTGCTTAATGCTTTTATGATTCTGACCCAATATAATTGATCTTAGAATTTGTATGACTATTGACACTAGCGTGTGATTCTGAAATATATATACTGTTCAACGTAACGGACAATCTAGGGATGGAACGTTGTTATGTTGTGATATTTGATTTAACGAACTTAAAAACCTTTGATGATTTTAGGTTCACCTAAGGGATTAGGGAATTATAATTAGATAAGAGGATTTAGGATCAAGGGATTGACCTAAGTTAATATGTTAATTCGTCGTTGACTTTGTGACGTTCATAGTTTAAGGAACAGGTTGCATAATAAGTGATGTACAGATGAATCGAATGACCTAGTCATCTCTCTCTAATTATTTCAAAACCTTTTAACTTTTATCAATTTATTTACAATTGCACCAAAACTCCATTTGCCTAAGGCAACCCCTAAATTTATTACATCCTAACATTGATGTCTTTGCTAAGTCGAAACTAAAGCAGTCCCTGTGGAAACGAACTATTTTATTACTCGATTCAAATTAGTACACTTGCTAATCTTCTATCACAACACACTCACCTCCCCTCTAAACTAACTATATCAGTGTAAAATGTTGATAGTTTCTTTCTTAACAACTCTGATTTTTTCCCTTACAACAAAACTCCAATACAATGTAATCTTTATCCGCCGTGTAATTTATAGCTCCATCGCCGATATCCCTACATCCCACCGCTAGAGGATGCGTGCCGCTGTAGTCAACTCTGAATCGATTTCACGATTGTCCTTTTTGATGGGTCGAATCCCTCGATGTTTGAATTGATGCCAGAGAGGAGTAGTAGTAGTAATGCCAATGACGTTAATGAATGAAGAAAATTTTATTGATTCAGTTGAACTTGAAAATGAAAGTGAAGAGAAATTAGGGCAAGTGGTGAATAGTTTGAGTTTCATTGGCGAAAGGATTTAGTACAAAGGGGCCGATGAATCAATCTCGAGCACACAAAAAAAACGATGGGTTAATTTCCAACACAAACAAATAAGGGAGGTCGATGTTCATTTTTATTTTGATGCGTGCTAATAAAAAATATACATGCAATATAATCTGCAAAAGTAATGTTGAATATTTTTGGAATTTATAGAGAAGCGCAAATGAACTTTTTATTTTATTTAAAAAAATTGGGGGCATATATCTGCCCAGCAACCACGCAATCAACAACAAATGATAACAAAAATAGTAAAATAGATCAGACAAAAAATCAACATTATTGAAACCAAATGCGTAGGGATAATATCAATGTTGTATTTACAATAACTTCTTAACTGAACATTGTGTGCTTTTTAATAAATTTAAAATAATACACCAAAAACCTAAATCAACGAACCCAACGCAGAGAATGAAATCGGATGACAAATTAAATTGATAAAATTAATAGCAAAGTACACTCACCTCCCTTGAAGTTGTTTCAAATAAGCCAAATTAAAATGATAAAATTAAGGGAAAATTACACATACGTCCCCTTTATCTACAAGTATTGATTGAACAAAGAAATGTAAATAATTTTTATCATTGACAATAATTTACGTATTATCATACTACAAATTAGTAGAGTTAACAAATTTTGACAAAATGTAAGATACATTAGTCTAGTAAATAGCATACGTTAATATAGGAAGAACACAGTATCCGTAAGCATAACCCAATTAACAGGGACAATGTACCGTTATATGTAGGGGGTTAGAGTTCGAACCCCGAGCAATCCAATTAAATATCATACGTTAATATATTAAGAACGCAATCTCCGTGAGCATAACTTAATTGACATGGACAGTGCATTGTTATATGTACGGGTTGTGGTTCGAACCATGAACAGTTCAATTATTCACCTTAAAAAGTGAATTCTATTCAAAAGGCTGCTCGACCAATATACATATATATGAAGAACATAGGTTAAGTCTCCTTTTTCCTGTCCTAAAAACAATAATAGATCGTCCTCATGAGCTAAACTCAGTTGATAAAGACAGTGCATAATATATACAAGGTCTAAAGTTCAAACCCTGAACACGAAAAATTAAAAAATAATAGGCAAGTCTTTTTATTTTATAAGAAAACATCATGTCAACGTTCTTTTGTCATAACCATGTGGTTCTCACCGAAAGAGGACATAATAAGAGTATCTGGAGATAAATGAAATTTGATCAAGGATTGTGAAGGATAATTTATTATTTTGATGATAATCCACAAAGGATGACTGATTTCCGTTAGATATCTTTACTTGGGTGCATGTATAGAGTGTTGATTAAAGTTTTGGCAAACAGGTTGAGGCTAGTTGTTGGTAGTGTTACTTCGGATTTTCAACCAGCTTTTGCGAAGGGTAGGAAAATATTGGTTTTTATTGTAATTGCTAATGAGGTGGTGGACGATGCAAAATATAAAAATGAGCTTATATTATTTAAAATCAAATTTTAAAGGCTTGTAGTTTTGTTGAGTGGAAGTATTTAGATGCTGTGGTGCTTAAGATGGATTTTTTAAAGTGTGTCTGATGAACAACAATTTCAATGTTAGTTACCGGAAGCCTGACTGAAAAATTCAAAATAGGAAGAGGATTGCGACAATGAAACCTTTAAATGTTGCGGCTGAATGTTTAAATGTCATGTTGCACACTCTGTTAGTGTTGGCTTACTCGTGGTGGTGCTGATTTTGATTACCGCATTTTCCAATTGTAATTTGTTGATGAAACCTTGATTCTATGTGAGAAGATTTGGGCGAATATCAGATTTTTAAAGGCAAAGTTTATGCTCTTTGAACTTATTTCACATTTAAAGGTTTCTTTAGTGCTAAATTATAAAGTTGATGCTCTTTGAACTATCTTGGCCTTCAAATTGGAGGAATTCCTCAGAGAGTAAAATTTATCCATGGATGATTGTCTTATACTTATCAAATATATCTTGTCGTTATTATGATTATCAGTTTATTTTCTTACATTCTTCAGAGCTCATATAGGTATTATTATTTCTATTGAATACATTTACGTATTTTTTTTGACAATTGAAAATATAGTATTTTGTTCAAATTTTGATTATTTATAATTGCAGATGCAAAATTACAATTCAATAAACAGTGTAAAAAAATTGTAGGAGTTCCCGAACCCCAAGAACTATAAAAGAGTTCTAAGGAACTAAAAACTCCTAATAATTTATATAAGCATTGCTAGAGGGATCCACTTGACACATATGTATTGAATCAGGGATTAATCAAGTAAGCAATGCTAAAGGGTTTAATGCAAATTGACTTTTTTTTTAATTATTGGTAATTGTATTGTATACAATATCAATTTAATTTTTATCACTTATACAAATCTATAAGTTAGGTTGTCCTTTGTAAATCTTTCCATTCAAATTTTAGTACCTATGGCAGCCACATTTGGTGTACACATGGTTAGTGAATTGCCTTTAGATTAGGTAGATTAGGTTCTTATACTTTTAGAAATTAATGGTTTAGCCAAATTCAAGTTTCCTATTTGGATGGATTGATTGCATTTGCAAGATCTAAAAACACCACGAATTTTTTACAAGGAAAACAGAAAAGTCTGATCTGAGAGAACATCATATCAAATAAACAAAAATTACAGCAGAATCAGATAATTGGGGCCATAAATCTAGCAAATCTCAAACTAATGGGGTTGGCTCCTTTCTCAAGATTGGACCCTATGTTTTCGGTAAAGTGAAAAAAGACAACGAAATTTACCAATTATAGAAAATAAAAAGTGTTCCGTAAAGATTATAGAATATACTTTTCTGGGTCATTTTCAACAAAAAAAATCGAAAGTCAAATGTAAGCCTTTTTACTTAGCAAAGTAAAAAGGTACCCACCCACGTAACGTTATTCTTATTTTTCATATAGTTGAAAACAAGTCAAAGAGAATAGGATCTAAACAAAGATAAGAAATGTACGCTTTCAATCTGAATGAGGTTAATGGAATTATGGAAAAACCAATCACATAAACCTCTTAATTAGTATTGAAGCAGCTTAAAACACACAAGGTGTTTAAAAACTTAGATTCAATTTGTGCAAAAGATGGCCGTCATACCCATTATGTGTCGCATGCGGATGGAATTTTGCAACTATATAGAACAACATAATAATAATAATAATAAAACCAAGATATTGTTCAACTTAAAAAAAAACATTGAAAGACATAAACCAGAAACACAAAAGAAAAGACATAAAACAGAAAATAAGGCAGAAGGAATGGAGTCTAACAGATCTAAAAGACTAAGACATAGATGATAAGAGAAGATGGAGGATGGGTATTTATAGAGAGAGAGGCTGGCTACAATTAGGGCTACGTATTGCTACCGCGGCACCGTTTGCATTGCAACTTGGTAATAGTTGGTTAGTTGGGTAGGGTTCTTGGCAACGGGTCGGGTAAGATGGCTAAAAAAATATTATACGTATCTATCAAAAATAATAAAAAAATATATACATATTTCCAATATATATATATATATATATATATATATATATATATATATATATATATATATATATATATATATATTTTCAAATGTTATACTTAGAGATTTTATATACATATTTTCAAATGTTATATACTTGTAAGATCTCCATGTAAAATCAGATGTATACCCTTTTTGTTGTTTCTAACTTTTTTTGAATGAAACTTTATAGTTACATTAGAAGTTAAATAAGTTTTTCGTCTCTAAAAAATTGTCAGATTTTGTTTTTCGTCTGACATATTTTCCTCCCTACACAATTTTCTTGTACATTGTTTTAGTCTTTGTGGTTAAGTCGATGTGTACTTTTGAATGGCTTTTCTCACATATATTTAAAGTATTATAAAAAGTTCCACCGGAAAAATGTGCTCAAAATTTAATTTGTAGTTTGAAATTTTTTTCTTGAACTTTTGAAATTTGAAAAATTCATATTTAATTCATCTCACGTTAAAATGTTTTGAATTTTTGAACAAAAACAAAACAAAATTACAATGCTCTAACGAAAAAATGTAAATTTTAAGGATAACTAAACAATTTTAAAATGGGTTGATACCTCAAATAGACCATGTAATTTAACTGAGATTTGAAAATAACCTCCATAAAAATTAAAATAAATAAATTATGTGTTCTAATTTTGAACTCTTCATATTTTAGCCCTCATTCTCTTAAAATAAAAATTTAGACAGAGTTTGAAAATAGTCCCCAATAAAAGGCTAAAATATGAATAATCATAAGAACAAGTTATTTAGGAAAAATCTAAAATAAAGTTGTAAAATCAGAATCAAATGATTAAAAGAGTCAAAAACAAACAAGCTTATGATACACAAAATTTAGAAGCAAATGAAAAATAACAAATCAGAATCTTATAATTCTGACAATCAAACTAATTTCATATGACTAATAGTCAAGAGTAAAGCATGATCTACAACTTTTAACCTCAACCATCTACAAGCAAAAAAGATTTGCCGGTCTTCGCCCATATATCAACTTCAATCTTAATTTTTGTTCAAGAAAAGCAGACAAAGGGATACACTAACAATCGTGAAGCTTGGATGTTATTTTGGGGTACAATCGTGAAGCAGACAAAGGGATACACTAACAATCGTTGTATTTTTTGTGCGTGTGACTGGTAAAGACGGGTTGCAATTGTCTCCCAACATATACTGAATTCATCTTTGAGCACGTTTTGAAGAAAATAGCTAATAGTTCAAGTTAATCTGAGATTGATCTCAATATATACTAATTATTGTTTACTTGTGAACTTGCTCATAACCTATAAATTTTACTTACATGCAGCATAAAGACGAGGGTCGTAATACGTTGATTTATAACAAGTAACAAAACTTAACTTGCATCTAACAAAACAATTGTAAAGTTTCAAATATGATGAAAAGCTAGATCATATTTTCAAGTTAACTCAACCACATTAACCTTCTGGGGCGTTGTCTTAATCCTTTTACTACCATACAATTTTAAATTGATTCTAATTCAACAATAAAATTTTAGATAACTGAAATCAATTTGTTTAATGAATTTTGTAAGTTTGAATAATCGCAATACACAAACGAGAACGTCAAAAAAGCAATTCAATAAAGAAACCAAAGAGACCAAAACAAAACTTAATTGCTCATAGGCCCTGATATTCCATAGTTTTACATATACAGAAGGTGGTTCGTCTTAGCTATGCTAACATTTACTTGCACAGGATGCCTAAAAAACTTGGGGCAAAAACACTATTGGGTTATACAAAGAAGGCAGGACCTCAGACCCTGTGATCCTTTAACGTGCCCGTAAAACTGGTTAGCCCCGGACTACAAAAGATTGAGCTATAGATACAACATTACTTCTACAAATGAAAAAATTGATGGCAAGAGTTACAGCTACACTACTACTCCTCTTTCACTTCTAGTGAATGCAGTTCAGCTAAAAGCCGGTCATATTCATGCCGGGCTTCCTCTATTTTACTTCTAAGCTTCGTCACCTGCACAATCATAACCACTTCTCTTAGATCAGTGATCAAAAATTTAAACCGTACAATTTATCGATGAAGGTTCATGTATCTTCTTTTCTATGTCATTATTTTAGGGATGAATAATTTGGAATAATTCATTTTAATGCAGAATCCACAGAATTCCAGTACTCAATAAATCTTCGAATACAACTCAACCAACAGTTCACTGTACAAAAGCTGTTCTCTATGAATTAGGGAACAGGAAAATCAAAGTAATTAACCAAACATTACCTTTAAATTAAGTTCTTCCCCTCTCTTTTCAAATTCCAAACAACTGCAGGGAAAAGAATACAAACAAATAAGATATATAGCTACCATTTCTAATTCTAAATAGGATAAATAAACTGAGTTGGGTAAGTTTCTCTACAATCAAGAATTATCAGACTGGCATTAATTAGAAATATACTCACTTTGCATGTAGTTTATTATTTTCTTGCATCAATGTTATAGCCTCTGGGTTAACAACCTGGTCTGCAGGAGTTGTGGTGATCTACATAAAATGCAAGGGTTAAGTGGCATTAAATATGTTACAGTGAACTAGATTGCAAGAATCAGAAATACAGGGAAATCAAGTAAATTAAAATGGGCAGTTACTTTCTAGAGCACTGAGGAAAACATTATCTACACCAAACAAAGACAGTAAATTGGAAATGATGTAGTGTGTGTATCAATAAAAGTACTATAAAGCTCCAACTATGGTGGGGCCCAAGATAGGTCAGAGACACGGTGGGTCTATGTCTCTATGATAAATAGTCTTTCATTGCACTTTCAATCCCGTTCGCCTGCCTTCTACTAATGTTTATCAATAGCGATAGCAGAATTGACTAGAAACTAAATGTCATGCTGAGTTGTCACATAAATCAGCTCTATCTCATTGTTATACCAATGAAGAACTAAGGATCCATTTGGCTTGAGAAAACATTATTCGTTTACATTTTTAATTGGCAAAATTGCTCATGCAATCTTTTAATCTGTTGCACGGACACTTCTGATTGAAGGCGTATCCCGGTGTCGGACACGTATCGAGTCCGACACCGACACTTGTGATTAATTGAATTATGTCATTTTCTCAAAATTTTATCCGTGTCAGTGTCGTGTCCAGTGTCTGTCCGTGCTTCATTTCACTTATTTAATTCTACCGGATTAATCTTTTTAAGTTTTTATTTTTACAACCAGGTCCTTTGAATCTCTTAGTTTTTGTTTAACTCTACTTAAAAAAAGCTACATGGCAATTACAGTGATGTCTGTAACAGTGTTATGTGGGAAGTCCAAGTCGACTTTCTACATTTTTAAATTAATTTTTTATTAATAATTAAAAACCCCAAATTAATTAGGGTCCTTTAAAGTTTAAACCCATTCAAATTTGAGGCCTTTTCAATCATCTTAACCATTCCCACCACGTGTGATTCAATACCACCCTGAACCTGGATCTTCTAATGGCCGCCTTTTCATAATTTTGTTGCTGGCCTGAATTCGGCAACCACAGGGATGTTGATCGTTTTAGCATTTAGTAATGATTTGACAGATGCAGCAATATTCACTCGGAGCATAGATAATGAGTTAGGAATTTGCTTATAAGTTACGACCCATTTCAGGTCAGATGTTCATAGTTGGTAGCAGTACATTCAGTACACATAAAAGGCGTCAAAAGCTTAAAAATGATATACCCATACAGAAAATGTTAAGCTTTTCCGGGCTCTAAATGACTCGAGATCTGGCTTGCTAAAGCTTACTGCACTACAGTTAATAAGCTTATTTTTTTCCTGGAATATTACTACATGTTGCAGAGAGAAAAACAATCTGTGGTAAGAACCATAATTAATTTTAAATTTTTTGGTTTTAATGAAAAATTATTTAACAAAAGGTGAACCCTCAGGTGCTCTGGATTTTTGTTGGGAACGTACCCATTATCCAATCATTCAATAACATGTCATTTTTTATATTTAATTATTTTGAAGTTTATTTAGATTTTGAAATAATTTTGCTTACAGAGTACTTGTACCCAACAAAACTCCAAGGTACCAAAGAATTTTCCTAAAATATATGAATTTTTATTTGAGTTTAATTGTACTTGCCACATAACAACCATAATGGCCAGATGAGCCTTTTTAAATGGAGTTAAACAAAATCTCAAAAAAGGACACCACTGTGCATGTTATGATACTTTGCCACATAACCACCATTAGAGAATAGAGACACATCGGCACCATAATGGCCAGATGGGCTTTTTAAACGGAGTTAAAAAAAATCTCAAAAAGAGGACAAGGCCGTACATGTTATGATATATAAAGGATTTAGTTTGGGAAAAATATATTTTAAGGACTAATCTGGTACAATTAAATAACATAAAAGGACCACAGAAACAATTTTGCCATATTTAATTACAAAATGATCACATTGTTTCTTGTTTTCAAAGATTTGAAGGAAAACAAGTGAAACACCAAAAAAAACAAAAAAAAAATAGTTGTGGTTTAATGTACAAATCTTTGAAAACATGACAATAGCAAACATTATTTAAACCATACAGACTATAAAATGTTTTTTTTAAGGAGACTAAAAAATGTTTAAGAACACATTTATATGAAAAATTTGCTTAAAATAATATGTACAAACAAAATAAAAATTCAAAATAATGACCAAGAAACCAATACATACCTGTTTCTTCTGACTGAAACCAGTACCAGTTACACGTTCTTCACTTGCATGCTTTTTTCTATTCTGAAGGTCTATCAATTCATCTGTCTTCCTCTTATTATGATATTCTGAACAACAAAGAAGAAACATTAGTTTGATGAAATTGGATATGTTTGGTGATGTCACAGAAGCAGTTAACTTGCTCGGATCTGCTTTGAGGGTTCATTTCTTTTTGTTCAGAATTCCAATATGCTATATTTATATTGAAAACAGGAGGAACTTTTATTTTGTAAGAGAGGTTATTCCATACCAAGCGATTTCTGCAATGGTGGATGTGATTGGGTAACTGGAGCTTGAGGCTTAACTGCCGGACGATACCCAATAAGTCTACAATGAGTATCCCTGCAAAAGTTTAACTTGAACATGTCAGGTATTAATGCTTAAAAATAATAAAATTATTTACTTGTAAAATTGCTCTATAAGTCCTTATAGTTTTATTAAATCTTTTACCAAGTCCTTATACTTTGGGGGCTCATTTCGTGACCATGGTATGATAGCAAGGATCGTTAATTAAAATAGTTAGATAAAAGTAGGACATGATATGAATTTGATAAGCTTATCACATCCAATGTTTAATGTGCACCCGAAAATCCACCGAATATGTGGCAGTAATAATAAAAGTAATGAGTCTAACAGTGGTGGTGGTAATAAGAGAATGATACCACAGTAGAGGTGGTGTGTAGAGTGAAAGCTTTTGGGGAGAGGAGGCAATAGTGTGTCGGTGGTAGATATTAGGGGTTTCAAGTAACATAGGATGCCTAGAAGTGGCAGTGAAGGGTATCAGGAGACAATGACAGTGAAGGTGTCGGGAGACAGTTAAGCTGGTGGTGGAGGATGCTGGCCAGTAGGTGCCACCATGAGAGAAGGGAAGGAAAGTAAGAGAGGAAAGTTAGGGCCGGTAAGGTAGAAAAAGTGTGAAAAGACTATCAAATGCTAATCATTTCCAACCTAACACTCGCTTTAGGATTAGATTTACATTAATGAGCACGATAGGATACAATTGCCTTAAGGAAATATGGATTACTTCTCATCTTATCCTGGACACCAAAACAACCCTGAAGGTTTTATGCAGAATTCTTATATTTAAAATTTTAAAAAGCCCTGTTAATGTTGATAATGTCTTAACGTAGCTGAGGTATTCCTTATACTTCATTCAAAATTCATACAAGTTCATATAAAGTCTAATAATGATGTTGAAGATTAGGGGCCTAATTAAAAATTATCAAAAACATGAGGACACTATTAAAACTTTTAAACTAATTGAAAAATCAATAATTTAGAATGACTTGTGTGAAAATTAGACCTTATTTTTCATAAATACATGTGTATTGCTATCTAACAACTAATCCAAATCAAACACTAGTATGTTTCGAAGGTAGAGAATATGTGAGAGTAGGACAGGATATGGGAGCGGGACAAGCGTAAATGAAGAATGCAAGTAAAAACAGTTCACCAGTATTCCCATGTCATCGACTTCAATCGGGCTTCTAGCTTTTGAAACAGTGAAGTTTTCTCAAAATCTTGTTTATCATGAGTTGGCTCAACAAAATCCGCTTGCATGATACCTATCACATGGTTAACATGGTTAGGATCCATAATTTACAGATTCAGTATATCTATCAAGAGTTGTTATTTTGCCACAAAATGGGAGAACAAAATTCGACAGCAATTTGGATGGTTAGTGCAGTTCAAATATATGGCTAACTACATTCGCAACTCATCAACCGTCCACAAAACACAATCTTGAATGTCGTTAACATTAACCAAAATTTCCAGGCGTATATTTGAAAACCTGAAAATCACGTATATTTAAATAAAATTTACAGTTATAATGGATATCATGCATACTTGAACACCTGAAATCATGGTTAATTACGTTCATTGCATGGCCAAAGAATTGTTACACCATGTTATATTCATTAACCATCCACTAAACGTAATTAACCACGTTTAAATTGTGTTAACCATCCAAATTGATCTCGATTTTTGTTGTCAAATTTGAGTCAAAATATCATTTTTGTATCTATAAACGTTAACCATAACTTGTCATTGCACAGTAACGGGTTACTCACCAACGACTCCTCTGCCTCTACTGTCTGAATATCTTACAACGTGCCAAAATGGCTGACATATTGAAAAGGAAAAGGCAGCAATAGCATTAGCGAGGGTGGAGGGAAAAAGGACACAATACATATGTTTACAGAGAGAAAGAAACTCAAGTAAATTGATAGTGCTAAATTTGAATTTTACTTGCCAAGTAATTAATACAATGTATGAGCATTCAGAATTCGAAGCATCTTATAAATTATAATGCTTGTTTTAAAACTTCAACAAGAATACTGAAAAATTGAATGGAAATAAATTCCATCACTTCTTGGGCAACTTCGGCTTTAAAAAGATGATTTTATGGTGAAAGGTCTCTTCTTTGATTTATTATCAAGCAAAATTGGGTTCGAGGCATTTCTTTTGTGCTCAATACATGGCTTCTTTACAGGCATCTTCTCAATAAATATGCAGAGATAGAAAAGT
Source organism: Medicago arabica (assembly GCA_946800305.1). NCBI lineage: Eukaryota > Viridiplantae > Streptophyta > Magnoliopsida > Fabales > Fabaceae > Medicago > Medicago arabica. The sequence continues at coordinate 43,485,262 of OX326967.1, forward strand.
CCTTTTGCTTGAGTTACTTTTATGTCTTCCTGCTCATCGGGAGTTTTTGTGTTTCTGTTTCTTTATAACACTTATCTTCCAATAATATTTGATGTATCAAATAAAAAATAAATACAACATAGTTGTTTTAATTGCATGCTTTGTTACCAAACAATATATTCTAACCACTGTCAGTCAACCATGCAAACCTTCCTATTATAGCCTTCCAGCTAAAACCATCATCCAGTCATCATTAAAAAGTAAGGGCTCTTGAATTTATGGGATGGGTTCTAATTTGCTCTACATGTAGATGTTTCACTACAATTTATAATCCATTTCCATTTCTTTTCCATGACATTTGATAACAATTTTTTTATAAGCAAAATGTCACTTTGACAACAAATGTGTAGGTTAGTTTCCAAGAAAGTTCCAGGTGCAAGTTGCCAAAATGCAAAAGTGAACTATCTATAGTACTAAAATTATGGGGAGGGGCGACCTAATACCTATATATGCCCAAATCCTAAAACTATTTATAGCCGTGTTATAACTACTAATGTTGGAATATTTAAGGGTGATAATTACCAGTATCAGCCGATGTTTGTGATATACATTGAAACCATGGATGTTGACATGAGGGGCTTCCTTAAGAAATCCAATTGTAACAAAAAGTTCCTACACGTTAATACAAATGATAATATTAATAATTTGAAGAAAAAATGGGAGAACTATAGCTAGAATAAGATAATCGTTGCTTGACAGCACACGAAAACTGATCCTCAATTGATATATATTATATAATGAAAAACATTTCAAAAGTTTGAAATAACCTCTACAGCTCCACCACCACATTGTGGTGTATACTTGACAAATTCAACAAGTTTAAGATCGTCGGCAATGCTATGTGGCTTCACAGCTTGCCCTCTCAATATAATTTGGAAAGTTTGTGGTAACCGCAAGTACAATATGGAAAGGTACACCTGCACAGCATGAGAAAATTAGACTCAATAAAATTCAACCTTCAAAACAGACACATAGGTACAATTTTAATAATTTAAGCATACACGTAATGAGTAGCGAAATCGATTAGCAATATGTTCCTCCTGGATTCGCTTCCATGCAGGACTTTTACCGATCTTGATATCCCAAGCAATACGAATATCCTGCATATGAGAGTAACTCTCCCCCATGAGAAAGGACAATTTCAACACAGCTAAAAGGAAAACTAGTAAAATAAAAATACAACCTTGGGATCTGTATCAAAATTTAACTCTGTAATCCCTTCATCATTGAGCCACAAATTGTAGACGATAACTTTAGTGCCGTGAGATCCCATGTTATCAAACTACAAGAATGATGAATATAGTGAGTCAAGACAACCTGTAATAGTATAGACGGGTATCATAAATTTATATGCAATGTACTAATGTTATAAAGCTAGCTTCGAAAGTATAGTTGCTGGTTGAGCAACTGACTCTGCCACCTAAGCACCCTCAAATGAGCCCAAAGGACTGTACACTCCTTCATTCCTCAAGATCTTACAGATCCAAAGAATTTTCTCAATGTAATTCCTATTGTTCTACAGTCATTCTCTTTTGATTTCGTGGGAAGAGTCTTGTGGTGCACGAGAAAATGGACTCAATAATTCTTGTTGAGAAGCTTTGCTCAAACTACAAAATTGGCAGAGAGGGAAGATGAATGGTCATCAGAACTCCGCGATGATGTGATTACCCGGTGTTCGACAACATAGGCCTCAACAGAACCCACAACAAAACAATTTTAACCGTCAGAATTCAACACCAGCCCTTACGCAAACTCAAATTCCATGGCAGAACTTTAACAAAACCAATCCCATATGGCCACATCAACATCCATGTCAAACATTTGCCTCATACATGACCATTTGTGCGTCGATAAAATCCACCACCCACCCACTAGCTGAGTGATTAACTCAACTCCAGCAACAAATGGGTTTCCACACAACAATAAAACAATTATAATTTGACATTCTAGATCATAGAATCGCAGTAATAAGACAAGACAGATTCAAGAAGGAACAAGAGTGAAAACAACAGGTATCAAACCAAACAATAAATTCATGATGCTAAGCAGATATCGTCTACAGCAACAAAGAAAAAAACTAGTATGCTAATCATTAGTATTTTCCAAAAGAGAGAGCCAATTAATTATAAGGGGGGTGGAAGAGGAACATAAAAACTGACTTGTTTCAGAAGATCTGCTTCTGATGAATATGGTGACCAGCGTAACAGCAATGATAAATTCGCCTTAAAATGTTCTTTTCCATTTAACATATCCAACGATCCAGTTGATGTATTAAACTCATAATTCACCTGAAATTGACAAGATTGGTTTAATGATGTCAATTGAAACTACTATAATCTTCAGTATAGACAAATTTATCAGCTGAAGAAATATACAAACAATGCATCAAATCATCATCTAAAATGCCCCTTTTAGTATTCAGGCCTGTTAAATTCAACTTTATATAGAAAGAATGAGAGTGGCAAGGATCAAACTATTGACTGCTTGGCCACAAAGGCTTTGATACCCTATCACGAAGCTAAACCAAGACATTCTAAAATACCAAGTCTCATGCATTCTATATTTAATAGTCATAATGACTGACGAGAGGAAAATATAGGAAAGTGGGCCTAGCAATATCTAGGAACTAGGATAACATTACTAAGCTGATAACGTGTAAGTAACCAGAGAAATGCATGTGCATGCACATACATACTGCCAATCAAAAGAGGGGGAAAAACAAATCACAGAATAGTTGTCTTCTATAATATATAGTCTGGGAGCTACTACTATCAGTAATGGCAAATTGTATTTCAATGAGTGTTCAAGAAAGGAAAATAATAAAAAGAAAAAGGTCCTGGCTAAGAGAATAATCTCTACCCCGACAATTTGGTTAACAATCAGAATATCCCGTACATTCTTTCTCCCTTCCTATATAACAACTTATCATCTCTCTGTGACCAACTCCCTTCCTATATAACAACTTATTATCTCTCTGTGACCAACTCCCTTCCCGTCCTACACGAACATTGGGCCTTACGAGATAGCCTTGAGCCTTCAATTGTAGACTTGTAACACATGTTGTTCGTCCAACGGCTCATTAATGGTAGAAATCGGATGTTTGTCAGGTATAATTACCTTGTTTAATGCCCAATAGCCCACAAACGTCCTCCAAGTCCCATCCTTCTTTTTGACACAAGAGAAAGGACAGGTACTATCTAATTTTGCCCTCCGCCAGCAACCTTCCCTCTTGTTTCTCAATCTCATTGTTATGGTGATGGGCATATCAACAGGGTCAGACACTTATTGAGTTGTAAAGTGATGGCACGATCATGGCATCTGTGCGGTGAAATAGATGAATGCTTACTAAAGATGTACTCCAGCTCTTTTTCTTCAAAAACCGAGTATATCCTTGCTGTACTATTCTTGGCAGATATTCCTCTCCATTTTCAGTTCGTTTCTATCTTTGACCTAGTAAATACCCTTTGAGTCTAACCATATTCCCATTCTTCCTTCAACCCATAGTAGTTCTACCCATGGTCTCCAACCATTCAACTCTCGAACAATATCAACTCCTCCCAACTCTAAGACAAAAGCATCCACTACCACAGTATGCCTCCCAATTCCCAATTTTTATCTCTACTACTGGACAGACAACTCTGAATAACACCTATTGCCATTTCACGAGCCAACTCCATGAGTCTTCATGTCAGCAACCGCCAGTCCCAAAGACACCATTAACTCTCGAGTTATGAACTTATGTCTAGCTCCACTGTCGATCAAAAGTAAGATTAGGTAGCCTTCAGCAAGCCTTCAAACTTAATGGTCTTTGAGCAAGAGAATTCCGTAGGTTTACTGCTCTACAGTCTAACAATTGACAAAACAACCCACACTCCTCCTCCTCATTTACATTTACCCTCTAGTCTTTGGGGTGTTTCCTCAGGATAGTGAATATAGATACACAAATGTTCAATGCAACGTTAACTATTATTGTCAATAATACCCTTAACTATTTATTGCAAAGGGGGAAATATGTGCAATAAGATAATAAAGTCAAAGGCATCATGGGAAAAAGACAATTAATTGCAAAAGAAATACCCATCAAATTTATTGATTTCATTGTCTTGTGTAAAACGACAGTTAAAAAGAAACAGAGGTATAATATATATATGTGTGTGTGTGTGTGTGTGTGTGTGTGTGTGTCAGTTCAGGTGGTTCAACTAGTGACTCACTAGTCCAACCACCGACCTAGTCAATGACAGTCTAGATTTGGTGAGATTGATTTGAATCAAAACCTAAGTAGTAATAAAATGAGAAATACCACTTACCATTGGTACTACTATTCTGTCAAGTTGTGTTTGCGTCAAAAATGTATATGACAGAAGTCCGATGCTTTGAGTCAAAATCCTGATCAAGGTATAAACGGTAAGATAAGAGAAACAAAATAGCAGTTTTACTTTTCACACGTGAATTCACATATTGCTGTCTATTTAAAAAGCCTTTCGTGCCAAATATGTATGGACCTCTAAAAAATGGTCCAAAGGTTGATTCTTACCTTTTTTAGTAAATCTTAATAAAATATTATATCTCTTCCCTGATAATGGCCCATCTTTGGACCCTTTTTCAAAGGACCATATTAGTAGAAAACCCAAATTGGACATATATAATTCATAAATAAATACATCTGAGTAAGCATTTCCTTCAGGATGCAAATAATTAATAAAAATCAATCTTTCTTGGAGATGTAGCAATGATTGTTTTTGCCAATACAGCAGGAAGTGTATAGCCTTGACCAACATATCATTATATTCACTTTTTGACACATACCCGTTATTCAGATGGCGACTGAAGACTATAGCATCTCCACCAAGCCTCATACTACTGGTCTTGAAGCCATTTCCATCTAGAACATCAAATAAAAAATAATATATGAAAGAGATTCAAGACAATAACAAAATTATTGCAGAAAGGATGTCACGCTCTATACACTGTCCAATCGAAAGCTTTGAATTTTTATCTGAAAATCCAAAACTCATGCAGCGTCGCATTGCTTCCGGATCCATGCCACCACCATCATCTGATTGTCAAATGCCAGTACCAAATCAAAACAATTAGAATGATCATACTCAGTGCAAACATATTCCTTCACAACGTAGGAACTTAAAACCAAAATGACTACTAACTACCTATATCAAAGAGTTCCAGAACCAACATACCTTGAATCAACAATGCCGGACTTCCATCTCTTGGATTTGAAGTTTTATCTACACTGACAAAGGTAGCCCCATTTTGGATCTATCCTAAGAACAAATGTCAACCATGCAATATAAGATACGAAGAAGAAAAAAAAATAAAGATGGTCGAATGTGAATTGATGGTTTGTAACATTGAAAAACATAAAAGAGTGGACAACAATAGACATTAAGGTTTTACAACAACATATGCAATGAAAATTAAAAAATACTTTAATAAACAAAAACCAGAAAGCTACTAAGGCAGAAGCAAAAACAGAAATGCCGACATCTATAGAAGATTCTGGCACAGGGAAATGCCAGTATCACAAAGCAATAGACAATACTATTAGTTTGCAATAGCCCACTCGGTATGTTACGAATGAAAAAAGAAGATGGCAGACCAGCTTAGCCTAAGCAAGCCCGTGAAGGCTTCTAAGTTCTAACTGTAACAGAAATGTCTACAAGTCTTAGTTCAACCGGCAAAAATGTCGACATTGTTAGGCCGGACACCATGACCGGGGTTTGAACTCCGGCACCTCCACTTGTGTGTGTGAGTTTATAATGGCTTTGCCATTTCGTCTATCTACCGGAAAAATAAAAAAATAAAAAATTTGCAATAGAAAACTCTGAGTAAGCATCTAGGCTAACAGCCTTTGTAGCTAACTGACCTTGAGTCAATTAGATCCTTCTGGTATAAATAACAGAGTATCACTTCAGAGTTAACAGTTTATTCATTCAATACATATAATATTGAGAATAGAATTTCCCTTATTTTCTACCTCACTTTATCTCGTGAATTCTCAGCCATTTTTGGTTTTCTATTACAGCTAATATAATAATAGTTCAAACCCACTTGGGTTGCCCTGGTGTTGTTGGCTTAGGACGTTGGAGTGTGCTCCTCTCAAGGTCTCGGGTTCGATTCCCTCCAACGCCAATTTTGGTGGGCTAGTACATACAAAGCTTTGCTATGGCATTAAATGAAGCCCCCGAAAGTGGATGGTGTGATTGGACCCCTCGGATTAGTCGGTCCTTGGGCCGATACTGAGCAACAACAACCACCAAGCCTTATCCTCCTTAGTGGGGTCGGCTACATGGATCAAATTATGCCATAATGTTCTATCATAAACAGTATTCTGATCCACCTCATTAATCTCCAAGTCTTTCCTAATAGTTTCTCCTCTTATAGTTTTTCTAGGTCTCTTTGTGCCTCTAGGGATTTGTTCTTAATACAGAATCTATATGTTGGTTCTGCCCTTTCGAACAATTCAACCCTGCCCATACTGACAATTCAAGGTTGGCCCTGCCCTCATAGTGGGGTCGGCTACATGGATCAAATTATGCCATAATGTTCTATCATAAACAGTATTCTGATCCACCCCATTAATCTCCAAGTCTTTCCTAATAGTTTCTCCTCTTATAGTTTTTCTAGGTCTCTTTGTGCCTCTAGGGATTTGTTCTTAATACAGAATCTATATGTTGGTTCTGCCCTTTCGAACAATTCAACCCTGCCCATACTGACAATTCAAGGTTGGCCCTGCCCTCATAGACCCCTTCCTCAACCTGGGACACGGGCTCATTCAAAAGTACTTCCCCGAATCACTGGGTCTTGTCAGACCCCTACATGATGATAAAAATACTCCGTCGGATCATAGACCCTGACATATAATTATCTCCCCTCGTTTGCTTAAGCTACTCCATCAAGCACATCATCCTCGACATGAGCCAGATTCATCACAAGAATAATCACATTTTTTGCATCATGATAATCTCAAGGTTATACATAAACGGGACATAGAGCAACAGACACATTATATACACATTCACAATAGTTCAAATATCACACATTCATCGATTAAATCAAACAACACCTTACAAGGGTGTCTAATCCATATTTTAATCTCACAATTACCAGACTTTCATATATAATAATAGTTAAACCAACGGGAATAATCACCTCATCAACAGCATTATCAAGAAGCTCTGCTATGGCTGCAAACAGAAACAAACAAACATTAATAATCACAAAGAGACAGTTAAAGTGGTCATAAAGAAGTCTATATAGCTGATAAGAATAAGAACATACCACCAAATGCCCACTTGTGGGAAGTTGCATTTGAGTGAAGGAACATGGGATGTACATGTAGATAGTTTTTCCCATCTGCAACCCAAAAAGAATAAGAAATGCATAAGAAATCTGGAATGGACAAAACCCAGCGTAATGTACCTAACAGGCAAAATTCTTAGGATATCTGAAAACTAAAATCCTACGCAAAAGTCAGATGGAAAGAAAAATCTGCTAACAAAAGATTGTGCGATGAAGTTACAACCATGGAACCAAATAGTAAGTTCTATCAATTTCACATACACATGTACATATGTATGTATACCTTTGACTGCAATTTGAGAAGCATGTCCATCATCATAACTTCCAGCTTTCCAAAACTGCCTCGAAAGAGGAGCAGCACAAAGGGGTGATGCATAAGAGATACCAGTATCATCGATTGGTGATGGCCCCTGCTCCAATACACTGGAGTTACTATGACCTGTACTTGGAACACTGCCACTAAAATTTTCCTCAACGTCTTTCCCCGTCGCACGACTTTGAGATTTCTCACACTTGGCTATTCGCCTGTGTTGTTTCGCAACACCTGGCTCCAATTTAACAGGTACAATACTACGAACCTTTTCACTTTCGTCATCACTAGATAAATCAATAACCTCTACACTCCCCATAATTATCGCTATAAACAAAATAAATCATAAAAAAAACGGATTAACATAAATTAACCAAAAAGATCAAACAAATTTAATCAATCTATGCACCACCGACACTACCGATGGAAAGTGTGTCCGTTTAATTAATATGAAATTTGATCGGAGGTGTCGGTGTCAGTGTCGTGTCTGATGTCATGTAAGTACTTCAAAGAATTAAACAATAAGATATGAAATATGAACATGCAAGTTACTGAAACTACATTGGTAATTAAACATATAAATTGAAAACACAAAAAATCGCAATAAATGAATTCCTAATTTATATAATTGAAAAAAAGAACGGCGAGAGTGAAAAGAAAACATGCAGCAATGTGGAAGGAATTGAAGCGAGTTAGAGAATTAGGGTTTGGAAGAAAATGCAGAGGAAAGTTGTAGAAGCTTACGAGAGAGAAAGAGTTGAAGGAAGTAGTTGGAGAAGAGATTGGACGGAGATTATGTCCGCGAGTGACGGATGTAGAGCCAGACAGACACGGTGTCTCAACTTTCACCGGAGAGAACACAAGCCCGACAGAGAGAGAGGTTGTTTTTTAGTTTCATAAACAAACAAGCAAATGTTATGTACTTTTCACAACTACTTAATTCTGTCACTTCCCTAAACTTCATATTCTCTCCTACTTTGGTTTAAAAAAGAAAAAGAAATACATGTATAAGATTTGAATATTAATTATTGTCAACAAGAAGATTTTTAAATTTTAATTATAGGATTCTAGTCAAAAATATGATAATAGGTCTTCTCAATGAGTGTGTTCGATTCTGTGTTTTATTTCAAAATTAAAATAGCATTAGGTTTGGTTTGGGTTTTTGTGAGATAACCTAACCGTTAAAAGAATCGAGATCAAAAAGTAAGGACTACATAAAATTGATAACCATAAAAAGGGTTTAAATCAATAACTACATAAATACCCCCTAAAAAGATGAAAACTACATGGCTAAAACATTTACAAAAATACATATTTATATGTTTACCTCTTGAAGTATTGAGGAGACAAATAGTTAACACCACAATCACGCAGCGGTGTCTTTATTCAATTCACACGACAATTGTCTTTGAATAACGTCAAAACTAATTGATGACTAAAATAAAAGAAGCACAACAAAAAAAAATTATAGGTTAGATCTAAGGAGGCAATATATATATAGTGTTGCTCTTTGGGCTTTCCACAATGCAAAGCCCATTCCTTTCCTTTAATTAAATTATTTAATTAAAAATTTAATTTTTTATTCTGATATTTTATTGTGTGATCTATATTATTTTTTACCAAAAAAGAAATTCATTAATAGTTTTAGTTAGAGTTATGATTCATATTAAGAAGGTCAAACTGGTACTCAAATTAAACATGGTTTGGATCACCTAAAGCATATTGGGCCATGTCACGGGCCAATCTATTACTCTACATATTGGTCTAACTAAACATAGAAAAATACTCTTTACCCAACACGTTTTGCTCATTCTTAATCGAACTTCCAAAAATGCTCTTGTGTAAGTTAACTCACGTTAGTCTTAATTCTGTGTGAGCTAACTCACGCTGCGTGAGTTAACTCATGCAGGTGTTATACCCTGTGTGACTTAACTCACACTAGTTTTAAACATTGTGAAAAGTATGAAATTGTTTTGCAAGAAGAAGAAGACAAAGAAGAGCACTTTTTGACATTAACATCACCACTCCACTTTTCAAACCAAATTCAAACTCACTAATTAAATTACTCAATTAATCTCATTCCACATTCAAAATTGAAAACCAAGAAATCGAAAGCAAGAAAAAAGTGGAATGGGCAAAACCATCGTTGACTTTCAAGAAAAAAAAGTGGAGTACAGGCTACGGTGATGCAAAACCATCGTTGCAAAATTTCAAGCAAGAAAAAGTGGAGTGAGCAAGCAAATTACGGTGAAGGCAAGCAAGAAAAAGAAAAGCATCACACTTTTTCAATGTTTAAAACTAGCATGAGTTAACTCACGCAAGAGTATTTTTTGAATTTCAGTTGGGAATGAGCAAAACATATTGGGTAAAGAGCAAAATTCCTAAACATATGTCTAATGAAGGAACCTTTCAGATCCCTTATACCTAGAATAATGTCTCCTAAGAATCCCTTCTACATATAATAATGTCTCCTGAGAATCTGTCTGGTTCAACAAAGAGGAAGAGAGGGGATGGAAAGGGAAGGGAAGTGAGATATTTTGATTAAATATATGTTTGGTTCAAAAGACAGAAGGGGATGAATTTTAATGAAAAATGTGTTTGGCTCACAAGGGGATGAAGGAATTTTAAAATTAATTTACTGTTTTACTCTTAAACTTAATTAAATATATGAACGATGCAAATAGGCTTATCAAACAGTAACGATGTATGAAGCTGTGATAACAATAAGGATAAAAAAAGTAACGAAGCTATAACAATGTAATCAATAACAAAACGATGTAGACGATAGGATGATGGATTACTCACAGTTCACATTGGATGAGGTCTGGAGCAGACGGCAACGAAGTAGCAGTAGGGTTGAAAGAGTGGCTCTTACAAGTAACAAATAAGAGTGATATACAACTTAATAATAAAAGTTGTTACAATGATGATGATAATAATAATAATAATAATAATAATAATAATAATAATAAAAGTTGTTACAATTTATCAACAAAAAAAGTTGTTACGCAGATAATATAACCTAATAATAATAAGGGTTAATTAAGTTTTTGGTCCCTATAAATATATGCAATTTTGTTTTTAGTCCCTATAAAATAAAATCACACTTTTTAGTCCCTGTGACATTTTCCTTTAGCACTTTAGGGACCAAAAATGCTGACGTAAAATTTTTACATGGACTAAAAATGTTGATGGAAAATTTTATAGGGACTAAAAATGCTGACGGAAAATTTTACAAGGACTAAAAAGTGTGATTTTATTTTATAATGACTAAAAACAAAACTGCAGATATTTATAGGGACCAAAAACTTAATTAACCCTTATTATTATTAGGTTATATTATCTGTGTAACAACTTTTTTTGTTGACAAATTGTAACAACTTTTATTATTATTATTATTATTATTATTATTATTATTATTATTATTATCATTGCAACAACTTTTATTATTAAGTTATTTATCACTCTTATTTGTTACTTGTAAGAGCCACTATTTCAACCCTACTGCTACTTCTTTGCCGTCTGCTCCAGACCTCATCCAATGTGAACTGTGAGTAATCCATCATCTTATCGTCTACATCGTTTTGTTATTGGTTACATTGTTATAGCTTCGTTACTTTTTTTATCCTTATTGTTATCACAGCTTCATACATCGTTACTGTTTGATAAACCTATTTGCATCGTTCATATATTTAATTAAGTTTAAGAGTAAAACAGTAAATTAATTTTAAAATTCCTTCATCCCCTTGTGAGCCAAAAACTTAATTAACCCTAATAATAATAAAAGTTGTTACAAGAATAATATCACGATTTTAAATTAATCTAAAGATAATTTTGCCAATGCAATTTTTTTTTAAAGAGATCATCTCACCCCCTTCGAAAAACTCCAATTTTGTGGAAGCAAAAATTAGGTCTTGAAGAGATTTTGCTCCCCTCCTTTCACCTCTCATCCCCTTCTAAAAATTGAACCAAACACGTTAAATTAAAAATATTCTATAATCTCTCCGCCAAAACTCTTGAATCAAACGGATCTTAAGTAGTTTCTAGGAAACTCTTTGTCCCCCTTCACTAACCTGATCAACTTGTTATGGTCACTTTCAAATTCCACTTACTGGAAGCAACGGTCTTTTACCAGATTCATCGTATTATAGAAAGCATAAGCTTCAGCCAAATTTGCATTCATAACGCCTTCCCTTTTTCAAGTAGCGGACGCGAGCATACTGTCATCTTCATCACATAACACAACGCCTATGCCCCATGAACACTCTTCCTTCAAACAAGCATATAAATTTGCTTTAATCCACCTTGTGATCTATATGCTCCCACTTAATTGGAAATGATATAAAATATTAAAATCGATAAAAAAAAATATTTGGGTTAAAATTTTCATTATTCCAATTGTAATCTTAAACAAATTTGATTATAAGAATGCTAGATTGTTGGTATTGTCTAGAAAAAGAAGAATTAATATCATATTTGTTATATTGTTGTTAAAAGATAAACATAATTTATTATAATTTGAAGTCAGTTCTAGAGCTTGTTACATGTGACTAGCCAACCGTAACTTCGCAGGAGGGAGACAATGAGTCACTCGCTAGCCAGCATCCTTTTTCTGTTTTCAAGAAGCACTGATGTTTGAATGTTAACAAGGACTTAGAAATCATTCACCAAGCTCTAACAGACACCAACAACAACACATAAGCACCCTTCATTACGTATTTATCAAAGTCACAAAAAAGAAGGCAAGTCGCTCAGTACTTAAAACCCATCTCAGGGTCCTTTAACTCCGGGTTCTCAATGAAGATTTACTTTTGGAACATTCGTGGAATGGGTTCCTCGTTTATTTTGGCATATTCTCTTTTAATTTGGGGGATGTCTATTTTTTAGGCTGAATTGTTTGGATTCATTCTTGTTAGGGAATTTATTGCGTGCAGTCACCAAGGGTCTCTTCGGATTGAGAGAGATTCTTTTAGCGCCCTTCTTGCGTTTAAGAAACCTGGATCGGTGCCTTGTATCTGGCGAAATAGATGGCATAATTGTTTCACTTTGGGTTTTCAAGTTATTTTTTATCATATTTTTGGTGGGATGCTTTGCCTGATATACTAGGGAAGATTTCTTTAGGGACATATATGGCATGCCAAATTATCGTTTTCCATAATTTTGTTTGATTTTCATCTTTTCTTTCTCCGTTGTTTTTTAGAGGGTTTTGATTTGGTCCCCACTCTCTTGTACAACTTTTTCCCTTTTTCTAATAATACTTATATGAGTGAGTAATAGAGAATCAGGGTTTCTTGGGGGTGTCGACCTAGTCGGAATGTCTAAACTTCTCCTTGATGTCTTCATCACTCTTAGTTCAATATAAAAGAAGAAAAAAACATTAACATGTATTTATACCATATACAAGAGAATACATGGTCTTGAGATGACTTTTTCACTTTCAATTATACTTTTAAACAAGTTTTCTTATAAGAATGCTATATTGTAGGTATCATTTAAAGAGATGAAGATTTATAAAATAGCAAATCCTGTATTTATGGGCAATACATTTCAGGAATACTTTTTAATTTCTTACTCATGAGTAATCCTTATTGAGTATATAATACTTTGTTTGGAAATGGTTGTGGTATAATCTTTTTGAGTCTATAATAATAATAATGCTTTGTTTGCAATGCAAATGGTTGGGGTTTTTTGGAAAGGGTTATTTGACTAATTCCTTTATTATTCATGAAATTTGTTATACGTCATTAAAAAAGAAATGTATAATTTGTTACGATATTCTACCCAAAAAAAAATAAAAAATTTGTTACGATATGAAAGTGATAAATGTCTATGATTTTAATAAAATCAAAATCGAAATTTCATAAAAACTACTGTTCGTAATTTATATGCAATAACAAAATAAAAAGAGCGCACAGACGGACGCGAATTTCCCGTTCAAAGCTAGTACTTATAATTTGGAGAATGTTAACTAGTGTCCTAAGGGCATTGGTTAAGCATCTAAAACAAGTAAGTTTTCATGAAAAAGTTGTGTAATTATTACTTGATCAAAAGTAACATCTTATATTTCCAAGGCAAAGTGTCTATCTGCCATTTCCCTGAAGGCACTAGTTAACAAAATCCTTATAATTTTAATCAAGATTCAAAATTTTATATAAAAAATAACTTGAAAAACAGACATATGTACTCTCTCATGACCATTTTAAAATATAATATAAAAATATAAAAACATAATTTCGTTTGTGATTTACCATTTTTTAATGATTTAAAGGATTATTTGGTTCGATTTTGATACAAACGCTCATATTTAGTTGCTATCTTCATCGAGACTGTGTGTACTTTAAGAGGAATAGAGAGGATATGAACCATGTCTGGTATAAGGGTGTACAAAGGACGGTCTAGGTTGTATCCTATTTGATTCAAATTCAACCATAACATTAGTTCGGGTCAGTTTATAGACATGAATTCAACCTTAAACCCGATCATATCAAACAAGATTCAGATATAATAAGAACATGACAATACAAAAATAAGATCGGGACAATCCAAGACATAACACCAATGCATAAAAAAAAATTGAAAAATAATTAATCAACACAAGACAACATCAATATTAATTATTGTAGCTATTTCATTCATAAACTATGAGGCCTTCACTTTTACTAACTTAATTTGGAAAACATTCATTCATAAATTTTCACATTACATGTTTATAAGTAAACTAAAATATTTTGAGGCATTTTTCCAACCCAAAATTTTGAGACCTAAAACCCTTGTTTGGGTCACGTGGCCCTTGGGAATTACTGAGACATATTTTGAATCAGGAAGACTGATTTTGAATCAGAATTGCAATTTTATTCGTTGATTTTAACACATCTTTGCACAACAACTTTGCGACCATGAATCAATGGATCAACAATAATCAAATCAGATTTTAACTTTCAACGCACAAATTTGATATTTGTTATGCCGTGTGATGAGTCAATATTTAGTGATTTTAATATAATATTTAAGTATGTTTTATTTAGATTTGATTTCATTTATTTAATATTATTTCCTTTTAGAATTATTTTACTTCAATTGCAAGATAATTAATTTCAGGAACAAATATTCTAAATATTCAGTCTTGGAGCAAAAGAAAGAGGATTCAGAACTGATTCGGGATGAAAATACGAAGATTCGAAGCAAAAATATAATCCCCTCAAGTCATAAGCTTGGCACGGCCCGTGCCACCAGCCATACGGCCGTGCCAACCCCTCAGAATGCTCTTTTGCTGCTTTTGCTTACCGGACAAGCTACCTATTAGTTTATTTCTGACCTAAAAGCCCGTGGTTTCTTGTGGAACATTCTAGTGATGTATTTTCTTAGGGCTTAAGTCATTGTAAACTATAAATAGAGTAGCTAGCTATCACAACAATTCATCTTTTGTTCTTGAAATTCAATAGTGACAATTGTTCTTCTTAATAAAAGTTCTTTCTTTTATTTTCTTATTATTTTATGTTATTCTTCTTCTCTTCAGTGTCTACTTCAACCATGGGTAAGTAGACTCTTCTTTGTCTTGGGATTGTTGGATAAGTCTTAATGACATAATCCTAACAAACCAACCCTTAAACCCTAATTTTATATAAATATACTTTCTAATCTAATTTCACCGTTTTTATAATGAATTAACAATTACCAAACTCATAAAGCGAACGCGGAGGGTTAGTAATTGTTAATTCATCATCTCAAATATCAATTCATAAAGCGAACGCGGAGCTTTGATATTGGAACAAGTGAAATTAAACAAGGATTGCGAAGCATGAGAATAGCCTAGCAAACCTTGAGACATATAAAGTTTCGTTCTTCAAGGATTCTAATGGCAACCAACAATGAGAATATGCTTGGTTGCTAGAGGAACACACTCAATGACTTCGAGAGAAGCTTTGATATGCTTAAGAGAAACTTGTCTTTAGAAAGTAAATCCAATATAAAATTAACGGTTTATGGTTTGTTTGTGAAGGACTTGTTATTAAGATGGACCAATAAATCCCAAGGCGCCTTTTATTATTATTTTTATTCATTAAAAATCAAACCTTTTTCAACTGAACTTTCTTCTAATTATCTTCTAAAAAGTTAATTAAATTGAACAACTCCATGTCGGAACGATACTCTCTTTTTACTACTTCGGTAGAACCATGCACTTGTGGTTTTACTCATCAAGTTTTTGGCGCTGCTGCCGGGGAGTTAACTAATTTGATTAACTTTTTCTTAGTGATTAGAATCTTTCTTTTTCTTTTACTTTTTTCTTCTTTCTTTTACCGTTAACCTCTTGTTTAATAAACGCTATGATTGAGGAACGCACTCTTAAAGAGTACGCCATCCCTTCTACATAAGAGCCACATGCTGTTATAGTTTACCCACGGTTGAGGATGATAACTTTGAGATTAAACCCGCATTCCTTAGTTTAGTGCAGCGAAACCAGTTTTCCGGATCATCCATGGAGGATCCAAATCTTCACATTTCTACTTTCTTGAGATTCAGTGTGACCTACAAAAACCAAGAGGCCATAAGGCTGCACCTTTTTCCTTTTTCCTTAAAGGATAAAGCTAGCACTTGGTTCCATTCATTAGGAGTTGGTTCTATTACTTCTTAGGATCAAATGAGGCGAGCATTTCTTGCCAAATTCTTTCCCCCTTCCAAAACCGCCCAACTACGGGCAAAGCTCTACCAATTCACTCAAAAAGATGGGGAATCTCTTTATGATGTGTGGGAGCGTTTCAAGAAAATGCTTAGACTTTGTCCCCACTATGGTTTAGAGAAGTGGCTTGTAATCCACACTTTTTATAATGGCTTGGCATATATCACAAAAATGACTATTGATGCAGCTGCATGTGGGGCTTTAATGAACAAGGATTTTACAACAGCTTATGCCTTGATTGAAGATATGGCCAAAAATCATTATCAGTGGACCAATGAAAGAACCACCACCGTTCCTTCACCTTATGAACAAGAAGCAGGTATGAATGAAATTCCTCCCCTTGAGTACCTGTCTGCTAAAATAGATGCTCTCTCTCTAAAATTTGACAAACTAAATATTAGTAATGTTTCAAAAACTCCTATTTCATCATCTTGTGGAGTTTGTGGTGCATTTGGTTATACTAGTATTAATTGCCAACTAGGCAGTGTTGCTGAAAGTATTGAACAAATTGTTCAAAACAACCAAGGGATGAGGCAAACCGAATTTTTTTCTAATAATCCTCAACATCCCTTAAGACATGCAGCACTACCCAGTTATGCAAACATCCATAGAGTCGCTCAAAAGTCTAGCTTGAAACTTTTAATATAAACTTATTTTTTAAATCAGTCCAAGGAACTTCAAGAGCTTAAAACTCAAACTAAACTTTTAAACGACTCTCTTATCAAGCTTACATCGAAGGTGGATTCCATTTCTTCTCACAACAAAATCCTAGAGGCACAAATCTCCCAAGTGACCCAAAAAGTTAGTCAACTTATAAGCAACACTATAAATGCTATTACACTTAGGAATGGTAGACAACTAGAGGGCCCTGTAGGGAAAACTAAACCAAGTGAGATTGAAAAAGAAAGCAGTGAGCCACAAGATGAGGAAACTAGAGTAGAAAGCGAAAAACCAGCTACACATGTCCCTTATAAACCTAAGGTTCCTTTCCCACAAAGGTTTGCTAAGTCTAAGCTAGATGAGCAATTTAAATTTTTTATTGAAATGATGAATAAACTCTACATTAATGTACCTTTCACTGATGTTCTGACTCAAATGCCCACTTATGCTAAATTTTTAAAAGAAATCCTTTCAAAAAAAAGGAAGATTGAGGAAGATGAGACAATTAACCTTACAAAAGAATGTAGTGCCATCATTCAAAACAAATTGACACCCAAGCTTAAAGATCCGAGAAGTTTTTCCATACCTTGTGTCATAGGGTCCGAAATAGTAAAGAAAGTTATGTGTGACTTAGGAGCAAGTGTTAGTTTAATGCCTTTATCCCTCTTTGAGAGAACGGGCGTAGGGGAACTTAAGTCAACAAGAATGACTATACAATTAGCAGACCGATCCATTAAGTACCCAGCTGGAATAGTGGAAGATGTTTCAGTCAAGGTAGAAGAGATATATATACCTGCTGATTTTGTTGTAATGGAAATAGAGGAAGATAGCCAAGTACCAATTCTTTTGGGAAGACCTTTCCTTGCTACCGCATGAGCCATAATTGATGTTAAAAATGGTAAATTAGCTTTTAATGTTGGTAAAGACACAGTTGAATTTGAACTTGCTTAGTGTCCTTAAGAAATATTCCAAACCTATAGGATACACCATTGATGATATTAAGGGATTAAACCCCTCATTATGCATGCATAGAATACTACTTGAAGAGGACTATAAACCATCTATTGAACATCAAAGAAGATTAAATCCCAACATGAAAGAGATTGTGAAAAAAGAAGTTTTAAAACTCCTAGATGCAGGTGTTATTTATCCGATTTCCGATTCTAAATGGGTTATTCCAGTTCAAGTAGTACCTAAAAAGGGTGGTCTCACAGTAATTAAAAATGATAAAAATGAATCCGTTGCCACTAGAACTGTCACAGGATGGAGAATGTGTATTGACTATAGAAAGCTTAACAAAGCAACCCGTAAAGATCATTTCCCACTCCCTTTTATAGATCAAATGTTAGAAATATTAGCTAAGCATTCACATTTTTATTAGCTGGATGGTTATTCTGGATTCTTCCAAATACCCATTCACCCTAATGACCAAGAGAAAACAACTTTTACATGCCCTTTTGGCACTTTTGCCTATAGGAGGATGCATTTTGGTCTTTGCAATGCTCCCGCTACTTTTCAAAGATGTATGATGTCTATTTTTTCTGAGATTGTTGAAAATATAATGGAAGTCTTTATGGATGACTTTTCTGTGCATGGATCCAGTTTTGATGATTGTTTGGCTAACCTAGAAAAAGTTTTGGAAAGATGTGGGCATGTGAATTTGGTCTTAAATTGGGAAAAATGTCACTTCATGGTAAGAGAAGGAATTGTCCCAGGATGTAACGCCTCATTTTTATTATTTATTTATTATATCGAGTTTAGTGTCTTTTTATATATTTTATTTGAATAATTGCGACGAGTGATGTTTTGGGTGATTTTTTTGGTAGTTATTAGTTGGTAGTTATTAGTAGTTTGTTATGACTTTAATAGTGAAGGAAATCTAATTAAATTAGATTATTGAGGCATAAGGGCAGTTTTGGAATGAGAGAGATTTGTTAAGGTTAAGAATAGAATGAGGTGTAAATAGTGGAGTTGAATAGTTGTTATAGAATTAGTAACCAATCTGAGGGTGTGTAGATAGTAAGCCTATTAAAAAGATTAAGTGAGAAACAAACTCTTGGCGGTTATAAATAGAGGAGGAGATTAGAGAATTATGGTTACAACAGTTTTAGGAGAAAACAGAGAAGAGCTTGTAGAAACGGTTTTTGAGAGAAAAAGATAGCGAAGGCATAAGAAGAAAACTAGGGTTAAGAGAATGCAGTGTTAGGACAAAGAAAGGATAAGAAGATGCATGCAATATACTATGCAAGTAAGACCCTAGATGAGGCACAGGTAAATTATGCCACAGCAGAAAAAAGAGTTGTTAATAGTAGTCTATGCCATTGCTAAATTTACGCAATACTTGGTCGGAGCGAAAATCATTGTTTACACAGATCATTCGGCAATAAAATATTTGCTAAACAAAAAAGATGCCAAACCAAGACTGGTCCGATGGATTCTGCTCCTTCAAGAATTTGACCTAGAAATAAAAGATAAAAGGGTACCGAGAATGTTGTAGCTAATCACTTGTCTTGTCTTAGAGAAACCAATGAGGATGAATTGCCCTTAGATGATTCCTTTCCAAATGATCAACTTTTCTTGATGGCACAAACTAACGCACCTTGGTATGCAGATTTTGTTAATTTTCTTGCAGCAGGAGTGCTACCCCCTGATTTGAGCTACCAGCAAAAGAAGAAGTTCTTCCATGATCTCAAGCACTACTATTGGGAAGAACCCTATCTCTTCAAAAGGGGCTCAGATGGAATTTTCAGAAGATGCAATCCCGAAAGCGAGGTAAGTAACATTCTAAGTCATTGTCACTCTTCTCCCTATGGTGGCCACACTAGCACCCAAAAGACTTCTTTAAAAATTCTTCAATCTGGTTTTTGGTGGCCATCACTTTTTAAAGATGTGCATCTCTTTGTTTCCAAGCATGACCAATGTCAACGCACCGGTAATATTACTAAAAGAAATGAAATGCCTTTAAACAACATCCTTGAAGTAGAAATTTTTGATGCATGTGATGTTGATTTCATGGGACCTTTCCATTCTTCTTTTGAAAATCAATACATACTGGTGGCAGTTGGCTATGTGTCCAAGTGGGTTGAGGCCATTGCCTCTCCTACTAATGATGCACAAGTTGTTATGAAGCTATTTCAAAAAAATATTTTTCCAAGGTTTGGGGTGCCAAGAGTTGTAATAAGCGATGGAGGGTCTCACTTCATTAGTAAACATTTTGAAAAGTTTTTACAAAAGTATGAAGTGAGACACAAAATTGCAACACCCTATCACCCACAAACTAGTGGACAAGTTGAGGTCTCAAATAGACAAATCAAAGCTATTCTTGAAAAAACTGTGTCAGCTTCTAGGAAAGATTGGTCAAGTAAACTTGACAACGCTCTTTGGGCTTATCGAACGGCTTACAAGACTCCCATTGGAATGACCCCTTTTAAACTAATTTATGGGAAGTCTTGTCACCTTCCGGTTGAGCTTGAGCACAAGGCTTATTGGGCAATAAGGAACCTCAACTTAGACCCAAATTTAGCTGGTATAAAAAAGAAACTTCAATTGAGTGAGCTAGAAGAACTTAGGATAGATGCCTATGAGAATGGCCGCATTTACAAGGAAAGAACTAAGAAATGGCATGACAGGCATATCCCAAAAAGGACTTTAAAAGTGGTGATCGTGTGCTACTCTTTAACTCTAGATTGAAGCTTTTCCCATGTAAGCTAAGGTCAAGGTGGTGGGGTCAATTTCGAGTTCGCAAAGTCTACCCTTACGGGGCAGTTGAAATTTTTTCAGAAAAGACTGGACCATTCAAAGTTAATGGCCAAAGACTACAAGTTTATAATGCAGGTGAAGCTGTTGAAGAAGAGACCGTCTTGACCCTCAAAGAGCCTCCTTGAGGAACTATCTCCTCCTTTTTGTCAAGCTAATGACTTTAAAAGAGCGCTTCGTGGGAGACAACCCATGTATTTAATAGCTTTTATTTTGTTTGTTTTTCGTTGTTTTGTAGGTAATTGTCCAAGCAATATTCAAGAAAACGAAGAAAATTTAGCCTAGGATGTCCAGAAAGATGGCACGGCCAGTGCCTGTGCTAGCACAGCCGTGCCTGAAGATAAAACAAAAAAATCTACCATTTGGCAGAGAGTTGGCACGACCCATGCCTGTAGAGACACGGCCGTGCCACCATCACAGACCTCCAGGGTTCATTTTTTCTCCTAATTTAGCAAATTGTGAGCTTTCCGCATCCCTTTTCTCTCATTTCTTCTTCCCTCTTCTTCTCTTTTATTTATAATCTTGAATCATTGAGGACAATGCTTCTCCCAAGTGTGTGTGTGTGTGTGTTGGGGGGGGGGGGGGGCATATAAAGTGTCTTGAGTCATAGTGTTCCAAACTCCCTTGAACTTTAAATCTTTCCTTATGTTTTGTTGCGAAATGCATGTTAAACAACTTGTTTTATTATGAATTATGGCATAATTTTTTTGTTAAAGTCTCCTTCAATTGGTTATTTCTTGTACATGAAAGTAATTTCTTGTGTTTTAAGTATTCTTGCTATACCCACATCTTGTTTTATTGTGAAACTTCACTATGAGAAAAGCACAAATTGCAGCCTTTGAGTAAGTGTATAAGTAGGTATTTTAAGGAGCACGTTCTAATTCTGACGATAAATTAACCCTTAAAAGTTTTTAGGGTAAAAGTAGTATAAGCTAGTGTGGGGGAATAAAAGCCAAATTAATTTTAAAGTTGCATCATTGAATCTAGATTGGGGAAGGAGGTAGGCCCTCCGACTTCCTACGTGAAGATGATGTTGTCTTGAAAAGCTTAAGGGGGCAGAACAATTTTAATCATAAAAAGCATCACTGAATCTAGATTGAGGAAGGGGGCAGGCCCTCCGACTTCCTACATGAAGGTGATGTTATAATCATAAAGAGCACCATTGAATCTAGATTGGGGAAGGGGGTAGGTCCTCTGACTTCCTACGTGAAGATGGTTGTCTCCAAAAATTAATAAAAATTCTGCAAAAACCCCAAAGATATGTAAATGGCAAAGATCCAATGATCAAAAGTACTTCCATCTCTCTTATATGAAATGAAGAAAGAACTTTTCTCGGTTGATTTAATCTTAAGGTTAGAACATGTTTCCTCATAATATCCATCTTATACATGAGCTAGAAAAAGGTTGAACTACACACATACACCCACTTGAAACTTGTTGTCGGGTTGAATAGGTTCACAAAGATTACTTGAAGTTGTGATTAGTGTACACTTGAAATAAAACCTTAGAGGAGACATGAGTTTTTAATTCCATTGCCAAATGTTAAATCTTATTTATGTTGTTATGTTTATGCCTTTTGCTTGAGGACAAGCAGAGATTCAAGTGTGGGGGAGTTTGATGAGTCAATATTTAGTGATTTTAATATAATATTTAAGTCTGTTTTATTTAGATCTGATTTCATTTTATTTAATATTATTTCCTTTTAGAATTATTTTACTTCAATTGCAAGATATTTAATTTCAAGAACAAATATTCTGAAGATTCAGTCTTGGAGCAAAAGAAAGAGGATTCATAACTGATTCGGGCTGAAAATACGAAGATTCGAAGCAAAAATATAATCCCCTCAAGTTAGAAGCTTGGCACGGCCCGTGCCACCAGCCACATGGCCGTGCCAACCCCTCATAATGCTCTTTTGCTGCTTTTGCTTATCTGACAAACTACCTATTAGTTTATTTCTGACCTAAAAGCCCGTGGTTTCTTTTGGAACATTCTAGTGATGTATTTTCTTAGGGCTTAAGTCATTGTAAACTATAAATAGAGTAGCTAGCTATCACAACAATTCATCTTTTGTTCTTGAAATTCAATAATGACAATTGTTCTTCTTAATAAAAGTTCTTTCTTTTATTTTCTTATTATTTTATGTTCTTCTTCTTCTTCTGTTCCATGTCTATTTCAACCATGAGTGAGTAGACTCTTCTTTGTCTTGGGATTGTTGGATAAGTCTTAATGACATAATCCTAACAAACCAAACCTTAAACCCTAATTTTATATAAATCTACTTTCTAATCTAATTTCACCGTTTTTATAATGAATTAACAATTACCAAACTCATAAAGCGAACGCGAAGGGTTAGTAATTGTTAATTCATTATCTCAAATATCAATTCATAAAGCGAACGCGGAGCTTTGATATTGGAACAAGTGAAATTAAACAAGGATTGCGAAGCATGAGAATAGCCTAGCAAACCTTGAGACATATAAAGTTTCGTTCTTCAAGGATTCTAATAGCAACCAACCATGAGAATAGGCTTGATTGCTAGAGGAACACACTCAATGACTTCGAGAGAAGCTTTGATACGCTTAAGAGAAACTTGTCTTTAGAAAGTTAATACAATATAAAATTAACGGTTTAGGGTTTGTTTGTGAAGGACTTGTTATTAAGATGAACCAATAAATCCCAAGGCGCCTTTTATTATTATTTTTATTCATTAAAAATCAAACCTTTTTCAACTGAACTTTCTTCTAATTCTCTTCTAAAAAGTTAATTAAATTGAACAACTCCCTGTCGGAACGATACTTTCTTTTTACTACTTCGGTAGAACCGTGCACTTGCGGTTTTACTCATCTCTGTGTGGTTCTACAAAAAATAATCATAACATAGCATACGTGTAAACATCAAATTCCTGACATGAACTTGACGATTGCAAATCAACCTTCATGAATTAGAAAGTGTGAGTTTGTGTGTGATAGAGTATAATGCAATGGAGAAAATGTTATAAAATAATATATAAAATAAATTAAAAAAACCATCAATATTTGTCCTTAAACTAAATTGGGACGGGAAGGTTACCCTAACCCGGTCCTTGTTTCAATTTTTTCCAATGGGACAGAAACAACAAAATTCATTGCACAATGTGGAAATAGTGTACTGAAAAATGGACACATTTTTCTCTAAGTATGATGCCAATGAATCTGCTATTCTAACCCTCCAACTTTGCAAGTTGAAGAAATTTCTCGGTTTGGTGATTGCGAATTTATTATTTAGTCACGGGTAATATGTTATTACCTCCACTAAATTTAAATTGTATTTTTTTATCTATGTAGGTACCATGGGAGTATCAAATTCTTATTATGTGACAAATTATTTTGAATGAAAGTTTAAAGGAAGTTGATGATTATAAAACAAAGTATTGTGAAGTCTAAAGGTGAATGTTTGGTGAATAATAGATTTAGGGTCCCGTACAGAGTCGGACCCACCATAAGGCATGGTGTGGTTGTTGCCATACCAGATTATTACCCATTTTTTAATAGGTATTTACCTCTATTATAGTTTAAAGATATATAATAAATATTACTCCCTCCGTCTCACAATAATTGTCACTTTAACATTTTTTTGTCTCAAAATAATAGTCACTTTAGAATATCAATGCATCATTTATTACTTTTTTCCACTACCATACCCTTATTTATTGAATTTCATCTAACTTAACTACTCCACTAATAAGGGTATATTAGTAAATAATATTGATTTTACCATTGAAATCAACACAATTAATCATTTTCTTAATTACCGCGCACAAACCTTAAACGACTATTATTGTGAGACAGAGAGAGTGTAACGCCCACTTTGATTATTTAATTATTTTATTAGAGTATATAGTATATTATTATATATTATATGATTTTGATGATGTTTGTGACGTATGAGACCATGTTGTGATGTGATGCTTATTTTATTGTTTAATAAAATAAGATATGTGATGTTAATATATATATTTTTTATATGAAAATAAAGATGTGCTATAATAATAATAATTTAGAGAGGTGGGGTTGTTTTTATAATAAGATAGAGTTTTGTGGGATGAGTGAGATTAGAAAAGAGATATAAGAAGGAAATTAGGTTTAGAGAAAAAGTCAGTACGCGTTACAGACTTTTGCAAAAAGGGAGAAAAGTGGCCAGAGAAGAGGGAACTCCAATTCTGCAAACTTACCAGGTAAGGGTGAGCCTAGCTTCAATTATATTATACTGTAATTCAATTGTCTATGATTAACTAAGGAATTGGGAAGAGTTTTGAGAGAGTTCTTAAGTTAGGGTTTTTGGGGATTTTTGATGGATTGATGTGAGAGTGACGTAATTTGCTGTATAAACGTGTTACAGAACCTAGGTTAATCACTAGGATCATAATTCTGAAAGATTTGAGGCATAACATGAGGGATTGGATGATTTTTGACGAGAGATTGAGCGAACCCGTACTCTGTTCTGCGAGAACTCGCCGAGGCGAGCAGACCCACTCGCCGTGGCGAGCAGTTTGGTATCACTCGCGAGGCGAGCAACTTAGCTCGCCGTGGCGAGCGACCTATAATGCGCGCGAGGCGAGTAAAACCACTCGCCGTAGCGAGTAAAGTGGTAACAGGATACCACGTAGCTCGCGCGAGGCGAGCAGAACCACTCGCCATAGCGAGTAATGTGGTCTCAGACCACTATAACTTGAGTTTTGTAATTCTGTTTTGAGCGAGGCTTTGAGGGTAGACCTTTGGATAGTATTAGAGATGTTTTATGACCTAAATTACAATTTGTAATGATGCTTTAAGATGATTTTAATTGTTGGCGTTAATCTATGATTTATATGCATATTAAGTGAGTTATATGAATGATGTTTAAATGATATTTGTGACGATGATTATGTGTTGTGAATATGTGTTAAATGTGTTGAGCTGCTGCCATGTATTGTTATAATTGCATGTGTCGGTCAAGAGTCGTAAATGATGTTAAGATGTTGTGTTAACTTGTTTAAGTATAAAAAGTCGAGTTCATGCATTTGCATAATTTGAGACGGTGGAGCTTTTGCTCAAAGCGACGGTGGAGCATTTGCTCAAAGCGACGGTGAAGCTTATTGAAGCTTAAATATTGGTACCACATGCATGATGTTTAAGATGTTAGAGTTGCATTTGTCGAGTCTTGTGTCCAAGACGTTATGAGATGACTTGTTATGTGAAGATATTTTAAGATGATTTGTTATATGTAGATGTTCGAGATGTTTCCGTTATATGTGATGATTGTTGTTGTTGTTGTTGTTAAGCATAAATGTTTGAATTATATGTTAATATAATTGTTGTGAATCTCACCCCTTCTGTTGGAATTGCCGCCTTGTGGGCAAGTGCAGGTGACCAAGTGTAACACCCCGTTTTCCCAAAGTAAAAATTTCGTAAATAAAATCAGAGTATCACATAAAACGGAATGCTACATTTCTTAAAATCTCAAAATGGAATAAATAATAATTTATTCTAGTCAAAATCATTTAAACCTCGTAGAGGATAAAATTCAAGTTAACAAATATAGTTTTGGCACGCAGGCCTCATAAAAACTTCTCAACATAAATTCAACTGAAAACTTAATATTATTAAGTCATAATCAATACGTAAGGAATATAAATTATATAAAAGTCCCCATCCCGTTACGTATCAGAGCACCTAAGGACACAGTGAGGGTAGCCACTCACAACAGCAACAACAGCTAAAGCCTAATCACCTGCAAGTTACCCATAGGGAAGGCAACATTTCCAAGCAGAAGGGGTGAGATTCACAAAACAAAAACATTAAACATATAATTCAACAATATATTTAACAGCATAACTTCATCATCATAGTATCACAACAACAGTCAAGTAACATCTTAATCAACATCATAATTTCAACTTAATAGTTTGACTCAACAATGCAACCTCGACTCGACTTATGCATCTTAGACATCTTAATCATGCATGTGGTACCATATTGAGTATAAATATACTCCTAGAGCATAAGCTCTCGTCGCTATTGAGCAAAAGCTCCTAGGGCATGAGCCCTCGTCTCTGGATGAATATGCATGGACTCAACTTCTTAAATCTTAGACATCTCAAATGAACTCCAATAATTTGGATTACAACATCATAAACCTTATAACGACACATGCAACTTTTAATTAATAACAACATGGCAGCATGACAGCAATCAACATCTCAAACATGATAAAATAGTAAACATTCACATACATCATCTCTTATAATTCAAAGAAAGCATATACAAATGTATAGGTCACTATAACAAATCAAGCATCAGTTAACCGCTCTACAGGTCGTCTTAATATTTCAATACTTAATTCTAACTCAGGCGTAATCTCATAACTAATCGTGCGACAAGGGTCGCATTATTCTAAAAGGTAGTCTGATACAGAACTACTCGCTATGGCGAGTGGGATCTCTCGCCTCGCGAACCATCACCGGGGTTACTCGCTACGGCGAGTGGAACTGCTCGCCTCGCGTACCATCAAGGGTAACTCGCTATGGCGAGTTGGGTTGCTCGCCTTGCGAGCTTCAGGGGTGCTACTCGCTATGGCGAGTTGGGTTGCTCGCCTGGCGAGCTCATGGGTGTTACTCGCTATGGCGAGTAAGATTGTTCGCCTCGCGAACCTTCTAGGGGTTGCTCGCTATGGCGAGTTGTTTGGCTTGCCTCGCGAGCTGATGAATACTCGCCGTGGAAAGCGACGACAGAACGGTTACGGGGTTACGAGGGTTTTCACCCAAAACCCCAAATTTCATCCTATTCCTTCAAATTTTCGACTATAATGATGTTTAAGGGTTATCCTATGGTCTGTAAACAGTTTTCTACAGCATTGGTACAATTTCTCATCATCTAATCATCAATTCATCACTGTTTGACCTAATTCCTAAGTCTTAATTTCTCATGAAAAACTCCTAAACATGTTAACTATAATCCTGAATCATAAGCTTAATGTAATTGCAATGTTAGGCTCACCCTTACCTTAAGAAAATTGAGCAGCAACCTCTCTGGTTCTTCTCTTCTGTTTTCTCCCTTTCTCCCAAAGCTCTGAATTGTACGTTCTGTACAATTCTAAACCTAATTCCCCCTTTTAAACCTCTTTTTGTTTTATTTTATCTTATTTCCTCACAACTTTATCTAATTCTAAAACAAACCCATAACTTAACATTTATTTTATTTTCAAATCTTATTTTATTAAACAATAAAATAAGTCACAACACCTCATAAAAATCACATAAATCATATACTTCACTTAATTCACACAAAATCATATAAATATCATCTATACTATATAAAATAATTTAAATAATTAAAACGGGCGTTACACCAAGCATAGGTTCGACGATGTGAGAGGTCCTTGTGGTGTCGTAGGAAATGCTCTGATATGTAACGGGATGAGGTTTCATTGAATTATATTCCTTTATGTATCATGTTGAACTAGTTATGATGTTTACGATCTACCTTGAATTTTTGAGATGCTTGTGAGGCCTTTGTGCCAAGAACTAACTCTTTAAGGATTTTTGAATTATGATTCCGCTGCTAAATTTGAACATTGATGAGGAAATAAATTATTATTCATTTTGTTTTAAAGTTTTTATGAAATGTGACATCCTGAATATTGCGATATACTCTGATTATTTGTATGAATTTTTATACTTGGGATTTCGGGGTGTTACAGGGAGTATATTGTGCAACTTTAGCGTACTAGTGGTAAGAACCATGAGCTTTTTACATAATTGTTGTAGGTTCGATTCCCACCATCAATTTTTTTGCATTTTTCTTGATTTTTTTAATTGTCAGTTGTGGGCTTGCGTTCTAGGAGGACGCACTTCGTTGTCTTTCCTCTGAACCAGAGGTAAGCCGAGGTGTGGAACACCTCAAGTCAACCCATATGTATTCAAACTGATTCACGTGTTGGACTGCATGTAAGGCATCAACAATGATCCTTCCGCAAGTTCACCTACGGAAACCTTGTTACGACTTGTCCTTCCTCTGAATGATAAGGTTCAGTGGACTTCTCACAACGTCATGGGCAGGGAACAGCCCACGCCGCCGCAATCCGAACATTTCACCGGACCATTCAATCGGTAGGAGCGACATGCAGTGTGTACAAAGGGAAATGACATAGTCAATGCAAGCTGATGACTCACGCTTACTAGGAATTCCTCGTTGAAGACCAACAATTGCAATGATCTATCCCCATTAAGATGAAATTTCAAAGATTACCCGGGCCTGACGGCCAAGGCTATAGACTCGTTGAATACATCAGTGTAGCGCGCGTGCGGCCCAGAACATCTAAGGGCATCACATGCATGTTATTGTTTCAAACTTCCGTGGCCTAAGCGGCCATAGTCCCTCTAAGAAGCTGGCCGTGGAGGGTTACCTCCACATAGCTATTTAGCAGGCTGAAGTTTCGTTCGTTAACAAAATTAACCAGACAGATCACTCCACCAACTAAGAACAACCACAAGAAAACATTTTTTATATCAAAATAAATACAATCCTTTTTGGTGCATATATAATAAATTAAAGGTATTAAATTCAATTTTTTTATAATTAACTTAAGGCTTATTACAATTTAAATTTTATCTTATAGTTTTAGTTTATTTTAGTGACCCATCTAATTTTTTTTTCATGACTCCGTCACCGTTTTATGTCAAGACACTCACAACACTTGACATGTTTTGTTTTTTCGGCTTTGTTCCCTTCATGATTTGAAATGAATCTTTGTTATTGTATTGTACTTGCATTTTGAATTACTCTAATTGTGCCTGTTCAGAATTTTGGGTTTTACTAATTATGACGGAAAAACTTCTTTCTTTAATTGTATTGTATTATATTCTAGTTGTTGCTTTGTCTATAGACGATTTTTATTGTAAATATATTGAATCAATTACAATGTTATTTATTATTTTTAGTATAATTTAATTTATAGATTCTTTCATATTTTTGCCACACCAAAATACAATGTCTAGGTCCGCCCCTGGTCTCGTATAATAGACAACTTCTTCTGATATATAAGACTCGCATTAATGTTGAATGATGTAACCAATCACACTCTATCAAGTATCTATTTAAATGTAAACAAATGGCATGATCATGTCATTGCAAGCTTTTACAATGGTGGCAGTGGAAATAGAAACTCACACTGTTTTAATGAAATTAAGATATACTGTGATTGTAGATATTTATCTGCGTGTGAAGCAGTATTGAGAATATTTTCTTTTGACATAACCTTCAATTGAGCGTCGAAATTATCATCTTGAAGATGAAGAACCTGTATTCTCTGAAGATCATGAACATATTAAAGATGTTGTCAATAAACTATTCATTCACTAAACAAAATTTCTAGCTTGGATGGAAGCAAACAAGAGGTATCAAGGAGCCAAGAATTTAACATATAGTTAATTTCCATTGAAATTTGTATGGAAAGATGAAGAGAACGAGCGGGATCCACGCAAAAGAGGTTTTATAATTGGAAGAATTCACTTTGCTCCTCCTGGTTCCGGTGAAAGATCCTACATCATATGATGAAATGAAATTAGTTAACAACGTGAAATATGACTCTTTCAAGGAGGCTTTGCTGCACTTGGTTTTCTAGATGATAATAAAGAATTCATATCTGCAATCTTAGAAGCAAGCCATTGGGGTACATCAACTTATTTGAGGAAACTACTTTTAATATTGTTATCATCAGACCAGTTAACCAAACCAAATGTTGTTTGGAACAATATTTGGCATCATTTGAGCGAAGTTAATAGCCAATGCAAGTCTCATCATATGTGATGAAGCATCGATGATGCACAAACATTGTTTTGAAGCAGCTGATCGAAGTTTTAGGGATTTTCTTCGGGTATATGGTGAAAATAATAAGAACATTCCTTTTGGTGAAAAAGTTGTTGTATTGGGCGGAGACTTTCAACAAATTCCATCGGTTATACCTAAAGGAATAAGACAAGAAGTTGTGCATGTTGCAATTAATTCGTCATATCTTTGGAATTTTTGTGAAGTTCTAATGTTGACAAAAATATTAGACTACTACATTGTGCTTTTAGTATTGAAATTGAAGAAAGAAGACAATTTTCTTATTAGGTGTTGGGGAATTGGTGACGGAAGCGTTAGAGAATCTAATGATGTGGATATCACACTTGACATCCCATCAAATATGCTTATTCCAAGCTATGGCAATCCTCTCGCATCAATTGTTGAAGTCATATATCCGGACCTTGAAAGTAACATGAATGGTATATCTTTCTTTCAAAATAGGGCTATATTAGCTCCAAAAAATATCATTGTTGACATGATCAATGGTTATGTGTTGTATATGCTTCATGGTGAAGAGAAAACATATTTGAGCAATGATACTCTGTACTTTGTGAATTTGTATAGTGATGCAGTGGATGATGTCCACACTCCAAATTTTTTTAACACAATTACTTCTTCGGGACTTCCAAACCAGAAGCAGAGACTCAAGGTTGGTGTGACATGTATGTTGTTGAGAAATATAGACCAATCTTTAAGACTCTGTAATGGAACTCGACTAGGGGAAAATATGTCGTGGAAGCAAAAGTCATATCAGGTAATAGTATTGGTTACAAAGTCTTTAAAGCCAATTTTATCCTTCACTCAAGGTGTCACACTTCATTTATTAGCCTTTGTCCATGTTTTTATTTCTCATGAAATCACAATAAACTTCATCAATCACGAAGTTCTTCCATTTTAACTTCCATTTTAATCAATGATGAGTAAAGTGCATGAGATACATCCATTCTATTTGCACTTATTAGTTGTTGCATAGTTAGCCTAATGTTGGTCCAATTGCTCTAACGGAGTAATCATTAACGTCACAAATCAATATAAAAGATGTTTTCTTTTTAATTTTCAAGTTGTTGTTTTTGAATTTCCAAAGTTTATTTTGATTTTTTTTTAAATCACCAAAGTTATTATTGGTTTTAGTCACGATCAAGTCGCTCTCTTTACATTTCGTGCTATGATCCAAAAAATTGTATAAGCAGACTATCAACCACGTTGTTACATGATGAAATAGCTCAACTGCAACTATCTTGGAGTCCTACTGCGCCCTAGGTTCCATTCTAGAGTTACACATCCAATATGGTATTAAGACCACTCTACTAGTATATTGCGACCACTCAAACATCGTGCTACCACCATTATAACCTCCAACCTCTCTAAAATATCGGAATGAAATATACTCTTATATCATTCTTAATTCCGAAGGGGCACAATACCTCAAAAGGGACTGCGATGTTAAAAATACTCTTTATTCTAAAGGGAAATAAATTGTCAAAAAGGACTATGCTATTAAGACAATTCTTTATCCCGAAGGAACGTTTATCTCGAAAGGGAGTATGGTCTTAACAACACTCTTAGTTTCAAATGGATAAAAAAGAAAGGGGAGAAATACATCTAGCAGAAAGAGGGAGAAGAGAGAAAGACTTTTCGATAAATAAATTTAGCTAAGATAGCGGGATCAAAAGAAACTAAGTCACATAATGAAGGAAACAAACTAATTGGATATAAATGGAGCAAAATATGAAAATCAGTTGGAGATTCATTTTAAAAAAATCCTATTGCATTAAAAATCTTTTTTGATTGTGTAGTAAGCGCTTTCCGTTGGCTGTAACGATGATACAAGTAGAGAATATGCAAGATTTACAGTGAGATAGTTTAATTTAAGTGTGAGTGATGATTAGTACATACCAACTACAAATAAACTAAAAGTTCAATGTTGGATATAAAAGATAGATGACTCATACACACAATACCTAATGTTTTTAAATGTTTTTGAAGGGAGATATCATTGCTTCTTGTTGCCGTAAAGATTTAACCCTCCTTTTGTTGGTTTTTGTACACATTCAAAATAACCCTCAACTTTGGATGAAGCTATATGGAGGGACTAACATCCTCCATTTATAGTTGTCATGGATTACTTAAGTGCTTATTTTTTATTTTGTAAAGAATATTTTGGATAGTGCATATTTTCTTGGAACTAATTTGGATATTAACATACGTACCAAATATGAGCTATCCATATTTTAGACTATCAAATTGTAAGGAAAAAAATTAGACTATATAAAGTACGTGTCTGAATATGAATGTGTTTATAGTTTATAGTTTATATTTATATTTATGGTATGGGAGAGTAGAATTATATGATAAGATTATAGAATGAAACTGGACATGAAAGATAACGTTTCTAAGGTTGAGCTCGTTAGACATTTTATATCTCTCTCTCAAATCATATTGTCAGTACGTGATTGATAGAGAATAAAACATCACTAGTTTCCACTCATCTTTTGTCTTTGCTTCTTCTATCATTTAGTGGGACCATCACTCAGTTGGACTAACATTTTCTTTCTTTTTATCCATTGAAGTTCATACATTACAAAGATTTTAAAGTTACATTTATGGTGTTGTTCTTTTATGTCACATAAAAGGTAACAAAATAGAGTATAGTAATTTTAAATTACGATCTGCAACTGTAATTGCGGTCATAATATAAAGTATTTCGAGGTCTTTATATAAACATCGCAACTTCAATTGCACCCGCATCGACTACATTTTGCTGTAATATCAAAATTTACCGCGTAATGCGACCACAGCTGCAATTTTGAAGCATGGTATGCACTCAAAGTTCACTGGCTTATCCATACAATATTGACTATATAATAACCACTAAACTATGAAATATTGAACATATTGAAACCAATCATTTAAGGCACACTACCTTAACACCATTAATTCATCAAATCTATGTCCCTATGACCTCTTTTTCATGCAAAAATCCAACTACTACACAATAACAACACTAGCTCTAGTAGTAGCTCACATAACTGGCACCAATTCAGCTACTGTGTTGGAAGATAAATGACTCTGCTTAGAGTATTACGTTTGTGTATACTATGTTGTGTTTTGTCAACACTTTGTTTCATTACCAAATGTGGCGGTTCAGATGTAACTGTGAAATTCTTGAAAGCACCTCATGCATTCTCTCACTTGAACTCAGCAACATTCACTTTTGAAGTTCTTAATTCTGGCGGTAACAGTTCTTGCTCAAATTGCAGCCTCAGTTGTAAGGTTTGTATGTCACTTGCTGTTTATGCTTATTTCGTGACTTTCTAATGGCCTCACTAGTATTTAGGGCATCTTTGGATAAGCAACTCGAATAAACGCTTATAACATAAACACTTGTCGTATGATAGCTTATCCTATAGCAAAAGATAAGATTAAGTCAAACTGTTTTCATCGATAACATAAACACTTATCGTATGATAGCTTATCCTATAGCAAAAGATAAGATTAAGTCAAACTGTTTTCATCGGCTATCTTGACGAGCTTATGAAAATAAAGTGTAAACAACTTATAAATATGTCATAAGTTGTTTTCATAAACTTTTATGTTAGTAGATAAACTTAAATAAGCCAATCCAAGTAGACCCTTATTTTGTTGTGATTGTAGCACATGAGTTTGGCAATTAACTAGTGAATTTGATTAAGTA
This sequence comes from Medicago arabica, assembly GCA_946800305.1. Lineage (NCBI taxonomy): Eukaryota > Viridiplantae > Streptophyta > Magnoliopsida > Fabales > Fabaceae > Medicago > Medicago arabica. Next base: position 43,519,578 of record OX326967.1, read on the forward strand.
CATAAGTGGAGTTTTATTCGGAGGGGACGGGGGGTGTTAAAAGCAATTCTAATTATTGTGAAGATTCTAAGAATACTATGTGTGCAGCTTGATAATGAGATCAGATCAGTTTGTACAAATGGGAGAGTTACATACTCAAGCTTGAAGGATGGAAATCATACTTTTGAAGTCTGCACCAATGGACATCAAGGACTCTTTGGCTGTGCTAGCCATAACTGGACTGTTGGTTAAGAAACTCTTCCTCATTCCTTTTGCTTACATCTTTATCACATAGTCTTTTGAGATTCACCTGTAAATTTGTTAATCATTATATGCCATTTTGATAACAATATTTTTTTATTTATTTTTTCAGACACAATTCCACCAACAGCATATGTTACAGCCGCAACATCTTTCACAAGTTCTTTAAATGTTTCAGTAAATATATCTTTCAGCGAACCTTGTATAGGTGAAGGTTTTGGATGCAAGTCTGTGAATGCCTGCAATGTAAGTATATCGCTATCTGCTGTTGCCAAGATTTCTCAAAACAAGATGGAGTGAGTATTGTGTTACCATAATATACTGGATCAGTTTTTAACTGTTGTTGTTATATTTGTTTACAGCTTCTTGTCTATGGTGCTGGCCAAGTTATACCATCTTCCTTAAGAATTCTGAAGCCAAACCTCATGTATTCTCTTCTTGTTAGTTTATCCTCTACTGTTCATTACGGCCGAGCAATCCTTGTAATGGATAAGAATTTCTGTACTGACATCGCTGGTAATAGCTTTACAAGAATGCAAAATTCAAGTGTCTATGTACATATTGGTGAGTGACACGTTATCTTTTATTATGTCATAGCAATAGTAGTTTAGTACTAGACATATTTCGTAATTCACTAGGGTTTGATATATCATTTTTGTAATTACTATAAGAATATACATGTCCATATGAATATTAGTTCAAAATAGAACTTCATCTCGTTGACATATTAGCTGGTTAGTCTATTTAAAGATAAATCAGATTACTTGTTTAAAATCGTTAATATTAAATAGCTTTTTAAGTAAGTTACCAAGTCATACCGGACTTTCCCCTAAAAAAAAAATCATACCGGACTTTAGCCTATTTCCACCCTAATTAAGGGTGTTTCTCTGTCTTTAACACACATACTTCATTTTTAATCCAATAGAATTAAACATAATGTTACAATGCATTAGCCATATTATGGTTTATTTTACTGAAAGAACAAATTTCTATATCAGTTTTTGATGTTGAAAAAACTTGGTTTGCTTCTATGGTGAGCATGATCCACAGACAGAAGAAAGGTGTATGTCAACATCAGGACTCATGTACCCGAAAAGCTACTTCAAATTAACAGTGAAACTAGAACAGTACAGGCAACTAATGATCATAACAAGCTAAAGGTGTATTTGTACTTCTCAGCTCCAGTTCTAAATTCATCCACAGAAATCATGAATTCTCTCAAAGTTAGCCAGGGTTCACTCCTTCCAACTAGTGCAGAAAATCTTGGAAATCGTAGATTTGGGTTCATGGTTAGTTAATTCATAAATGTAGTATGTTTTAGTCTTTTAGTTGTGTTGTGTTATGTTTGTTACAAGTGCATCTCTTCTCCTTACACTTCAAATTTTGGTTAACTGTTATTGTAGATTGCCAATATCTCCTCTACTGCTATAATCTCAGTTAACTTCAATTCGAAGTCAATAATAACCAGACAAGGGACTCAAGTTTCTCCAAATGCTCCGGTTAATTTTCTCTATGGTACATGTTAATGACATTATCCACCAAGTAAAGATTGTTTGTATTTACATGCTAACATTTTCATGGAATTCAGATTCGAAGAGACCTGTGGTGATGTTGAGTACACATAGAATGAGGACAAAAGATCACAATATTCAAATATTAATTGAATTTGTGAAGCCTGTGTTTGGATTCAATACCTCTTGCTTATCAATTTCAGGAGGCTTATTAAAAAGGCAAGTATATAAGTAAATGTACACTTTCTGTGATATTGTTTAAGAAAACTAAAGCTGGCTCAGTCACATTGATTTGTTGTAGAATGAAAAAGCAAAATTTCAGTTGATAATTGATATTTTCTTTTGCAACTTTTCATTTCTGTCCAGCTTTCACAAACTAAGATGGAGCACATACATTGTTGAGTTACAAGCAGATGATGATTTTGTATTTGTCAGCGTTCCAGAGAACGTAACTCGTGATGTTGCTGGAAACAAAAATCTAGCTTCCAATGTTCTACAAGTGAGGCACTGTAAGATTCTTTTTTTATATTTTTCTTTTAGTGATTGTGTTGCAAGCTATTATATCTAATTTTTTATTTTCATTTGTTAGATGCAAGACTTTTTTAAAAAAAAAATTCTATTCATTTAGACATATTTATGATTTCACGAATCATGCAGACTCAGTACCTCCCATTTCTTCTGTGATTTCTGCATTTGCAACTGCTACTTTTGGGCTGACATCGATTGCTGCGGGCCTGCTAACTATCTCAACTGCAAGCCTTCAATCTGTTGAAACATTCAAGAGATCGTCTTCTTTCTTGATCGTTGATCCAGCAAGGAATCTATTTGTAAGATATCTATAGCATATATATGAGTGTATTATTTTGACTAGTGTGTGTTTGATTCATATTAATTAATTGAATGTTTAACATTTACGCAAACTACCAAAATACCTTACTTTCTTGTAATGATAATAGCGAGAATACCATATTGACGAGGTTAATTTTTGTAAACCATGCAGAGAATTCTGTGCCATATTCAAGTGTTTGCACTAGCTAGATGGTTATCAGTTAAGTTGCCAGTTGAATTTTATGAATTTTCAAGGCATTTGCAATGGACTATGCCCTATTTTTCTGTGCCATGGGAATCTGGACCTATGAGCCTGTTCATGGTAGGGTCTAGTCCTATTGGAACCTCTAGTTCCTTCGCTAAAGCTTTAGCAACAATTCCAAACATGCTGTTAGGTCAGGATTTGAATTCCGGTGCTTCAGTGTATGGATCACCACTTACTTCTTCAGAGTACCGGCAATATTTTGAGGTCAGAATTAAATTTATACATCAATCCTGAAGAGAGAATGATAATTTTTTTATAGACAATCAATGTCCTTAATAAACAACTCATACCTTTGCAGAGCAAAAATATGAAACCGGAAGCTGAATATATTTTGGATTCACAGCATTCCAGTGGGTAAGTTATATATGTCGATGCATTATAATTTTGCCTGTTAATTTAGGTCTTTCCTTTTGATATGACAATGAACATGATTAGGATAAAACCACTAGAACACCAATTATGAAAATGGGCACCTTCTGTTTACATAATGAATGAATGATACTTCATTTATCAATCAGATTATTTGTTTTTTTATTGTAGATGGACAGATTTTTATAGAACCATGTTTTGGCTAGCTGTGATCTGTGGTGGTTTCATGGTTCTGCATGGTTTTCTACTCATTATCCTCAAATTTAGGAAGAGAAATTCTGAAAAGATTGGAATATATGGAGCACTCATATTCCCAAGATTTGAGATATTCCTTTTATTTCTAGCACTACCTGGTATTTGCAAGGCCTCTACTGGCCTAATCAGAGGTAATTTAGTTCAATGTTATTATTTGCTATGAAGCACCCTCACAAACATGTACACTTGACACGACACTGACACCCTCCCAAATATGCTATCAATCTGAAGTGTCGGTGCTACATTGATTATTTGACACCTTACCATTACCATATACAATCTGTACAAATTGCTCCAAACCATTTGTGTGGTGAATCTGTATAAACAAATCATTAGGCTTAATTTTTCTTATTTGTTTGCATGGCCATAGGAGGAGCACCTGCAGCAATGGCAGTTGGAATTATACTGTTGATTTTTGTGTCCACTGTTCTTCTAGCATTGTTCTTGTTCCTATCAGTTGGAATCACATTTGGAAAACTTCTTCAATACAAGGAAGTTCACCATGAAGGTGAGACATTTCATTGGTATCAGGAGCTTATAAGAGTAACTCTTGGACCAGGTAAAAGAGGCCAATGGACATGGAAAGACAAAGCTAAATCTGTTTATCTAACTATATTTGGCCCTCTATTTGAAGACTTAAGAGGTCCTCCAAAGTACATGCTCTCACAAATATCAGGTGGAAGTCAACCAAGTCAAAATGACCACATTATTGCCTCAGATGATGAAACAGAAGATGCAGAAGCACCTTTCATCCAAAAGCTCTTTGGAATTCTCAGAATATATTTTGTGTTTCTTGAATCCATTAGGCGCGTTGCACTTGGAATTTTGGCTGGTGTCTTCATTCATACACGATCACAATCGTCTAAGAGTCCAATCATTATTATGCTAGCTATAACCTCTTTTATGCTATTTTTCATGGTGCTAAAGAAGCCTTTTATTAAGAAAAAGGTTCAATTAGTTGAAATCATCTCACTCACATGTGAAGTTGCATTCTTCGCTACTTGTTTTGTGCTGTTGAAGAAAGATTTTTCTGTGGGAACTGAGACTAAATTTGGGATTTTCATGCTTGTGCTGTTTTTAGTAGGGTATTGCTCACAGATTGCTAATGAATGGTATGCTTTATATGCACAAACAAAGCTTCTAGACCCTGATGAAAAGTCACTGTTGAGAGGTTTGAAAGTTGCTTCAATTGGGTTTGTTTTGTACTTCATCCCTCAAAAATGGATCAAAAACTTGGAGAAGAAGTTACCGCAAAATGGTCATGTGAACAGCGAAACTCGAGACAATGGTTTGATTGCTGAAAGATGTATGCACTCAGGTAGTAGGAGTTCAGGTACACCTGATATACCATGGTTGAAAAGAGTAAGGGAACTTGCAAAAGGTAGCTTTAGCAGGGATAGGAGTGGAGTTCAGATTACCGATCCTTCTACTAGTAGTACTACTAGATGGAGTGGTTATTGGGGAAACAAGAGAAGTGGTAGTTCTTCTTCTGATTATAAGTCAAAACCAAAAGCCTTGCATGAAGATTTGGAAGCCATTTTTGCCTCCAAGTCATAATACAAAAGATATAGTTAGACTTTGTGGATTAGCCATCCATCCATATATACCTTATTGCAACCTTGTTTCTAGTGCTTAGATAATGTAAATTTTTTATATAGTTGAACCGGTTAAATGTAATATTATAAAACTCAGATAATTTATTCACTATGTATCCTGTTGGGTTATTAATTCAAAGAGAATGTTAATGAATGTTTTTAGGGAATTAGTTAAAATACTAAAAAAAAGTTTGCCTAAAAAAGTAGTGTAATTATTGATAAGACAAATGTAACAACTTATATTTCTAAAACAAGTTTCTTTTATTGAATTTCTTAACCAATATCGTAGGGCATTCAACAAGACCTTTAATTCAAACCAATAAATAAATAAATAAATGTAGTGCTAGTTAAACTTGTATTCATTGTCCTTGTGTAGTAAGTAAATTTGTAAACTACGGACACAAATATACATGTATTATGAAACTAAGAAAACTAAAGGTATTTTCAGTAGATTGAATAATGGAGTACATGAGAGTATATATACAAAGCGAATTGTACTACCAATCTACTAATATTGTACTACATTACAATTACTTGTACTGCTAGTATTTGTAGAATGTACTACACTATGATTACTTCTACTACAAGCAACAGGTGTCTCTTCCTCATTTGTTGGAGCAAGCTCATGGTGTAATATCCCCCCACAAGTTGGAGGTTGATATATATTAATCATCCCCAACTTGGACATAAGATTGTTGAATGGTTGAGGAAGAAGGGATTTAGTAAAGAAGTATGCAGCTTGATCTTTAGATGAAACATGCATCAATTTGAAAACACCTGCTAGAACCTTGTCTCTGACTATGTGGAAGTCAATTTCTAAATGCTTGGTGCGCTCATGGAATACAGGGTTAGCTGCTATGTGAATGGCACTAAGATTGTCACAATATATCATTGGCTTCTTAGTGCAATGAATCTTCAAGTCTTGTATCAAGTACAACATCCATTGCATTTCACAAGAAGCTGAAGCTAGAGCTCTGTATTCAGCTTCTAAAGAAGACCTTGAAACTGTAAGCTGCTTCTTAGTTCTCCATGAAATAAGAGATTTCCCTATGAAGAAGCATTGACCATATATGGATCTTCTGGTGTCTTTACATCCTGCCCAGTCAGCATCTGAAAAACCTTGAATGTGTAAATCTGAGTCTCTAGGGAAGAATATGCCAGAGTCTGGACAACCCATTAGATACTTTAGATATCTCATGCTAGCATTGTAATGAGTTTGTGAAGGATTGGTCAAAAATTGGCTGAGTTGTTGTGTTATAAAGGTTATGGCAGGTCTAGTGGTATTCAGATATAGCAATCTGCCTATAAGTCTCCTATATGATAGAATGTCAAGGTAATGAGGACTAGAATCATGGTGTAATTTGATAGTTGGGTCAGATGGTGTGGAAACAGGTTTGGCACCTATCAAGTCTGAGTCATCAATGAGATCAAGACGGTACTTTCTTTGGCATAGAGAAATTCTCTTTGAAGAATGAGCAACTTCAAGGCCTAATAAGTATTTGAGCTGGCCCAAATCCTTAATTTTGAATTTATCATGAAGTATGGATTTGATAGTGGTGAATTCAGTAGTGCAGTTTCCAGCTAAAATAACATCATCAACATAAACATGAATGACTGTGAAAGTGGTGGCTGTTTGTTTGATGAATAAAGAGTGATCAGATGAAGCTTGAACATAGTTGTTTTGAAGCAAAATGGAAGTGAGTTTCTCATACCATTTTCTGCTTGCTTGCTTGAGGCCATAAAGAGATTTGTGAAGTTTGTAGACCTGATTAGGATGAGAATGAGAAACACTAGGTGGGATGAGCATATAGACATCTTCCTGAAGATCTCCATGTAGAAATGCATTATTGACATCAAGTTGATGAAGATGCCAGTTATTGATGGATGCCAAGGCAAGCACAACTCTGACTGTAGTGAGTTTTGCAACTGGAGAATATGTGTCAAAGTAGTATAACCCTTCAATCTGGGTGTAGCCTTTAGCCACCAATCTAGCTTTGTATCTTTCAATGGAGCCATCAACACGATGCTTGATTTTGTATATCCATCTACAACCAATAGATTTGATGTTATCAGGAAGATCAACAATTTCCCAAGTGCCAGTTTTCTCAAGAGCAGTCAACTCATTTTGCATGGCTTCCCTCCAACAATCAAGTTTACTTGCCTCAGCATAGGTTTTGGGTTCAACATGGTGTAAAAGAGACAAAGCAAAAGAAGAATGAGAATGAGACAAATGAGAATATGACAAATAGTTAGAAATGAAATGATTGCTAGATGGTGTAATAGAGTTGTTATTAACAACAGTAGAACAAACAAAATCCTTAAGGTATGTAGGGGTTTGTTTGAGTCTGGATGAAGTTATAAGGGGAATCAGGGGTGGTGGTGGAGGGTTGGTGGAAACAGTAGGATGAACAGAAGAATCATCTATGTCAGAAGAAGTGTTGACAGGAGGGTCATCAAATGAAGAAATGACATTTCTTGAAGGAAAATAGTTCCATGATGTATGAGAAGGAGCAACAGGTGCGTAAGGGAGAATATGTTCATGAAAAGTGACATTTCTTGAAATGAAAATGGTGTGGTCATGTAAGTCAAGTAAAACATAGCCATTATATCATGGCTTGTAACCCAAGAAAACAGATTTTCTGGCTTTAGGTTGCAATTTGGTTCTATGAGATTGTAAAGTGGAAGCAAAGCATAAACTGCCAAAAACTTTGAATACATTAGAGTCAGGAATATCATCATACAACATTTGAAATGGAGATTTGTGTTGTAAAAGGGGTGTGGTAACTCTGTTGATAAGAAAAACTGCATGAAGGACAACATATGACCAATAAGGTTTTGGTAGTTTGGACTGAAAAAGCAAGGCTCTTCCTACATTGAGAATGTGCTGATGTTTTCTTTCCACTCTAGCATTTTTTGTTGTGGGGTTTCAACACATGATTTCTGGTGGAGAATGCCTTTAGAAGCATAAAATGCAGGAAGATTGAATTCAGGGCCATTGTTAGTTCTAATGGTTTTAGGGATAAAATGACGTTGAGTTTCAATAAGAGTAATAAAGTTCTGAACATGCAAGGATACATCAACTTTAGATTTAAGCAACACTATCCAAACATATCTGCTATAGTCATCAACAATAGTTAAGAAATACTTATGGCCATGAAGAGAAGGAATAGCAAGGGGACCCCAAATATCAAGACGAAGCAATTCAAATTTAGTAGAAGCATGAAAAGAACTATTTGAAAATGACAATTTCTTATGTTTGGCAAAGTGGCAAATGTCACATACTGCTTTATTATCAACAATGATATCAGGATACAACTTGTGCATATGATGCAATCTCTGATGAGATAAATGGCCAAGTTTAAAATACCATAAAGCAGACAAAGGAATGGATGAACTAGAATCTAAACTAGATACATAAACTTTATTTATGGATTTATTACAAAGAGGAAATTGAGAATCTAAATTGGTTGATAGCTGCAATTTGTGAAGGCCATCATGAAGTTCACCCAACCCAATCATCCTTCTGGATGTCAAATCCTGTATAACACATTCAGTTTTGTGAAAGTGAACATCACAAGATAATGATTTAAGGAGTTGAGAAACAGAAATGAGATTAACTTTGAATTGAGGTGAAAAGAGAACATGTGAAATGTGAAAATGTGGAGAAAACTGAACAGTACCAGCTTGATGGACACTAACACTTTGACCATTAGGAAGATTAACATGCATAGGTGAGATATCATAAATGGTACTAAAAAATTGAATGGATGAACAAATGTGTTCATTAGCACCAGAGTCAATAAGCCATATGGGATTAGAGACATGTAGAGAGTTAGAAGAAATGGTGTTTATACCTAATGAAGCATTAGGTTGAGAAGTGATATGATTGGAACTGACAGGAAGAGATGCTGAGGCAGTTAAACTTGATTGCTGAAGTAAGGACACAAGACGAGTGTATTGCTCTTGAGTTATACCAGCACTTGAAGAAGATGAAGAAGCCTCAACAACAATATTCATAGGCTTAACATCAAATACTTCATGAGAAGAAGCATTAACAGAGGGTTTTGGCTTGATGAAAGGAGGAAATTCATGCTTCTGATAGCAGGTTTCCACAGTGTGATTGGTGCGATGGCAGAAGGAACAATACCTAGAGCCTTTACCACCAAAGGTGTTCTTGCCACGCCCATAGCTTCTGGTAGCATCAGCAGCATTTACCAGGATGTTAGAATCGTCAATAGGGGTAGGAGGAGAAATTTGCACATTGTTACTTTCCTCCTGAACAACAAGGGAATACACTTTATTGATGAAAGGAAGAGGATCCATCAATAACACTTGAGTTTTCACAACTGAAAATTGTTCATTCAAGCCAGTTAAAAACTATATAACTTGAACCTCCAAACGAAAATAGCGTGCAGAACGCATGACCTCATATCTGCATTGATGAATGCAAATGCAGAGAGGCATAGGTCTATGAGAATCGAGCTCTTCCCATAGAGTTTTCATCTCTGTGAAGTAATCAATGACAGATTTGGAACCTTGTTTGAGATTGTTAATAGCAGAGCGCAACATAGAAACACGAATTCTATCAACTTTGGAGAATCTATCCTTGAGTTCTTCCCAAACATCAATGGCGCGCACATGAAAGATGATAGTCTGTGCGATTTGGGGAGAAACATAATTAATAATCCAAGAATGAATAAGATGATTGCATCTTTCCCACGCAATTCGATTCAAATCTTCATCATCGGGTTCAGGAGTGGATCCATCAATGAATGCAAGCTTGTTTTTGGCGCCAAGTGCTCGTTGCATGGATCTGCTCCAAGCCAGGTAATTGGAACCGGTGAGAAGAGGCGTAACCGTCACTGTGTTAAGACCTTCACTAGGATGAACGTAAAAAACAGAATCAGTGTTAACTTGAGGTTGTTGACGAAGCATGATTAATCAACAAAGGTGAAGAAGAAGGAGAATAACGAAGAATTCACACGAATTCAACGTGAAAACAGAGAAAAGGAAGTGAAAAAAGTGCAAAGAAGGAAGCTTCAAGAACGCACAACAATGGTGGAAGCTTCAAGCTCGCACAACAATGGCGGAAGCTTGTAACTGAATCGTAACAAACTTTCTCAAAGAGAAAGCTCCTGATACCATATTATGAAACTAAGAAAACTAAAGATATTTTCATTAGATTGAATAATGGAGTACATGAGAGTATATATACAAAGTGAATTGTACTACCAATCTACTAATATTGTACTACATTACAATTACTTGTACTGCTAGTATTTGTAGAATGTACTACACTATGATTACTTCTACTATAAGCAACAGGTGTCTCTTCCTCATTTGTTGGAGCAAGCTCATGGTGTAATAACATGGAAAATGATTAGTCTAAATTTCAAATTTGAATAGATTAACCCCGAGTTTCTCACACACGATATAAGAAAAGTAATTAGTAGGGTGTCGAATTTCAAGTGTGAGTGGTTAAATCTCACATCGTCTATCAATGAATAAAATGTTGGATTTATAAGAGAGACGATTGATTAACCTTATGTTATATCTTTCATGTTAAAATATTATATATTTTAAGTTATTTTTTGAGAGAATATACTTTGAGTTCATCGCCAAAATTAAGGTTATATTTGTCTAGAATTACTTTACATTTGTTTGTCTGATACATCCGTTCTTAATTCTCATAGAACAATGCTATATCTCTAGAAAAATAACATCAAGAATTCTTCAAGAATAAAGAGCAACCAATCACAATGCACTATTTGCCACAATTCAAGGAGGTGTGGCTGAAAAGTAGGAAGTGAACAAATAAATCATGCAATTAAAACTTGCCAACTGTTTCTTAAAAAATTCTTGATGCTATTTTTCTAGATAAATAGCATTTTCCATTCTCATATATCAACTTCCCATACAAATAATCAGATTTTAGAAACAATGGGTGTAAGAGTCAAAGCCAAAACATCACAAACTTGAGGGTACAAACTCTTCCTAATTTCGGCAAAGACGTCACCCACCAACTTCCTCCCTGCCAACTCCTTCCCCATGCGCATCGCAGCCTCCATTGTCCCATCCTCACTATCATGCGCCGTGTACACAATCCCCATCTCCACCGCTTCCTTTGCCCTAACCTTCACCCCCTTCAACAACATATCACGCAGCGCCGTCCTCGTTCCGGTCTTCGCCCTCACCACCGCCGCAAAGTAATCAGGAACCGTGATTCCAAGGTCCACTTCCGGCATGTAGAGAACTCCACGGTCACTCCTCATGACAACGTAGTCATGCGCCATAGCAAAGATAAGTCCGGCTGCTGCAGCATGGCCGGAGACTGCAGCGACTGTCGGCATCGGTAATGAAAACAGTTTTGCGATGATGGGACGAAGTGAGTTTGACATGTGACGGAGTCGGAGACGGGATTCGTTCTGATTTCCGGCGGCTTGAGCGTAGCGGAAATCGAAACCGTTGCAGAAGAATCTGCCGTGTGCGGTGGTGATGAGGGTGGAACCGACGGTGGCTTGGGAGTTGATTGTTGAAAGGGCGGTGAGGATGGAAGAGAGGAGTGTTGGGTTGAGACGGTGTTGTTCATCGTCGTCGCTTGTTAGTGTTAAAATGAAGAGTGATCCTCGCTTCTCTAGTGTACACATAGTTAGTTGTGTGAAGGAGGTGATCGAAAAAGTTTTGTCTATGGAAAGTAATGGTATTGAAGAATCGTATTAAGGTATCAACTTCAACTAACATTATCAACTACCCCACTACTACTAATTCCATAAAATAAAACCACTACTAATATAGCAGGTTAATATATCATTTCGCTTGTTAGTTTTGTTGTGGTTGATCATGATAATTTAGTTTAAATAATAATAATTAACAAATATATATGTCAATTTCAACAAACAAACGTATATGGAAGTTATTATTATTATTATTATTTTTGACAATTTTTTGGGTCTAGTTTATTATTTTTGACAATTTGACAAAACATGATGGTGATATTTTGATAATAATAATAATAATAATGAGTTTTTAAGTACCACGTTATTTATTAACATGTAAAATATTAGAAATATAAGTGATGTAGTCATGAAACATATTATGACCCATAGTTGCTCCGGTCGACCCCGAAGTCCCTTGTTGGTGTTGCTCCGGTCGACCCTGAAGTCCCTTGTGTGTGTGTGTGTTATGTGTATCAAATGAGAGAATTTTTATTGTGCCAGATGAGATGGATGAATCACAATCTTAGATTAATTTTTAATGTGATAATTAGTTTTTAATGACTGCTTAACAAAGGAACGTCGATGGCGTATACCTCGCATGAACGATGATATTCAGCGGCCAAAATATGAATGACATGATACTGTTATTGTGCATTTGGAAATGATAAGGAAGGTTGATGTCACCGATTGTGAGGAATTGATAGCCTTGCCCAAAAAATCTAGTGAAGATGCAGACGTTTTTTGTTTGATTTTTAACGAAGAAGAGAAAAAGTCAGATAGGAGGAGGGGATGAATGTTAAGGGTTATGATTTAACCATCTCATATCCTTCTAAAAAAATAAGCGGGTGTATTTTAGCAAATGCTTGTGAGAGTTGCTAACTTACACCCACTTATTTTTTAGAATGAGTGTTTTAGCAACATTCACTTTAAGGTGTATTTAACAACTTTTTAGTTATATCATGCTAAAACACACCTTAACAAAAACTAGTGGGTGTATCCTAGCAAATATATATGTGTGCGCGCGCGCATGTGTTTTCTATATGAGGACATATCATATGAGAATGAGTGTCCAATTCACAAAATTGATTAATTGCAATAGCATGACAAATTCGTTTTCAGGTTGTGATGATTTTCCCTTTGAACTTGGACGCAATTTCAAATTGATAGATGAAGAAATTTGAGATTTGTGTGCTATTACTTATTTGGTAACTTGTTAACTGAAATTTGAGATTTGTGTGTTATTTGAAATTTGAGATTTGTGTGTGTCATACCCCAATTTTTGACCGAAGATCGTACATTCATACACCGACACGTGTTATTTGACCCTACACTCGTACGCCGTTTGATCTTGATCAGTCGCTGACTTTTCGGTAAAAATTTCGGCAGAGAGGTATTTTAAAATACCTCATTTTTTTGGTTCCGAGTCGAACCCTCTTCTCACTTTTTTTATTTATCATTCACTTTTAATTTTTATCTTTTATTTTAATTTCATAATTCTTATTTTTGATTAGTCGTCTTATTTTAATTTATTTTAATTACTTTCATTTTTATTTTGTTTTATTTAATTGTCCAAAAGTCCAAAATCAAAAGAGTCCAAATCCAAATCCGGCACACGCGTCCTTATTCCAATCTCAGCCAGGCTTTCAGCTAGGTTTCAACAAACCCTAGGATCAAAAACCTAACTATAAAACTAAACCTGTAGAAACAAACAGGGGGAGGAAATTAACAGAGGAAAAAACAATTGGGGGGGCCGAAAAATCAACATCAAAACCAAGACCTGCAAAAGATATTATAGAGAAACAGTCACGACACGCAGAATTTCATCATACACAACACCAGTATCAAAGCATTTCCTTCACGAATTCAAACCCCAGAGTCCATTCACAAACATTGTTATGTTCAAACCGTCACCTATACATCCAACAATCGGACGCAAACGATATCAACCGGTTCAACCGAACCGCTCATGAAACCTCAGTCACGAAGACGTGAACCATCACGGCCAAAACGGAATCATTGTCGAGTCTAACACAGCAAACCAATCGTTACCAGCAACACAACTCAGACACCGAAAAGGTATATATTATCCTTTTTTTTACTATTGTAGATCTAGGAATTTGAAGCTTTTGTTTAGAAATTTTGAGGCTAGAAACGAGTGTAGGAAGAGGAGTAGAAGAGGAAAAACCAAAAAAATAAAAAAAAGGAGCCCCTTTTGTCTCCGGCGCGGCGGGGCAGCCGCGATGGCTTGCCGGCCACCGCGCCGGAATTCCTTCCGACCGCCCTCCATCTCCGTCGGAGAAAGGAAGAAGAAGAAGATCAGAAGAGAGAGGAGAGAGAGGACAAGAAAGAAGAGAGAAGTGAAGAGAGAGAAATGAATTAGGAAATGAGAGAAAATGGAGTTTACACCCCTTATATATCTCCCTCTGAACCGGTTCGGTTCAACCCAAAACCGACCCAGCAACATAAACGGGTCAACCCGGTTCGGCCTCACCCATCTCTTAAGGCCCAGTTCAGCTTTTCTTTTAATTCTGCACCCCCCATCTTCATGATCACACCCCTGTCCTATTTTCTTTTTTTATTTTATTTCTAACATGCAGGTTGGTCCGTGTAGCATCTTAATTTTCGATTCACATGCATTTTTATTTTCTTTTTTTAAGTTTAGTTTCATCATGTTGCACCTCATTGGTTTACCTTTTTTATTTTTATTCATTACTTATTGTTTATAGCAAGAACGTAGAATGTAAATAGGCTTAATGTAATTTATTTATTTTTTTCCGCAGACCTTAGAATGTATCTTAGGCTTAATGTAAATCATGCATGTGTGCGTGTGTGAGTGTGTGTCTTTTATCTTCGTTTTAGCTTAGGGTAATGGTCTTTGCGGTGACCCTACGTCACTCCAAAGTGCCTATGTTTTACTTTCTTGCTCCGTTAGATTTAATTTCTGTTTAATTATTCAAAAAAAGCAAACAAAAACACTGCAAATAACAAAACACGAAAAAACACTTTCATAATAAACCTTGATTTTTAAAATCAAGTGATCCTTTTATTTTATTATTTCATAAATCAAAATTGCAATCGACTTTAATTCTATTGTTAAGTCTTTTTCTTTTAATATCAAAAAACACCAACAAATACTCATTTGCCACTTGGCTTTTCACTTTAAAACTTTTTCAAAACTAATAAAAAACACCAAACAAATCAAACGCAATTTCTACCCCGAACTACGAGGTTTTGATCCCTCACGGGTACGTAGGCAAAGGACACTCGTCCTCTCAAATCAATAAAAAATGTAGATATTAGGCCTCTTTCCTTTCTTTATTCACAGTTCATTTCTTTTTAAACTAAGCAAGTTATAGCACAAAAATTAAATAAAACCAAGAGGTTCTCGTAGAGTACTACGAACATAGAGGGTGCTAATACCTTCCCTTTATGTAACCAACCCCCGAACCCTAAATCTCTTAAAGTGGTATTTGAACTTTTTTCCACTTTCTTTTAAAAATTAAATGTTCAGTCGTGAAATAAAATAGTGAGTCAAGCGCTAATCAAATAGCCTTGATCTCCGAAAAATGACGCGACAGTGTGCTATTACTTTCACATATTTGTGTGAAAGTGGTCAAAGAGTTTCGTCCAAGGGAAGTAATGTATTGAATCCGATAAGATGACACTATGTTTGTTTCGGTTTTAAAAAAAATTAGATTTTGAGTTAAAAGAATTTTTTTAAGATTTGAAACTATTACATTGAGGGTGCGCTTGTTTTGGATTAATTTTGAAAAAAAAATCTATTTGTTTTATTAAAAAAATCACTTTTGTCATTTCTAAGTGTTTGTTTAGGATTTTTATAAAAATCATTTTATCAAAAAGATCTATTTTCACTCCAACTTTTTTCAAAATCTATTTTTTCAAAAACATGGAGGTAACACATGAACTAGTTAAAAATCATTATTTTTAAAAAAGTGATTTTTGAATAGTAAACAAACACTAATAGCTTCAGATTTTTTTAAAAAATCTCGATAAAAAAAATCTCTAAATTTTTCTAATACAAAATTTATTTTTCTTAAAGTTAAAACAAACGCACCCTTGAGCTCCTTGTATTTAGAAAAAAAAATAGATTCTTAAAAAGCTACTTGAAATAGCTTTTCATTTTGAGGCTAAAAATAATTTTTTTAACAAAATAGATTTTTAAAAATCTGAAACAAACTCTAAAATAGATTTTTTTTCAAAAAAAAAAACCCAAACAAACGGAGCCTTATTCTTGGTTTACTTAAAAGTTTATAATAATACTAAAATTGTCCTTTTATACAAATTTTATTAGAATCTTGATATCATTCATGGTCATTTTCATCCATAAATGATCATGGATGTTCAATCAATATCTTTAGAAGATTGAATAGTGAATTTAAACATTTTTTTATCCATACTCGACTGCATAAAAATAAGTGAAGAGTTTCAATTTTTCCTTGTTGTTCAACATTGATATGTTATGCATTGTACAACGACGATTATTTGATGGTGCAACACGCAGGCGTTAATGTTAATTTACATTGTTAAGGTTAACTTAAACTCAGTTTAAATAGGTTCTTAGATTACGTAAAATCATTAAACAAGGTTGAAGAGGTTAAAACAAAATTTAACTTTTAGTATTACTTAAATTTAGTTTACATGACCTACTTAACCTAAGTTTACATGACCTACTTAAACTGAGTTTTAGAAGAGGAAAGAAGGAAGAGACGTTAGTTTTTTTGGGTGAATAAGTGAATTTGAAAATTAAATTTCATTTGAGGGTAATTTTGTCATTTTAGGGTGTAACCAGGAATACACGAGGTGTAATTAAAAAAATTCTTCATTTTTTTATTGGATGAAATCAATATGTTCTACCGCTTGTGTGAGTTCAATTTTCAAAGTATATAAATTCAAAAATAATGTTCAGAACATGGTATTGCTAGCCTTAATCATGAAAGAAAGAAAGGTATAAACTTCAACTACTTCCTTATTAACTACTCAACTACTACATTAAGAAAACCAAATGCCACCAAATTTCCTTCATTATCTTCCACTAATTCCATGAAACCACTACTAATATAATAGACTAATCTGTCGTTTCTCATGTTAATTTGGTCATATATACAATTAGTTTTGTTGTGGTTGATCATGATAATTTAGTTTACAAAATTTAATTTAAATAATAATAATAATAATAATTAACAAATAAACATGACCCGCCCTATTTTTTTTTATAGGAAAATTATTAGAATATTTTTGACTTTTTGATAAAATTATCTTTTGACTCACTATCTTCTCTGTTTCAGTATTATTTTTTTGTCAAAATGTTTAATGGTTAAAGCTCACATATTTTAAATGTGAAGAAATGAGGTGTGCGAAGTTTAAACCCCCGACCACTGCATATAATATGCAATATCCCAAACAACTGAACTGAATTAAGCTCACGAGAATTCTGAGTATGTTATTATCACACTTTCAAGTTACGCCTATTTAATTATTTTGAATTTTTAAAATATGTAATTTTTTTACAGTCACTTTGTGTTTATCAAAAGATAAATATTATGTATTTATATTATAATTTATTTTTGTGACACTTACTTTTTTGTTTGGCTTCGCATCAGTGGAGGGTTTATTTTTTTCTATCACGTCTCCACCCAAAACTTAAGATATTAGGTATGCTCGTATGAGTCACATCTCTTATATATTTATCAATTTATAGACGATATAAGACTTAACTACTAAGATTTTCATATGTTAATAGACCAACCTTTAAAAATAAAAATAAAACTCAAATGAACTTCACCAACCAAAGAGATGTCCAACTATTATGCCTTAACTCAACTGTACCTCCCCAATATAATTTGAATTTGGAAGAGTTGGTAATTGACAAAAGAACCAAAGTTCTATTATGGTAAATTTGTAATCGCTCACTCACGTGTGACATTGGCATCCGAAAGTTCTTTGTTGGAAACTTGGTATGTGGACAAGAACAGGCTAATCTTGGGATCAATCCCACCGTACATTAACGAGATGTTGATTCAAAAATTAGTTGTATATCCTACTCAATAAGTTTAGGCTTTTTATTCACCTTAGACACCCACATGTTAAATATCATAAGTATGGTATGTTAGGATAAAAACTTATCTTTCTAGTATGCGAGCTCAAGATTTCATCAATACTTTTTTTTCAATACGAAATTTAGGCGAGCTCATTTTTAAGATGAAAGTGGAAGTTTTAACATTGTTTACGAATAAAATCCTAACATTTGAAGTGAAAGTTGAACAAAAATTGAATTCAAGCTCTTGCAAAATATGAGTCAACTTTTTATCGATAACGAGTTTACATTGGTCATATACTCTTTTTTGTTGTTTGAAACTATGGATATCATCATAGTATTTTGTGTGTAAGAGAAAGAAATAAAAGTCTATCAAAACTAAGTTAATCTTCTCTATTTTAAAAATGATTTTTTTTTTTTAGAATATATGCCTGGTTTGACAAAAAGTTTAGAATTTGATCGCGGACATATTAAGCTTCTTTTTAGAAAGTCAACTTCACATACACACACCTCTTCAATTTTTGTCTTCTCCTCCTTAATTAATTCCTTCATATCGAATTCCATAACATAACATAATGGGTTCTATGCTTGGTTCTCAGAAGACTCAACAAACCAAAGAAGAGATGGAAACAGCCTTGAATAAAACTAAACAGATCGCTGCCTCTTCCCCCGTCTTTGTCTTCAGGTTATTTTATTTCTATCTAATCTTAGTAACATGTTTTTGTTGATCAAAATACTAGTTAAGGAGATGTCAAAGTTTTTTTTAGGTAATAGTGGAATCTCGAAACATAGAGACTATATGTATTTCTCTATATAGTGTCTTTGGAAATTGACCGTGCATGCAAGTTTAGACATATGTCTTTTGATTTATGGTCAAAACCGTGTTTGGTTTTGCGGTGACACAAATTGATCATAGCTAAAAATGAATCAAATGTAAAACGAAAATTAGTTGAAAAATAAATTCAAGGCTTAAAAAACAATTTGGTGTAATTTAGCGGCTATATATATATATATATATATATATATATATATATATATATATTCGAGCTTCAAGTTAGAATGAGACAAAATTAGTTCTACTCGAGAACATTCAATTGTATCAAAATCAATTTTACACTTTTAGAATTAATTTTAACTCTTTCGAAAGAAAACCAAACAGACACATAGTTCGATCACGTGTATGCATTGAATTGGTTATCAAGGCAATTTGGTGTATATAGCCCTCCTTTGTTCATTTTCATAAAGCATCTTTTTTATTTTTAACCTTGACAATCCCATCTGTAATTTATGTTGTGACAGTAAGACTTATTGTGGTTACTGCAAACGGGTCAAGGATCTACTCAAACAGCTAGGAGCAACCTACAAGGTCCTTGAATTGGATATAGAAAGTGAGTTTGCTTTCAATGTTGTCTCGATAGATTTCATGCATGCTGTATTGTATGTGCTTTCTTCCAAAACTTGAATGTGAGAACTACTTTGTTTTACTATCCCTCCATGCATAAAAGTATATGTCTAGCCATAAAATTATTTTGCGTTTAATCCAAAGTGGGGTCTAATATTATCTTCTGTTCTTGAATTTGTCTTTACCTATTTGAAGGTGATGGAGATGAGATTCAAGCAGCATTAACTGAGTGGACAGGGCAAAGGACAGTACCTAACGTGTTTATTGGAGGCAAGCACATTGGTGGTTGTGACTGTAAGACTACACACTCCTGTTGCTGCTTTTACATGTGGCAAAGACAAAACTAGAGTTGTTATTATTCTGTTTTTCATTATCTGTGTGTTAAACTTTTTTGTGCATTTGTTGCAGCTGTGTTGGAGAAACACCGTGCAGGCCAATTGATTCCTCTTCTCACTGATGCTGGAGCAATCGCCAAGAACTCTGCTCAGCTCTGAATAGTCACAGAATGTTTCTGGCACTACTAGTATTTGCTAAAGTTTGTGACATTACTTTGTATGAATATGAATATGAATATAATACACAAAACAAGCATGTGTAATAATATACACTTTAATTATGTTAGTAGAAATATAGTTAGTTATAACTTATAACTAACTAACTATATAATTCTAAAATATGTGAACGGAAATGCTTTATAGAGCGAAATATAAATTCGCGGAATGGGCGTTGCTATATATCACGACCCTTTTTATTTCGAGAGCTTCCCAAAAAAAATCAGCCAATGAAATCAGGTTCTGCACAGAAAACAAAGAGATAATTGTGTGATGTGGGTCACACCTTTTTGTTATATAGCCATCAGGACATATTCTTGAAACAAAAATTCGGGATATAAAGCATTTTCCTCGCGGAATTCCACGACACACCAATAAACTGACATGCATCGTTGGTAACTGCTTAAATAGTATGTGAGACCTTTTTTTTTGTTTGTTATCAAAGCTTTTTCCTATTCGAGATACATTCGTGAGATTTTTTTCTCGCGATGTATAGCACTGATGATATGTGAAAGAAGATCGTCTTATTGGTTAATCTTTATAGTTTTTAGTTGATGAAATAATTTGAAGCTTTTTTGAACAAAAATGGTTTTGTTTGTTGGACTCATGTTCTATGGGAAGCCAATCAAGTCGTGGATGATTTAGCTAAGTATGACCTTTCTTTAAACTCGTCTAGTAGAGTTTATTATTTTGTGCCTTCTTTTTATGTTAAATGCAATTTTTGCAGTTGCTTCCACCGTAGCATTCACACATATAGTTATATTTTCTTCCTTGGGCTTTTAGCCCATATTGTTCGTCAAAAAAGACACGATTGCTCTTTAGACATCCATCGAACGACAATTAATTGTTGTTCGAGATTTGTTGAAACGAAAAACTACTATATGTTTTTAGATCGGTTGAGTCACTTTTTAAATCGGTTTATCCGATTAAAAATGTGTCCAGACGATTTCTTTAAATCTGTTCACCCGATTGAATATGTGTTCCAAACAATTTCTTGAATGTCTAAAGAGCAATTTTTAAGACCTACTCTCTTATTCAATAAAATATATATGAGTCACACAACTTTGAGAATGGATCATACATAAAATGATACGAATCGCATATATTTCATACCATAAAAAAGTGAGTATTTATTTTTTGAAGTATGAAAGATTAAATGTTAGAAAGTGTGTTAACTAAGTTCACCCGCCGCGCCAAATTTTGATGACAAGGTCCTAAAAATTCCACAAACCCTAATTGACACCAAGCAAGATCAAATTCCAACACCTGTGTTCTGTATTGATCTAACACCTGTTTTGACATAGATATAGATATAGCTATACTATACACACAAGAAATGGGTTCTATGCAGAGTTCTCAGAAGAGCAAAGAAGAGATGGAAGCTGCCATGAATAAAGCTAAGGAAATAGCCGCTTCATCCCCCGTCTTTGTCTTCAGGTTTTCTATTTCATTTTATAATTACTTCGTTTTTCATTAAATATAAATTGAAAAAAATGAACTGACTGTGGGGGATGCCGATGATTTTTAGGGTTTAGAGGAATCTCAAAATAGACCGACTATATTTATTTCTCTATGTGGTTTGTCTCGTGATTTTAGGAATTTGTCTTTTCATTTATGTCTAAGTGTATGTTTGGTTACGTGAATTAATAGATTCTGGAAAATTCATTGTGGCATGACCAGAAAGTTACACTAAGCTTGTGTCATGCGGTGGTCAAATGAGGTAGTGGCCGGACGACTGAGTTGTGACTGGCGGTGTGGGATACTTGGTTGGTGAGAGTGAGGAAGGGTGTGTGAGACTGTTCAACCGGTTGCTTGTTATGCTCTTTAATGAAAAGGGGATGTGGCAATGTAAACACGGTTCTCTTATGTAATATAGGTTGGAAAATAAATTCAAATCTAAAAATCATCGAATCCAAAAGCTGTAAATTATAGTTAAAGTAAGAATCAATTCTAGAGACGTAATCATTTTTCCTTAAGAACATTCAAATATGTCAAAATCGATTCTACTCCTTTAGAATCAATTTCGGCTGCCCTAAAAGTGGAACCAAGCATACACTCAGCCTTTGTTTCGAAACACGACGTAACCTCATGTCCACACAGAAGCACTAACTGTGGCTTCACAATTTTCACAATGAAAATACACGATAATTGTAGCTTCACAATTTTCATGTGTAAAGTACATGGGATTCGAGAATGAGTCTTCAAAAGCCTGTTCCGAACACACACTTGGCTGTTTTTATTGTTTTACCAAACAAACAATTTTTTTTGTTTTTGACAGATCCAAACAAACAAAATTTATTAAACACAAAAAAGGGGTTACAAAGGATTGGGTGGGGGGGCAAGAACCAATGCCTAATTAGTCCCTTTAGAAATAATAGCTAATAAAAGTGGGCACTTAGCTGTTACTGTTAGGCAATGTTGTGCAATTTGATCTCATGTATGCATTGAATTAGTTGTCAAGACAACTTGTTGTCTTTCACATGTAGGTTTAATGTTGATAATCCCATTCTGTAATTTATGTTGTGGTGCGGCAGTAAGACTTATTGTGGTTACTGCAATCGGGTCAAGGATCTACTCAAACAGCTGGGAGCAGCCCACAAGGTCATTGAATTGGATACAGAAAGTGAGTTTACTTTCAACGCCGTCTCAATGTATTTCATGTTTGCTCGATTATATGCTTTTTTCCAATAGTTGAAAGTGAGGACTACTTTGTTTTGTTGCCCCTCTTTAGGTCTTTGTTTGTTATTGAACCTCTTAGACATATTTCAAGTTTTCCGATTTCACTTAGGCTATGTTTGTGAGTTTTGGAGGGAAGGAGAGAACTTTGTAGAAAATGAAAAAGAAGGAAGGATAAAACAAAATCTCCGTATAGGGGAAAACAAAAAATCTACTGGAAGAATATTTTAGAGGGCAGACATGAATTTTTTATTTCAATGTTTTTATAATAGTCTCCATTAAAGTATATTAATCATAAACGTTTTCTTCTTATTCTCTACAGAAAACTGTCTTAAATAAGCTAGATTTTTGTCTTTTCCTCCCCTCTCTTCTCCTCCTCTCCAAACCTCTCAAACTGAGCTTACTTACTAGTTTAGTTTCACCTTAGTTACTAATTACTAGTTTAGTTCCAGATCAACTAATCATAAACATTTTCTTCTTATTCTCTACACAAACACTCTCTCAAATAAGGTAAAAGATTTCCGCCTTTTCCTCCCTCCTCTCCCCTCTCTTCCTCTCCAAACTCTCAAACAAAGCCTTAGTTACTACTTACTAGTTTAGTTCCAGATCAACGTAACTGTGCCAAGGTAAATTATTAATTCTATGCGCAACATATGTCTTGTCATGACATTATTTTGAGGGTGGCTTTTAAGTTGAGGGAGCAATCAAGTCCCTCACCGGTGTACCATCAATAATATACCATGAGATCTATTTGATGGTTTAGATTTGTTGAAACAAAAAAGGGCAGGAATTGGGTGGGTCAAGGCATAGCTGTGTTGTTCTTTTTTGTTTCAACAAATCTAGACCCTTAAATAGATCTTATGGTATATTATTGATGGTACACCGGTGAGGGACTTAATTGCTCCCTCGCCTTAGAAGTCACATATTTTGAAGCCACATATTTTGAGTTCGTTGTTACTTTACTTTTGTTATTATTGTTCTAGTACATGCTTTGTGGAATAGACAAAAATGAGTGTTATTTCCAATTAAATCCTAAGTGGGGATCTTGTATTATCTTCTGCTGTTTTTACCTATTTGAAGGTGATGGGGGTGAGATTCAAGCAGCATTAGCTGAATGGACAGGGCAAAGGACAGTACCTAACGTGTTTATTGGAGGCAAACACATTGGTGGTTGTGATTGTAAGGCCACACTCCTTGCTACTTTTTCATGAGGCGAACCAAAGCTAGAGTTGTTGTTGTTCTGTTTTCAATTATTTGTGTGTAACATTTTTATCACATGTTTGTTTATTTGTTGCAGCTGTTTTGGAGAAACACCGGACAGGTCAATTGGTTCCCCTTCTCAATGATGCTGGAGCCATCCCTCTCAGCACTGAATAGCCAACTAATATTTCTGGCATTGCTATTTGCTATAAAATTTATGGCATTATTTTGTATGAATATAGTTTGCAAAACAAGCCTGTATAATACTGCACTTTGATTGTGTTAGTAGAG
This sequence comes from Medicago arabica, assembly GCA_946800305.1. Classification (NCBI taxonomy): domain Eukaryota; kingdom Viridiplantae; phylum Streptophyta; class Magnoliopsida; order Fabales; family Fabaceae; genus Medicago; species Medicago arabica. The sequence continues at coordinate 43,543,532 of OX326967.1, forward strand.
ATATATTACTACTAGTTACCAACAATAATCCTAAACTTGGTTATTATTTAAATATAAAACTGTGGTTGTTTAAGATGATAATGTAAGTTTTGCAGAATTTCAAAAAAATTTAAAGAGGAACGTCTTCATGTAATATTGTTAGATGATATTTTTGTCGGGTATAATTTTGGTCCTACAGCAAAGTATTTATTTAAAGATGACAAGAAAGCATAATTTTGGTCCTACAACAAAGTATTTATTAAAAGATGACAAGAAAGCCATATTCATTCATTTGTATTTCAAATAAAAACATTTGATTCATTAATAAATATAGACTTGACATTTTTATTTGTTTTTAATTCTTGTAAATATACCACTTTTATTTAGGAATTGACCATTGTGACATGTAGACCGTACGTTAACTTTGGACTACAGAGAACAAAGTAAAATATTACCAATTTTTTTTGAGTAAAAAATATTACCAACAATAAAAAGATGTATATTTGCAATGATTGAAAACAAATAGACCTTTTTGTATAAATTAAATTGAAGTGATATATTTGTACGATCAAAATATATATTTAAATTAAAATTTTGAAGAGGTTGGGGACTGTTTAAATTAAATTTTGGAAGATGGGAACGGCGGAGATGGATGTACACAGTACACCAATAAGTTTACAATTTATGATACACCGACACACCTATCCAAGTGGTTTAGAAAGTGTATTAATACTTCAAAAAAAAATCCATAATATATTTTGTCCTAATTTGGATGTTTAAAATTAGTAAGTTTAATAAGATAGTTTTGTAACTTCAATACTCTCAGTTAATTTTTTAGTGTGAGTCGAAGTGGGAAATGGAAATAAGTCTAATAGAGGCCTATGATCAATTTTACAATAGACTTGGAAAATTGTTGTTCTGACTTTGAAACTTTCACATTAATACATGGAAATTTCAAAAAAGTTTTCAGCGGTAGTTAACTACCGTTGAGCAATCCGGCATCAGTTAACTACTGTTGGTGCCAATGGCAGTTAATTGCCACTACGTTCTGTTATCATAATAGACATGAGAGTTTCCAAAACTCCATTGTTGCGTTTTTGGATTTCTCAGGTGCGTTTTTCAGCAAGCATAAGTCATTCCAAGCCAATTTCAATCACAAAATCAAGTAAGTGTTTTGAATCTTATTGCATTGGTTTTTTGTGATTGAATTGTTAGTTTTTTTTTGTTAAATTTTGATTATAGAGGTATTGTTGATTTTATGATTTTATGTTAGATTAAAGTTGAATCTGATATTGTTGTAGAATTGTTAGGAAATTATGATAGAATTTTTAGGATTGGTTTCGGTTTTGATGAATTGTTGTAGAATCGTTAGGATTAGTTTAGGTTTGTTATGAATTGTTGTTGTAATGAATTTGTGATATAATACGATTAGTTTAGGTTTTGATTGCCAATTTGTTTATGTAGATATGTCTCAGAATCAGGGTACTATTGACTTGAACAAAAAGGAGGGTGATGAGAAGAAGAAAGAAAAATCACCTATGAAATAGCACGGAATCGATTGTGATGGTTCTGTAAAAAAATAAGAATTCGAAGGCGCCGTTTTACAACCGTTCCAGGCTAAGGAGGAGCGGGAGGACATGCTATTTTGGTCCTCAACCAAAAGCGGGTGCTGCATGTAACACCCAGAAATCCCAGCTTCAAAATTTCATTTAAATAATCAGAGTATAACACATAAATCAGGATGTCACATTTCATAAAATCTTTAAAAGCAAATCGAATAATAATTTATTCTTAAATAATGTTCAAACATAGCAGCGGAATTCATAAACGTCTCGAAATCTTAAATAAATAATTCTCGGCACAAAGCCTCATAAAACATCTCAAATCAAAGTTACGTCGCAAACATCATCATTAGTCAACATGATACATAAAGAAATAGAAACAATGATAAATCTCCATCCCGTTACGTATCAGAGCATTTCCTACGACACCACAAGGACCTCTCACATCGTCGAACCTAAGCTTGGTCACCTGCACTTGCCCACAAGGCGGCAATTCCAACAGAAGGGGTGAGATTCACAACAATTATATTAACATATAATTCAAATAATTATGCTTAACAGTAACAACAATAATCGTCACATATAACTGAATACATCTCAAACATCTACGTATAATAAATCATCTTAGAACATCTTCACATAACAACGTCTCATAACATCTCAGACACATGACTCGACTAATGCAACCCTAACATCTTAACATCATGCATGTGGTACCAATATTTTAGCTTTAATAAGCTACACCGTCGCTTTGAGCAAATGCTCCACCGTCGCTTTGAGCATAAGCTCCACCGTCTCAAAATTATGCAAATGCATGAACTCGACTCTTTATACTTAAACAAATTTACACACAACATCTTAACATCAATTACGACTCTTTATCGACACATGCAATTGTAACAATACATGACAGCAGCTCAGCACACTTAACATATGTATATACAACGCAAATTTATCATCGCAAACATCATTTATACTTCATTCATAAACTTCACTTAATAAGCATTTAATCATAGATTAACACTAATAATCAAAATCATCTTACAGCGTCATTACAAGTTATAATTTAGGTCTTAAACATTTTTTAATATTATCCAAAGGTCTACCCTCAAGCCTCGCTCAAAATAGAGTTATAAAACTCAAGTTATAGTGGTCTGTGACCACATTGCTCGCTATGGCGAGTGGTTCTGCTCGCCACGGCGAGCTGTCAAATTTTCATTCTGCCAGTGGTCGCTACGGCGAGTGTTGCTGCTCGCCTCGCGCGCGCTAAAGGGGTTGCTCGCCACGGCGAGCTCAGCTGCTCGCCTCGCGAGTATATACCTAACTGCTCACCACGGCGAGCTATCGCAGAGGGGTTACGGGGTCACTCGAAACCCCGCCAAAATTCGTCCAATTCTTCATGTTATGCTTCTAATCTATCAGAATTATAGCCCTAGTGATTAATCTAAGTTCTGTAACAGGTTTCTACATCAATTCACCTCATTATAACATCAATTCATCACAAAATTCATTAAACCCTAACTTTGGAACTCTCTCAAACTCTCTCTAATCCTTGGGTTAATCATAACAGATGAGTTACATTATAATATAATCGAGTTAGGCTCACCCTTACCTGGTATGTGTGCAGAATTGGGGTTCCCTCTTCTCTGGCCACTTTTCTCCCTTTTTTCCAAAAGTCTGTAACGTACTGACTCTTTCTCTCTAAACCTAACTTCCTTTTATAATTCTTTCTATTCTCACTTATCCCCCATAACTCTATCTTATTTATGAAAACAACCTCATCTCTCAAAATATTTGTTATTATATCACATCTTAATTTTCATATAAATATATATATTATCATCACATATTTTATTTTATTAAACAATAAAATAAACATCACACCACAACATCATCTCATACGTCACAAACATCATTAAAATCATATAATATATAATAATATACTATATATGCTAATAAAATAATTAGATAAATAAAGTGGACGTTACACCGCAAGGACTGTCGAGGACAACCTGGTCGACTTATGCGACAAGGATGATGACTGAATGTAATGGCTTGTGTTGCATTTTTACGTTTTTTTATATGTCGAGCGCATTTTGCTTGAGATTGTGGTACTTTGAATAAAATCGCATTTTGAATAAATTCGATTAAAGTCGCGTATTGAATAATTTCGATTAAAAATTGTGTATTCGAATAAAGACTAATTAAATATAACGTGAATTCAAATAAAAATTGCGTAATGAATAAATAAATTCGAAAAGTGATAAAATAAATTATTGTTCCATTCAAAACAACATGTATTATAAAGAATAAACTGTATATGTTATCACATCAAATTCCCTCATATAAGACGGGTCATCACATAAAGAATGAAGTTCATTCCATGATACTAATCTTATATGAAGGAACTCGATATCATAACTTAAAAGTTACATTACATTACATTACATAAAGATCATATATGTCCTATCATTGCATTACATTACGTTCAAGTTGCACCTTCCAACTACAACAATTATCTTACCTCTGAAATGGTAAATTCAAATTTGCTAAACACCAGGACTCAAGCATTCATCCGGTACTTCTATTGTTTCATTCAAAATATTAAATTCTTCTTAGGCTTGGTTTAAATGACGGTATTCAAATGTCAAAAGAATGAGGTCCATTCCTTGACACTTCAATACCTTCATCTAAACCAGCCTAACAAGAATTTAATATTTTGAAAGGAACAATGGAAATGTCGGGTGAACACTTGGGAACTGGCGTTTAGCCAGTTTGAATTCCCATTTCAGGGTAAGATAATTGTTGTAGTTGGAAGGTGCATTCCCTACCTAATCACGATCCTCTGGCGGAATCAGACTTTTGATGATATCTTCAGTTGATCTCACCAACGTTGCACACATATCAATCCACTGGAACATGTTGTGCTCCCAAAACATGCTCCTCACGTTTTCGTCGTTCGTTAATTTCACCCAAGTGAATGATATTCTCCCCTCGTCGAGCATTGGACGTTTATACTTAACGTATTCCACCCTCCTTGTGTCTCTGGGGTTGACTCCTTGGTTGAATTCATTCAGCTGATCCTTGAGACCTTTTAACATTACACCAAGGCACCGAACCTTCAACCTCTGAGGTTTTCCGCCATTGAATTGTGCATGAACGTCGATCCACCCGGCCATTGTTTCAAATCTACATAATAAAAAATTAAAAATAATCAATGAAAAACTCATCAAACATTATTACATAAACCCTATAAATCCTAAATAAACCCTAAAATTTTTATAAAATTCAAAAAAATAACATTTCATATCTACACAATAAGAAGTTAAAAATAATCAATGAAAAACTCAACCCTAAAAATCCTAAATAAACCCTAAAATTTTTATAAAATTCGAAAAAATATAAATTCAAGCAATATAACTCCATTATAACAAGTATTCTTAATATTTGTTAATAGCATTTCAGATCTACAACATAGCTATATTAAAAAAAATCAAAAATTAAAAATTAAACTACAACTAAAATTATAAACATATATACTAACTAAAAATTATGACAAAAGCCCAATTGATTACTTACTTGTGATTTAGTGGAAAAAAAAATTGGATGATTTGGTAGAGTTTTTGTAGAGAGAGTGAGAGAGAAAGAAAATTAAAATTTTGAGAGTGAGAGTGACTGCCTCTAGAAGCTGGGTTCTGGCTGCAATATGTAACGAACTCAACGGCAGTTAACTACCGTTACTACCGTTTGCCAAACCGGCAGCAGTTAACTGTCGTTGGCCTCAACGGTAGTTAACTGCTGTTGGGGGCAATTATGAAATTTCCATGTATTATTATGAAGTTTATGAAGTCAGAACAACAATTTTCATACTTTCTAGTCAAGTCATGTCTAACATTCATATTTTTTAATGAAAATTTTAAAAAATGGGTAGGAATTGTGGCGATATTTAATTTTTTTTTAACAAAACATGAATTTAGTATGAATTTTTTAGCATCGAAAACATAAAATTCATATTTAATTCATGCTTTGCTACAAGAGATGAATTAAATGCTTCAGCAAGATATTCGTGCGTGCGGACGGGCGAGCGTGTTACGCTCTTTTTTTGGAAGCAGGTCGCAATAAATGTTAAAAAATTATTTCTGTATTAAATATAAGTAAAAATATAGACACGTATAAACATAAAAAAAATGTTTGTACGAATATATGAGTAAAAATATATAGTGCACTCAAAAAAAAATTGAGTTTGGACTAGTGTGACACTTGCCACACCCGACATTGTTCAGCTTCGTCCATGAATTGACTTTCGATCTAATTCACCGATAACTCGTTTAACAGCCATTTTCTGAATCCATGTCAAGGCTTGTGGTAAAACCATGCTTAAAAGAGGAAAGTTAAAGAAATTTCATCAACAAAATTCTGACAATAAATCAAAAGTCAAGACTACATAAATAGAAGGTGGAGTCTCTTTAATTCATATACAGTATAAATTATGAAGAGTATTAAGCTAAATAATTGGCAGCTAGGTTAGTCTCATGCCTAACATGCAAGAAACTTAAACTACGAAAAAAGACATTAAAATTAATGCAATCTTCAATAATAAATCCAATACAATTGAGATATTATTGATGAGTGTTCAGCGCCTGGACCACGTTAGAAGCATCTGATTCCACTATAAGATTCAGAAAAGATATATCTTTTGCAAATTCTAACCCCTTTCGCATAGCTAAAGCTTCTGCTACCTCTGAATCTAATAATAAAAAGACTTGATAGCAACTAGCAACAACAACAACTTCTTCATAATCTCTCACAACTACACCAATACCCCATTTCCCCCACCTCTAGGGAACCTGCTGCATCAACATTTAGCTTATAGCAACCACTATTATGGGGTATCCAGTAAACATCAGATATAGGTAAGTTTGGACCTCCACTTAACGCCTCCAGCAACACTGTACTAGCACTGTTAAAGTTAGCAATAGATCTTTGGACCTTTTGTATAATGGTAGCCACGTCAATTTTAGTCCCCTCGAAACATTTAGTGCACCATATTTTATAACACAAGGTCAACACATTGACTATAATATCCTAATATGCATCGATAATATTTCTTCTCAACCACTCCTAAAAGGGTACGTACCCATAAACATGTGAATTGAACATCACACCTAAAGAGGAAGCAAACCATACATGCTTTGACAAATGACATACCACAAAGAGATGTGAAATTGTTTCATTATATAGCCGCAAAAAACACACAATCGATCACAACTGATTCCTTTTTTAAAATGATCATTTTTCAGTGGTAGTTTTTCATGTAAAATCCTTCAAACAAAATGGATATGCCTTGGAATACTTTTTATTTTCCACAATTTTTTACACACTTGTTGATTAATGTCTTGCACTGAGTTATGGGAGACAAGTACCTCACGCCTCACCTTTAAAAATCGATAAGCACTCTTCACATAAAAAATAGTAGACCGTGAAGCACCCGACACAAACTCATCTTGTAATTAGAATAAAGAAATTGGCAATTGAAGAATTTGTTGAGTCTCAGAAGGGAGAAAAGTTTCATCAATTAAAGGAGCATTCCAATATCGAATATCATCATTAATTAAAGTTTCATTATTATAATATTTTTAATACTACTATTCGCATATTATTATTTATTTATTTTTGTATATTGTGTTAAATTATAAAGTTTAAGGGACATGCCCTACATTGCCATCTAATAAGAAACCACCAATCTACCATGTCACACAACTAATTTAATTTTTTTTGATTTTACATGATGCAAGATGTTGATGGCATGACAACGAAAATCAGTTTTACATTGATAGTGTATCTTTTATTTTCTCTAAATTGCATAATTACTAAAATTTTCGTTCACGCAGAATAGATGTTAGACACAATGTTTGTGACAATGTGCATAACACACGAATAATAAATCAACAAATATAACGTATGAATAATAATTCAACAAATAACAATAAACAATAGTAAAGCAATAAAGAAGAACACACTAATTTTTTTTGAACAAAGAAGAACACACAAAATTGTTTATCCAGTTCGATGCAATGTCACCTACTCTGGTGGCTTTCACCCAATAAAGAAAATCAACTCTTTGTAGTATCAGCATAAACAATCTTATATGAACAAAAATTGTACAAAGTCTCACCTCCTAATACTATATGTGACTTTTTATTCAGGCATCCCCCTAAATATGAGAATCTCTCTCACTTTCTCTCAATCATCCATCACAACGACTGACACAAAAACAATATGAATAAAGAATAATTACAACTCAACTAAACAAACCAACTCTATCCCTTTGGACGATTAATAACGGCGGTAAAGTGGTGTACAAACAACACAAAGACTCAAAGTTGAAACCCTAATACTGAGATCTTCAATTGTTGATTTTGTGTCTTGTTATTAAGGTTAAGCCTCCTTAAATTGTCATTTGTGGGTTTTTTGTTCAATCGGTTGAATATGTTTAATTGTCCACCAAAATAGATTTGAACCAAATCTCTTTAAAATAGATTTGGTCGTTGACTAATTTTCTCGACGTATCTGTATTATTCGTAACACACAAAAACTTGTAATGCACGATAACAAACTAAATTTCTAAAAGCACACGAAATATGTTAAAACACTACGAGTTTAGATGAGGCACTCATTCTGAAACATCTTATCTCACACCTTACATGTTCATATTGTTTTACCTAGACACAACCAATCAAAAGAACAACAATTACTAACATTTTCAATAACTTAGCCTGAAAAACCGTTTTCAATAATTTATTTTGGTATATACATTTTAAATAATTTAGTTATACTTACCTACATAAATTCTTTTGACATATTTAAGGAGCCATTAAGTAAAATAGAGTTTCTTGTAAAAAAAAAAGTTGTAAAATAGAGTTTAAATATTATCGCATAGGCTAAGATTATAAAAAAAAATAGCATTTATACTATATATAACGATAATATATGATATCAGGCTGTTGTTTTCACTTCTACATGATATTGGGTTGTCTTTTTCATTTCCAACTATACCCTTAAACAAAATTGACTATAAAAATGTTAGGTTTTTTTTTTTTTATCAAGCTAAAAATTCATTAAAAACCAGGATAGGACCTGAACCAGTTACAAGAGAGAGTCAAAGCATAGAAAAGAAAACGAAAAATGCCCAAACACCAGAAAAAGGTGAAGGTAGAAACTAAACAGTAGCCAATCTAGTATATAAGGACCCTGCACTATCCCTATCCAAGAGAGAAATGAGAAAAGTGGGTGGGGAAGGCCACCATTGAGTGGAAAACATGGCAAGATTCTGGCCATTTTTAGCCAGAGCATCAGCTACCTGATTCTGCTCTCTAATCACCTGCACACAAGAACAATCAACACTATTGCAAAATTTCAGACAGTTAAACCATCTGGCTTTCATTCTCCAAGGAACTCCAATGTTGGTTTTGAAAGCGTTGGCCACTTGAATAGAATCAGTTTCTAAGCAAAAGTGAGGTGTCTGCATCTCTTTAGCTCTTTCCATAGCCAACATACAAGCAGAGAACTCAGCTTCTGTAGCTGTGGCATAGCCAATATTGCTGGAAATGGCGCCTAGAAACGTTGCCCTGGAATCTCTGAGAACAATACCAACCGCACCAGAGGGATGAGTTCCTATGGAGGAGCCATCACAATTGAACTTAATCACATTTGGAGGAGGAGGGCGCCAGTGAACTTCCTGTTTCAGGATGACTCTTTTAACCTGTAGAGGAATGTTGAACAATCTGGAGACTTTGTAATCCTGCATGCTGGAATTACCCTTAGCCAAAACCGAGTTGTAACTAAGTTTGACTTCAGCCAAAATACAGTTGAACAAAGTGGTCATGGATTTGTGCTTGTCATGGAATTGCCTTTGGTTTCGTTCAATCCAAATAACCCAAATGGTATGAATGATAGCTGAATTAACCACATCCTGGACCAGTTTGCTGCCTCTACCAACTGAGGACATTAAGAGTGTAAGGCAGCTGGAAGTATCAAGCTGAGTGTCAATACCCTTGCAAAGCCATTCCCACAAACTATAGGTGACCCTGCAATCAAAGAAAATGTGACTGGAAGATTCAGCTTGTTTCATACAGAAGAAGCAAACAGAAACAATCTGGCACCCTCTCTTCCTAAGATTCTCATCTGGTCCCTATAAATATACCAACTTTTCATTTTAGTCCCTCTAAAATTTTCCTTCAACTTTTAGTCCCTCAAAATTTTTCCATCTTCACTTTTGGTCCCTCCCTTAAAGTAAACTCATATGTATAATTCATATTTTTGAATAAAAATTTTCAGAAAAACTCATAATATTATAAGCATCTCTCCAAAAAAAATAAATAGATTTTTTTAACAAATTTAATATGAATTTTTATATTTTTGATGGTTAAAAATTCATATTAAATTTATGTTTTGCTAAAAAATTCTAATGTTTTTTGGGAAAGGGTTTTACAATATCCTACACCTTTCTGCACAATTTAATTAAAAAATACTAAAATTAATTTAAAAATAGGGACCAAAAGTAGTGATTGAAAATTTTATAGGGACTAAAAGTTGAAGGAAAATTTTAGAGGGACGAAAACGAAAAGTTGGTATATTTATAGGGACCAAAAACATATTTATCCCAAAATGTTATTTAGTTGTTGTCATTAAAAAAGATAAAAAATTATATTTTTTTTTATATGGTTGGTATTATTAAAAAAAGATAACCATAATTTGTTACAATATAAAAGTACAAGATATCTATTATCTATACCTATAATTTTTATCAAAATTTCATAAAAACTATTGTTCGTCATTTATACACACTAACACAATAAAAAGAACAAATAGACGAACACACGAAGTGTTCGCATGATGCTAATATTAACAATAGTTATTTATATAATACAAAACAAAACTTCGAGTATGCTAATAGACCACAATACTTAGTCAATTATTATTATTTTTTTTTTTTGAAAAGGTCAGTCAATTATTTATAGATGCAACAATTTAACATTTGTATATTTTTTAAATTAAATTTTTGTACTATTGGCTTTGGATATGTATTAGGAGTTAACACTTAGTCATCTTTTTTCCTTTAAAAAAAAAAACTTAGTCAATTCTCTGAACAAAACAATTTTTTTTCCTTCATATTATACTATGCACCTAAACCCCTTTATGTTGTTCCATTCTTTGAACATAATAATCATGTATCGAATCTTCAATTTTTCTAAGGAAAATTGCTCTATAGTTAATATGAAAGAATAAATAAATAAATTGATTCTTTGAATTTGAAGTTCACATACAGATTTTAAATATATAAAAAAAGTAAAACAGAAAAAAAAATGATCATTGTCCATTTTCTGATATAATAATACCTTAAAAGAAATATAGTAATTTTAAATAGATTCATGCACAACTATTGTTGTAGGCCTAGTGGTGTTGACTTTCAATGTATTAAAATCTTCCACTAGCAAAGTTTCTTAATATAGTAATCAATTGAAAGGTATTTAAATTTTTAAAAGTTGGTTGAAAGATACAAAACATTATTAGTATTTTGTTTTATCTTATGAGTAAAATATAAAAGTGTTATTCTATTTGGGTATGAAAAATTCTGGTTGGAATATTTACCCACCATCCAACATAAAACTAACTCGTAATAAATACCAACACTACCGTTACGCCGCAACTCATTGATAAATCAATGGCTCAATCTATTTTCTCATCCACCGCATTTTTTCCCTCTTCTTCCTTCCCTCATCGGCGCCACCTTCCTCCGCCCAATCTCCGAACATCTTCTCCGATTCGCAGAATCACTTCCATCGCCAATGCCACCGTCTCTCCCAAAGTTGTTACTCCCGTTCAATCTGTTACTCAGGTATGTCATTTAATTTGATAATTCTTTTTTTTTTTTTTTAATTATGCCAAACATTTTAGGGCTTCTTAACTTATGCGATCAATCTTATATGTTTTGCTTCACGAATCACATTTTTGTTCTTCGATTGACTTTTTTTTTTGTTTTCTGATTAATGTAGCTAATCGAATCGCTGATTAATGGCGTTGATTTATCGGAAGCTGAAGCTGAATCATGTGTTCATTTACTCGTGAATGAACCTGATGAAGCTTTGATTAGCGCTGTTCTTGTCCTTCTCAGAGCTAAAGGAGAAACTGTTGAAGAAGTCAGTACTAACTTTATTTTATTTTATTTATATGAACCCAATGAATCGCTGATTAGCTGTGATGATTGAATTATTTTATTTTATTAAATGTGTGGATAGGTTTCGGGGTTGGCAAAGGCTATGATGAGACATGCTACCAAGGTTGAAGGTTTGGTTGATGTGGTTGACATTGTTGGTACTGGAGGGGATGGTGCAAACACCGTCAACATTTCAACCGGATCTTCCATTCTTGCTGCTGCTTGTGGTGTAAAAGTTGCAAAGGTGTGTTTTTTATTTATTTATTATGGATTGAAAGTTTAGAGAGTTTTTGTAATTGTGTGTGATTAATTTGATTGTTCTCTTCTTGCAGCAAGGAAGCCGTTCGAGTTCTTCTGCCTGTGGAAGTGCTGACGTGTTAGAAGAATTGGGAGTTGTTATTGACTTGGGACCGGAGGTTAATGCAAATCCCTTTTTTAGTTTTCCTATTTGTTAATTAGTAGAATTTCTCAAAAAGATATATTTTAAGTGATTAATGTATCTGAGTACTGCTCTATTGAATGTGGACTCTTTTACCCACATGCGTTTTCAAACACTCATGTTATAGTAGCCCCACTTAGTGGAATAAGGTTTGGTTGCTGTTATTGTTAATCTATGTATCTGAGTAATGTAATTTTTTCCGTTATTGCCAATCAGGGGGTTAAAAAGTGCGTGAATGAAGTCGGAATTGGATTTATGATTTCCCCAAAGTATCACCCTGCAATGAAGATTGTTAGGCCTGTAAGAAAGAAGCTCAAAGTAAGAACTGTATTTAATATATTGGGTCCATTGTTAAACCCAGCACAGGCGCCTTATGCAGTTGTTGGTGTATACACAGAAGACTTGGTAAGTTCCATTCTATCACTGATAAGTTTATTGATCTAATCAAGAAATGAGAAAAATATAAGAAATCTATTTGTTCATAGCATTTTCTTGTGAAAGATTGATAGCTGTGAAAGCAGCCTCATATTTGAAGTAATTGCTTTACATTGAAAACTTTTAAACAAGTTCAACCCTTTTTCCTTTAGTCATATCATTTCATTTTCGTTATTTTTTTCCGTTGAAGATTGATTATGAAGCATTTGAGCTTTGCCTTTGAGGTTCTGTCTTCTGTTTTTTTTCTTCCTTAACAATCATTGTATTTGTATCTTTCAAAAGAAATGTAGATTATCAGTTGATTGAATAATTCATCCCTGTATGATTGTTCTGTTCAAATTAGAACTTTTAAAATGCGTAGGGTCATCCTTTTTTGTTGATTTGATAGTAGCGAAATACTGAAATTTAAATGATTGTCGAATCCACAGCATTTATTTTTGTTTCTTATGTTTTGTATTTTTCACAAAGGAAAATAAAAAATAGACTGAAGAGTTGAGGATCTAATTCTTTCTGTTTTTCTCTATCTCCGTCATCCCTAATAAGCGGTTTGTCTTGGCCTTTTTGATAGGTCTTCAAAATGGCCAAAGCACTTAATAAATTTGGCATGAAAAGAGCTTTAGTTGTCCACTCTGAAGGTTTGGATGAAATTAGTCCTCTTGGTAAGATCTCTTGCCTGTTTTACATCTCAAAATCGTTTATTTTAAAGAAATTGGTGTCTTAAAATGACTTGACTTTACCTTCAGGACCTGGTCTGGTGCTCGATGTTACTCCAGGAGGGATTGATAAATTCTCATTTGATCCCTGTAAGCATATGTTAATTTATAGTTTTTTTTTTATCTATTTCTGTTATGAAGTGTATTGATACAGCTCACATGCTACTAATTGGGTGCTGTAATGGATCTTTTACTGGGCATACATACTTTTGCACTCCTCACATCATATTGCTTATTGGAACAGTGGATTTTGGCATTCCTCGGTGCAATCTTGAAAGCTTAAAGGGTGGTGATCCAAGATACAATGCAGAGGTTCTCAAACGTATTCTGGGTGGAGAAAGAGGACCTATTGCAGATGCTTTTGTGAGTATCCTTGTTTTTTTAATCATATTAAAAATCTTAAAGGATGGTATTTTACTGAAATCCAATTAGTGTCACATTCTCTATTGTTCTTTCTGCATCTCAATTTTCCTATAAAATACTGAAATTCATATGTGCTGCATTATTTCTTGGTACTTGGATCACTCTTTTTGTATGCATTAGTGGTATCGTAACACACATTTTGATTATTCTGTAATAAATGCCTAGGTTCTCAATGCTGCAGCAGCTCTCATGGTAAGTGGCTTTGTGAGGAACCTAGCTGAAGGGGTGTCTTTGGCGCGTGAAACACAACAATCAGGAAAAGCTCTCAAGACTCTCAACTTGTGGAAGGATATCTCAAATGTGAGTTAAATTGGATCCTGTATTACCAATTTCATTGCACTCATGTGTTGCTAATTTTCTTTTGCCTCCCTTGTTATTGCAGAAAATAAAAGATGACGCAGCCATATAAATATTCCTGATTCATTTTATGTGAACCAGGTTTAAGTTTTGTAAGCTGCATTCATACAGGAGGGAGTCTGATACTGTACATGTATCGTCAAATAGATATACAAAAGTAATTTAAATTAGTATCAGCTGTAAAAGTATATCGCTTGTAAAAGTAGCTATCCTTCAGATCTGTGCAAAATGTAACATTTCCCTCTAGTTTACTGGTGAAATTGTTGTATGTAATAAGATTAGGGAATGTTGTAACTGTGTTTCATTCAATTATAGATAATAAAAATGGTTTTTTCATTTCGAGAGATGATATGTATAGCCTATGAAAATAAATTTTTAAAATCCTGCAGAACTTTATAGTGAGATTGCAACAGATGGTTCAAAATTAATCTGTTTGCCCACAGCCACACACCATTTTCCATTTCACTGGAAGCTTCATTTGTGGGAAAAGTCAAACAAATCTAAATAAGGGAATGAGCCGGAAAACTTAATTGTGTTCTCTTTGAGAACCCTAATAGCCACCCTTCTTGAAGTTGCTCCGACCACCATGGCGCCAGCTCGCGAAGATGAGCATTAGATCCATATGCTACATCTCAATCTTGTTCCGCTGAACAGTTGATTTTCACAATCAGAGCAAGTGCGCTGGCGACCTGTGTCAGAAATTGCCTCCATCGCGGTAAGTAACTTAACCACCATGTCAGCTCTGTCTTCTTGATTTAGTCTTTTGTTTCTTATAGATAAGGCTATAGGAGTATGTATTGTCAATAATGTGGATATCTTGGTCTAACTGATTATGGACTGGTATCATTATGAGTAACTTCATGTATGATATGATAGGACCCCTATAATAACCTAAGGGATTGGGTAGCTCAACTGGTTTGAGCTATAAGGGATTTAAGGAGTTTAGGAGTTAAAAGTCCGGAGTTCAAGTCCTGGCAAGATGAAAACTAATATAACAATTAACATATTAATTAACATTTGTCATTCAAAAAAAAAACCAAGTAAGGAAAAAGAAGAGGTGTGATGCATGGAAGTATGGCCCAGACAGAGAAAATGGAAAGGTTTCCATCAACTTTCTGCTAAGTTGGCAGTACGGACGGTAAGGGCTGTGTGATTCAGCTGAAGGGGATAGTGAGAGAGCTGGTATTTACTGATATTAGATTGTTATTAGTTGGGACTTCTTGTTCTCGGTGAGAATTAGCACTCTCGAATTGCCTTGAGCCATTTGTTTTTCTGGTTTCTGCATTTTCTGCTTTGTAGTTTCAGGATCCAGGATCTGTTATCACCTTGATACAGGTTTGGATATTTCCCAGTTATACAGTTTCAGTGCTCTTTTTTACTCATTTCCTGGCACCTATCAATGCATATTGCCTTGCATGTTTTATTGCCAGTTTCATTTCCTTCTTTTTGATTCATGAAAGTGTTAGAACTGGCATAACAGAATTAGTAATATCTCTGGATAACGATTCTTTTATTGATGAATTACAAGGAACACTACCAGAAACATAGAGTTGTAACAAAACATTGAAACATAGTCCTCTGTTTCAGGATAGAAAGGAAAACGGGAGAAAACTTTGATTGCAAAACAGGTGAACTAATCTGAGTGGTACCATGGAATTCTTTGCAACTTTCAGTGGCTTCTGCATTCTTAGCTGTTCTGTAAAGTGATTACATGTTGACATCTCATATTGAAACTTTATATTGTAGTGGGAAAATGTATTAGCCGGTAGATCTCCGTAAGTTTGCCATTTTTCAGGTATGGATGCATTAGAAAACGACATCAACAATTTTCCATCCTTAAGGTCTGTTTTTAATTCAACTTTAATTTTCTTTTCATCAGTCAACCCCACATATTTTCCATCCCCGCATGTTCTCATTGATGTGCTGTCTGCATGAAATCATGGTATGCAGATTGTAAGGAATCATGATACGAACTCCTAATGCACTTATGTTCAAACTTCTAAAAGACGTCTGCAACCTTGACTTCGAGGTTTTTGATGTCTGCGTGACCACATTTGAATGCATTTTTTTCACAATATCAAGGATTGTATGTGATTATGCTGTAACTGTTTAAAATTTGCTTTTGTGATTCTATAAACACGGCATGGTTTTGAGATATTAGCAAATGATTCTATAAACTCGACATGGTTTAAAGATTCTAGCAACTTTACTTTAAACTTTGCCAGGATAAACAACTTACTTAAGGGCTCATGGCATAAGAACTTATCTCATGAAAGCTTATGTTGGATAAGCTATCTTGTGTTTGGATGTGTACATTTAAAAGTGCTTATGCAAAAATTAGTGTTTTAATGATTGATTATTATGGCATCTATGTTTGGTGTACCGTGGTTTTTTAGTGGTGTTGTTGCTCTATGCAGGTTACAAATTGAAATTGAGTTGGTTTCGTGCCTCTTTGTTATCTCAAGAAATGTTGCCGGTTATGTCAAAGTTTAAATTGAAGTTCTTTTTGAAGGGGCTGCTTCATGTCCTAGTGTATGGTCTGCCGATTAGTTTTATGTTCATGATGTTGTTATAGTGATGTTCAATATTGGTGATTGGATTGTGTTGTAGCTAGGGTATCTGGGTGTTGTTGTGTATTTTGGCTTGATTTGTAATCTCTAGCTAGTGCCTATTGACCATCTGGTGTAGCTCCAATGGAGTGTGTACCTTTGTAGAATTGTATGATTTTCTTAGTGCAACTTTCTAGCATATGATAGGGTGGGAGCTCTGCAACCCTTCATAGAAGTTGGGTAAAGTGTTCTTTGATGCCGAGTTAGACTCTTAATGAAATTTCTTTTTATCGAAAAAAAAAATGAAAAAGAATCGTAAAGCTTGCCACTTACATTTGCCTTTTTTTTCTTTTTTCCTTTCTCACTTTTTTTTTTGAAAGGATGTATTTTCATAAAGTTATGGCTCTCTGTTTATGATTTTGACATACATTTGTTAAACTTTTCCTTGTATGTGAAGTGCTATATTTCCGGTTTTACTTGTTTAACAAAGTGTGTCCACTTTTCAATTATCTACAAAAACTTCTATAAGTGTTATAAAGCAAGATGGTGCAAGACAAAGCGTTGGCATTGAAAATAGCAAGCAGTAGGAGCATGCATGTTTCCAAACAAATTTTGTAGTACCCTTATTCTTTTTTATAAGTTTCAGCCAAACATTAGTAAAATCAGAAGACCCGGAAATTGTAACACGACTTAAAAGAGCAGTGATATATGTGGCGAGAATAAGGACTTAAAGATACCGAAAGCATACATGTTTGAATTTCAGAACAATTGAGAAAGAATTTAGTTAGTATTTTACGGAAAATACATGTAAGTAGCCACTCAAGCAATTTTCAACTAAAAACCATAACTTATGTTCTTAAAAACTATGATATATGACACATTAAACGAACATATGACATTTGATATTAATTTCACATGAATTCCTCTATCGTTAACAAATTCCTCTATTGTGAGTTTTGATAGCTAATCACAGTATGCAGTCCAATACAGTAATCCAATGATATCATATCTCATGACTCATATAACAGCAAAGTTGATTGGTAGGTAAAATAGGTAGATAGATAAAATAAAACACGCAGATACGGTCGTTGTAATACTAATGTTTTTAAACTTCTCTTCTCATTTTCTGTTTTTTTCTTTTCCCTTAACAAGTAAAAACAAAAACCTGATTCTCAATAAAAAAAAAAAAAAATTCTTTTCTAAAAACATATTTTCCCCTGTCATCTTCTCTCGTGTATCAGGGAAGACTCTCTCTCTTTCTGTAGAGAGAGCTCAATTTTCATAATCCCGCGCGATAATCAAAGGTTAGCTTCCATCAATCACACTTTCTCATTAATTAATCTAATTACTTTTTAATAATCAACCAGGTTTCAAATCATGAACGGCTCTCCGGATCCACCGTTGGATTCATTTCCCCGGTTACGTCTCCGCCAATCGGACGGTCTCTCTCGCCGCTCTTCCTTCGGCGCCGAATCGGAGTCTGAACGTTACTGCAGCGCCAGTAACTCCATGATGGGAACACCGAACACCAGCATGAGCATCCGCAGTGCCGTTACCGTTTTCCACGATTTCTCCGATATCGATTTCGCTTCTTCTTCTAGAATCTTCGATGATGATTCAAATCGTAAGAATTTTCGATACGGTTCGAGTGGAATGGAATTATACGGTGACGACGGTGATGAGCTTAGTATGACCGGGCTTGATTCGTCGGAGTTGATTGGAAATAAAGGAATTGAAGAATCTGAGGGGAATGAAAATGGTGGTGAAGTTGAGGAAAGAGAGATTGAGAGGGAAGAGGATGAGGAAGAGGAATTTTCGGAAGGTGATGATGATTCTATGTTCAATTATGGGAGTGGATGTGATGGTGATAATGAGAATGAGTTTTATTCGATGAAAGGTGAAAATGTGTCGAGTGAGTTTTATTCTTCGAGGAGTGTGAGTTTATATGAAGAAGGAGAGGTTCAAAATGAGAATACCTTGCTTATGAATTCTTCTGTGGCTTTTGGTTCACATGATTTGGATGATTTTTTGATTCAGAATGGTCCGGTTTCTGTTGTGTCTGATCTGTTTTATAATCCTCGAGAAAGTAATAATCGAGTTGAAGAAGATGGGGTAAATTCTGTTCAAAAAGAAGAGAAGGACACAGTGATTGTCAATAATGAAGTCGAAGAATCAAAAGATATTGGTGATCGAGAAGCTTTAGAAGAAGGGAGGGATAGGGACAGGGATGCTCCTATTGCTTGTGAAGTTCAAGGTGCTGATAACTTGGTTGATTCGGGTCTCCTGCCAGAAGAAGATCACCACAAGAGTTTGAAAATCATAAATAATGGAAGTGAGGGAAAGGGGAATCGATATATTAAGAATGATGAAGCTGGTGCCTCTGGTGATGCTCAAAATGAAAATCTGGATTTAGATAATTTTGAATTCAATTCTGATCAATTTTGTGATAGTAAAGATGATGTAAGTACTTCCAATGTATCCGTTCATGTAGAGAATGTGGATGCAAAATCATTTAAGAATCTTAAACCAATTGTGCTGCCGTCGAATGGCGGAACAAGGAAAATATTAGAGAGGTCTTCCACTTCGACAAATGTGTTAGAAAAAAGTCACGTGATATCTAAGGTGAGTAATGTGTACTCTACTCCTGTTGTGTTTCAAGTTATAGTTTCCAAACCTTTACAATTATTATATGTGCTAATTTAATTTGTAATTTTTTTTTATTAAGATGTAAATCCAAGTTTTAAAATTGTAGTTATAGTTGAGTAGTGGCCATAGTTGCGTGACGGCTAATGTGGTCTGATTTGGGATTCAATTGCAGCATTATGCAGTTGTGGCTCAATTGTCGTCAGTGATACATTAGATGACGCAGTTCGTAATTTAAAGCATTGTGTAAACCCGTTAGATTTATATGGTATTTCTAACTTGATTATTAACTAAACAGGCATAATGTTCAGGAAGACCAACTGGGCTGAGTGTTGAAACTGTTAATTCTGTTCATAATTCAATACAATGCATTCAATTGAAACTAGAGCCTGAAATCTCAAGTGTTAATTTTTAAAAAAAAAATTGAAATATTGGATGAATGACCTATTCAATTAGATTTCCCTTTTTTCTTTTTGCTGTTATAAAAAGCTGTTTTATTTGCCATCTCATGAAAAAGATGGTGGAAAGTGTTGTTGAAGACTGACTTGAGACATTTTTGCAATTATTTTTCTACCTATACAGGGTTTAATGTTTCACTAAATATTGCAGATAGAGGACTCTGAGCTAAGTGAATTCTATGACGAGGTTGTTCAGGAAATGGAAGAAATTTTGCTGGAGTCTATGGATTCTCCTGTGGCTAGGTTTTCCGTGGGTAACAGAATGTTTGATCCACAACAGTCCGTGCCTTCAAGAGATGGTGGGTTAACTGCTTCTACTTCTAGTACAGATGATGCTTCCCATCTAGTTAAGCGCCCAAGAAGAATAGATAGGATTGAAGTGGTAGGTGCAAGGCAGAAAAGAGGGGATGTTTCTTTCAGTGAAAGATTGGTTGGGGTGAAGGAATACACTGTTTATAAAATTAAAGTGTGGAGCGGCAAGGATCAGTGGGAGGTTGAAAAGCGATATCGTGATTTCTTAACTCTTCATCGTTGCATGAAATCCTTATTTAACGAGCAAGGCTGGACTTTACCTTTGCCTTGGTCTTCTGTTGAAAAGGAATCAAAGATATTTAGAAGTGCGTCTCTTGATATTATTGCGAAGAGAAGTGTTCTCATTCAAGAGTGTTTACAGTCTATTCTCTGTTCTAGGTTCTTTTCAAGTCCTCCAAGAGCACTTGTTTGGTTTTTGTCCCCCGAAGATTCCCATCCCAGTTCACCTGTGTCAAACTCTCCAGTGTCTCTGTCTTCTTTTACAAGAGGGGAAAATATTCGAAACTCTTCCACTTGGGGGAAGACCATATCACTTATTGTAGAAATTCCATCAAATAAATCAATGAGGCAGTTGTTAGAAGCACAACATCACACATGTGCTGGATGCCATAGGCATTTTGATGATGGAAATAGTTCAATTTGGGATTTTGTACAGACATTTGGCTGGGGGAAGCCTCGACTTTGTGAATATACTGGTCAACTGTTCTGCTCTTCTTGCCATACAAATGAGACTGCAGTCTTGCCAGCAAGAGTTTTACATCATTGGGATTTCACTCATTATCCGGTTTCTCAGCTGGCAAAGTCATATCTGGATTCCATACATGAACATGTAATTTTGGATTTAATGCTTTCACTTTATTTTCATCCTATATTCTCTCTGATGCATGTTTATGTCCAAAGTCTCTTGTGTGTAAGCTAACTAGAAAGTGATGTTTCTATCTCTTCTCTTTGTTGGGTACAAAAAGCTTGGATTTGGTAGAATCTAGTACACTGATATAGTAATTGCTAGTTTTAAGGAATGCTGTTCATTTGCTTCTACAGTGAACATTAGGCACAAAGATTGTGAAGTGATGAAAAGTGACTACACTAGTGCATACAAATTGATGCGCTAAGTTGTTATTGGCAAATTCCTTGTGAATATTAAATTTTATGGCCTTTATTAGTTAGCTTAATTGTCCTTGTTATATTCACTTATTGGATTTAGCTGTCATTGACTTGTAACTTTGGGTTTGAATCCGTTATTATAAAGGAACCCCTATAAAGTTTTCAGAGTAGAAAATAGAAAACAATTGCACGACTTAGAGGATTTAACATGAATATATGTGTTGTTTAACCAGATCTTTTATGTTACTTAGTAGAGGATCAATCAAACTAATATACACATGCTTATACTTTGCCTTCCCCTTATTTTAACCTCGTTTGTTTTGAAATTTCTCCTGCAGCCCATGCTTTGTGTCACTGCCGTTAATCCCTTCCTTGTGTCAAAGGTCCCAGCCCTGCTTCATGTTATGAGTGTCAGGAAAAAAATAGGAACAATGCTTCCATATGTTCGCTGCCCATTCCGGAGGTCTATCAACAAAGGAGTTGGAAATCGGAGATATCTTCTTGAAAGCAATGACTTTTTTGCTCTTAGAGATTTGATTGATCTGTCCAAAGGAGTCTTTGCTGGTTAGATTTTATTTTTTATTTCATACATTTTTGTGTCTTTCCTGGTCCGCTTAGATGTGTTACATTTCCTTTGATAAATTAATTTGGGTTTGATGGAATGATATCTTAAGCCGTTTCTAATACTTGCTCTTAAAACCGAAATTCACATTCTGATCGGTCAGATTTTATTACCGAATTTCCTCATGATTTCCCTGCTTTGATTGGCTGCCGCTTTTATTGCAAAAGTCTACCTCTAGTCCTATTTATTTTTTGGTTCTTATGCAAGTTGGTTTCTTATAACGAGTGTTCAGTGTATTTTAAAAAAATAGTTAGCATTAACTCCCTTGAATATGCTTCCTTGGTCTTCGTGATTAGTCTTTTGTTTCTTATAAATAAGACTTGAGGAGTATATCTTAATAATAATGTGGATATTTTGGTCTAACTGATTATGGACTCGTATCATTTTGAGTAACTTCATGTATGATATGATAGGACCCCTATAATAACCTAAGTAAGGAGAAAGAAAAGGTTGACGCAGGGAATAATGGCCCAGACAGAGATAATGGAAAGGTTTCCATCAACATTCTGCTAAATAACTAAGTTGGCAGTAGGATGGTAGGGGCTGTGTGATTCAGCTGAAGGGGAGTGTGAGGGAGCTGGTATTTACTGAGATTAGGCTAAAATAGTTGGAACTTTTCTGGGAGAGACTTGGCACTCTCGAATTGCCTTGGCCATTTGTTTTTCTGGTTTCTGCATTTTCTGCTTTGTATTTGCAGTATCCAGGACCTGTTATCACCTCGACACAGGTCTGGATATTTCCCAGTAATACAGTTTCAGTGCCCTGTTTTACTCATTTCCTGGTACCTATCAATGCATATTGCCTGCATGTTTTATCGCCCATAATTGCCAATTAATTTATGCCCTCTTCTTTTATACTGTTCACTAATAAGAAGTCTGACAGAATACCGTGCAATGCTATTTATTGTGACCAGTGATCACTTTTGAAGTCTTTATGTGGAATTCCCTATATCTGGTGTCTCTGATTTATATCATCTGTTATGCAGCACTGCCTGTGATGGTCGAAACTGTGTCGAGGAAAATCCTGGAACACATTACTGATCAATGCCTCGTATGCTGTGATGTGGGAATCCCATGTAGTGCCCGACAAGATTGCAGTGACCCATCTTCTCTCATTTTCCCATTTCAGGTTTGTATCTGTCGGTGCTAAGATTCTGTACTATAGAATTAGTTGAGGAAAAGAATGAGTGTATAAATGAAAAAAAAAATAATGATTTCTTAGAATTCTAAACAGGCTCCTAATAAATTGCATGTTGGATTGCTCCTAATTGCTCCTAATAAATTCTAAGTAGACTATGCAAAAAGACTTCACAGGCATTTTGTGGATATTCTTTTTTCTTTTTTAATTTAAAAACTGTGGAAAGGACTTCAGAAAAATTAATTGTAATAATTGAATTTGTGAGTTAGTTTATAACGCTCGTCTATACACGAGTGAAAAAAAGCAACTTTTATAGTAATATTTAGGTTTAGTTTTGATTTATGGTTCTCTCCTCCATGACCTCTGTGCAGCCCCCTCCATTACTTTTTTGTTTTTTTGTCATAATCAAGTCTCCCAATTTCGCCAATTAAAAGAATCAACTTATATACCAGTTTATCATCCCATTGCTATTAAAATAATTTAGAACACATTTTTTTCAGATGTAACATAACTTGTTGCTAAGTTACTGGTTTAAAATGCATGATTTGATATTTTTGAAAAAAATAAACCAATAAACTCATGACATGTAGGACTAAAATGCATGGTTTATTGGTTTATTTTTTTCAAAAATATCAAATCTATTTTAATCATTCAATGTATAATAGATTCGTTTAAATGACCAACCTGGCAACATGTCAATTGAATTTCCTGCAGTCTAGAGTTGAATTCATAATATGGGTATATGGGGATACTATATTTTCCCTATCCTATAATGCCTCCACATATCTATTCTTTTGATCTATTAAAAAAGAGCAGTCTTAATACTATAAAGCTAAATTATCAACAGGAAGATGACGTTGAAAGGTGCAAATCTTGTCAGTCAGTTTTCCATAAACGTTGCTTTAGAAAGCTTGCAAATTGTCCTTGTGGGGAACAACTCAGACTGAACAAGTCAAGGAGTTTTGCTAACAAAGTAAGTCAATGGGGAGGTGGTGGAACGAAAGGAGCTTTTGACTTGTTAGGCAAGGGACTGAGTTCTGGGTTGTCACCTAGGTTTCTCTCTGGATTATTTACGAAAGAAAAGCCTGAGAAAACAAGGGAGCATCAAGGCGAAAATATCATCTTAATGGGTTCCTTACCAAGCAATTCTTTATGATCAGAAGTCAGAACTTGTACCTTAATGTTGTATTAGCTTTTTCTTTTTTGACTCAAGTTGTATTTGCTATACCACAAGTTATGTTACACATCATAGGATGTTTCTTCAATAATCACAGTTGTGTATGTAGTCATTTTTTGGGGTTGTCATTCTTTGTAACAAAAATTCATGTATAGTATAAGTTTCTTTTCTTCTGTCTGTGCTTACATTTTTCTCACTGAATAGATGTATACGAGCAAACAACACATGGGTGGAATCCTTGGATTTTGGATCTGGGTCGATGCAAAATAAATTGCTAGTCGATGTTGAATCTATTAAAATATACAAAAGTTGAATAAACCACCTTGCACATTTGAAATGTGTGAACCATCTAAAATTATTTTAAAAAATGCTGATTTGTATGATGTGAAATTTCCTTGCTGAACTTGATAATTGAAAATAGAAGAATTTTTTGTTCAAGATTGAGACCAAGTAGCTCAAGTTTGCAGTTTGAATCTTCATATTGTGTGGGTTACATATATGATGACAACACTCCCCTGATCTGATGGCTATGATATCACTCCCAAGAAAAGAAAAAAAGGATTTTATCTTCTTCATATGTAAATTTGAAGTTCATAATAGTGTCACAAATCGGATA
Organism: Medicago arabica; assembly: GCA_946800305.1. Lineage (NCBI taxonomy): Eukaryota > Viridiplantae > Streptophyta > Magnoliopsida > Fabales > Fabaceae > Medicago > Medicago arabica. Next base: position 43,568,274 of record OX326967.1, read on the forward strand.
GTACTATTATTTGTTTATATTTGTAGACTATTTATCTTTTTTTAGTACAAAATTTGTAAACTATTTCTACTCCTCTCTTTCTTAATACTTTTCTAGTCTCCTCTTGCAAATATCAACTGATATAGTGACATGTATGTTTTTTCAGTTAGCTGGTAAGTGCGTTTAGTAATTGATCTTTTTAATGCTACCTTTTTAATTCTTCATGGCAAGTTTCAATGTTGCAGTTTAGTGGTAATGGCATTTGCCTTGATTTTAAGAGCGACTTTTCTTATTCTATGTTAACTTCTTTAAATGACAGTTTGAAAAAAGGTAATTGATTCCACTAGAAGTAATGTGGATGCCACCGTACTGAATGGAGTCAAGCAAAACATGAGTGATCTCTGCTGAAGATTTTTTTTTCTTTCTACCCTACTTTTATCCCAAAATTGCAAACCTACCCTACTTTTTCAAAAAATTGCATAACTGCCATACTTTTCAGAATTTTCAGGTACCACTCTATTTGGAGTTGCAGGGTACCCTCAAAAGTGACAAAAAATTTGTCCTTATTATACCACTCTACTCCAAGTTACGGGGTATTTAAAATTTAAAAAAAAAAAACCCTAAACTAGGATGCAAGTCAAGATGGAGTGGTATTAAAAAAATTCGAAAAAAAAATTAAGAAAATACCCCGCAACTTGGAGTAAAGTGGTATAATAAGGACAAAATTTTTGTCACTTTTGAGGGTACCCCGCAACTCCAAGTAGAGTGGTACTAGAAAATTCTGAAAAGTATGGCAGTTATGCAATTTTTTGAAAAAGTATGGTAGTTTTGCAATTTTGGGATAAAAGTAGGGTAGAAAAAAAAATTCCTCTGCTAAATGTATATTTTAGAAGTCAAACAAAGAAATGAAGATGTCCATTAGTGTTATCAGAAACATGAATGATATCTGCTAAATGTACTTTAGAAGTCAAACAAAGAAATGAAAATTTCCATACATAAAGTACGTTTAGCATATATCACTCATGTTTCTCATAACTCAGCTAACTCATTTAGTGTATGTTAAAATATATTCCGCTAGTTCATTTAGTGTATGTTCAGTATTATGGAGGGTTTGCCGAAATCAAGATGGCTCACCCTAATTTTGACAAATCTACCCTAATACCAAACATGCATTAGATATAACAATGGATGTTTAAGAATCATATGAAAATCAATGCTTAGTCAGATTAGTTCTTACAAGAATTCATAACTAATTACATGTATGACATCTCTATGAGCAGTATTAGCAGAAAGCATTAGCCAAATTGTATTTATACCTTCTTCAACTGCTAATCTTCACCTAAAAATAAAAGATATCTGTTGCTATTTATTTCAACATTATGTAATTCATTTTGCTAACAGTATTATTTCACTCTTCCTTTCTCCTTACTTATATTCATTCTTTCTATGGTAAAGTTGACGTTCTTCAGAAAGTTGTAGCTATAATTTGGTTTAGTCCAAAGCAAGCCAATATCATCTAACACATTGATATGAGTCGGGGTAGTGGGTTGACAAGACATAATGTTTCAGCTTCATTCCCAAAGTGAAAATACCATAGCATGGAATATGCAGTAATGCCACAGCAAAGTACCTATAAATTAATCACAAGCCATAGAAAACAGGGTCACCAAATGAACTTAAGTATATACGCAAAGCTAAACATCGTAAGTCCCAACAATCGTTTATTTACTTCATAGGAATCAAACATCATAAAAGCTTTAGAACTAAAGATTGGAAATGAGGCAAGATTTCAGTAACCAATTTTGCAGAAGATAATGAGAAAGGAGTAAAATTCATACCAAAGTGGAGCATATGAGGATGATAAGTCAAGAAATGGATAAGGCCACCTGTTTTTCAAAACAAGAAAACTTATGTTAGACAGTGATGTATAATGTGTTTCTTCTAAGTAGTTGAACAAAAACTAAAAAACAAGGGCTTATACCAGAGATTAATGCAAGCATGAACAATCCATTGGAAAATCACATATGTGACTGTCCATAAGCAAAAGTATCCCATTCGAAACCAAGGGAAAGGCTGAAGAGAGCAAAAGAAGAAAGAGTAAGAATTTCCATATAAGCACAAACAATGGAAGTTTAGAATTAAATGGAATTCAATGCAAGAACTCACCAGGCAATTTAAAGCTGTATCACCTATGAGGAAAATAGCATTGATTGAGTGCATAATGATTACCAACTGCCACAGAAGAATACTATAATCAATATAAGTGGTTTAATTTCCAAGTTTTGAAGTCTCTTATTTTCTTCCTAAGAGAAATCCCCTAAATGAATGAGTTCATAGAAGGTACTTACAAAGTTTAGATTGTAATCTTTGATGGTTAGAAATGGAACAAATACAAACCAAAATACACAATCAGTGAGCAATGCAGCACCTGCATTTATCTATTCACAAGTAAAGAAACTAAAATCAATTATACAATCAACTGGTTTGGTTTGAGCTAAGGCTTGAAATGGATTAAATGGTCAGAGTCTAATCCCTGGTGAAGGAGAAAAATATTATCACATCGAATAATATAGTAACAATTGCTGATTAAAAAAATGAAAAGATCAACCTTCATTGAAGTTTAATCAGTAATGTATGAAAATTGAAAAAACTGTACCTGGAATATTATTTGAAAAATATAACCCCAAGTTCCAGCATGTTGGCGAACAATAACTTCTTCAGAGGCTCCCAAATTTTTCTCTTGGTCTGATGCATTAGAACTTTGTGGGAGTATATGAACATCAAATATTCCTTGCTCTGAATCTCCATCCACATTATCAACCTTATTATCACCACTTGATTTCTTATGATGTTGGTAACATCCATGCATGGAAAGTATTGATCCTAGCTGCAATATCAAGCATAAAAGGACAATAAATACATAAGAGATTATATAGTATATGATGGAGAAGAGTAACGTAACTAATATATTCTAAGATATTAATTGAAGCCTTTATACTTACCCCAAAGTAAAAGGTGATAGAAGTAAATGTCCACCTAGTTTCAGAAACCATAAAAAAAAAAATTCAAAATCAAAATCAAATGCTAAAAAACAAGTTGAGTATATGGTTAATTAATACTGCAAGAGTTGAAATATTGTCTGGCTATAAATGGTTATTGCTCAAATTAGCTTCAAGAATGATGTAAGGCAGTAACTTTCTTAAAAGGAAAATTGAAATAGATTTCTAACTAACAAAATAGCATCATATTGATTGATCACAAAAGCCTTAACTACAAAAGCAGAGATGGAGTATAATGTGTCCCTTCAGCTAGCAAGCTACATTATAGTTTGATACTACTAACTATTTACTCCTTCCATCTCATATTATAAGTCATTTTAGTAACAACAAAAACTATCTCATTTTAAATATCTTTTCATAATGTTCTTCCAAAAGATACCAAATATTAAAACAAAATAAAAAATAAAAACTTACTGAGTGTAGTACAATAAAATTTCTCCTCCATCAACAACAACATTGACAATCAGAAGAACCAAAAGCACAATAAACGCAAAAACTCTAAAAGCCAAAAGCCAAGCAGGGTGAATTCCTTTCAAACAAGGCTTCCAAGTTTCATCCTCATACAAAATTGCTGAATTTTCCTCTTGTTTTTCTCTTCCACTACCATTTCTTGTTGAGACATTTCTTAAACGCTTTTCATACTTCCATAGAAGCAATGATGAGAAAATGATTGAAAGCAAAACCCAAATAGCACAAAGCAAAACCCTCCAATTAATCCAATAACTCTGTGTATTTGTCTTTACAGTCATAATGGGTTCCCAGGAGCCTTTAGGAGAGCCTGTTAGAAAACTCATGATGAATAAAAATCACTTTTTTTTCTGACTTTTTCACAGTAAAAATGGCAAGAGAATGAACAAAATGAAGGCTTTTTTGTGTTATGTTATTGATCACACAAAACAAAACAAGCCCAGAAAGAAAAGATAGAAACTTTGAAATGGGTTTAATCAAAATCTCTGTTTTTGTATGCATATAAAAGAGGGCCTCAATGATAAACTACTCATGTCATGAGTTTTACATGCATCACAAAATAGGAACAAGAAGTGCTCAAATTTAGGGAGACAAATAAGAACCAAAAAGTATGAACTCTTGACACATATATTGACTACATTAAATGTTTTTTGATTAAAACTATGAAGATACGAAACTTAGATGAATTTTTGAACAAAAAAAATACACCGACAGTTACAATAGTAGATTAATTATAATGGGTTTATAGCTAAACTCTTAAGCAAGAAAAAAAAGGTTGAAACTTGCAAGGAAAAGAAAGAGAATGTGGGTATGTGAAGAGAAGATGCTTTGCTTTTGTTTTTGTACGTAGAAATTTAAAACTGTTGAAGAGGTTACATTATACATATAGAGAAGAAGGGAAGGAAAGAAAGAAAAGGATAGTGTGCTTTGGGAGCAAGTTTCTTTCTTCTCCTATTTTGCTTTTTCTTAGTATTATTATATATATGCTGTCTAATATTTGATTGACACATATCATATGTACATTTTAAATTATTCTAAAATTACATGCATGTTTGTTGTTGTTGTTATTAATTTGTTTATTACCAACCTTTGTTGTATTTATTGAGTGACAGGGAGAGACTCAGAATGAAAAGGACAGGGCATAGTATTATTTTGGGTTTATTTGCATTTCAATGTTTGTAGGGAAGATGTTGCTTGTTTGTTTTGGTTGCAATTATGTTTTTTCACATGAGTTGCATTTGCATGTTATGGACCGTTCAATCTAAATCGTACGGTTTGTAATTTAAGGGTTTATACTAATTTAAGTTACATCGTTAAAAATGTGAGCTATTTGATTTCGATCAAACGGCTTATAATTTCCAACAAATGTCTTTTTGGTATGAGTTTTTGTTGCTAATAAAGGAGGGAAGACAAAAGACAAAAATATTAAAATTAGGAGTGGGGAAAAAAGGGTAAAATACCTACTTTGAGGATAATATATGGGTACATTAAAGTGTAGAAAACATTGATATGTACTAGGACTCGAAAAAGAAAAAATTGGTGTGTGTAGTGTAGGAGTGAACAATGATTTGGAACATGATGGTTGATTTTAATGATTCGTTAAACTTGGAATTTGTGTTAGATGATTAGTATTTCAACTTTGCAATATGTTTCAAGTGATTTGAGGAATGAAATTAAGTTTGATGAGAAATTTGTTAAAACAAACAAACAACTGTCTTGTCCTAGGAGTAGGAGTGTCTTCCGGTGGAAGCATGAGAATGTTGTTTTTGTTGCTTTTTTGGGGTCATGGAATGGGACCCACTAGAGAGACCACACCTAGACTGGAGTGTTCTTGGAGTAGGGACAACATTGACAGCTATGAGACGAGACTATTGAATTGAAATTGAAATGGCCACATCCACAACACAACTGGCACTGTACTACGCAATGCATTTTTACAGCTACGTAATTCAAAAATTCCTATTGAGACAATTTCTTAATTTATTCCCTCTTTTTTATAAAAACTTAGATAATATTAGGGCAATGTAAAAAAAAAAAAAAGGGAGAATTGATAAAGTCATCGTGAATGAATGAAGCTCCTCGAGTTGGATAGATGGTACATGCAAAAAACAGGAGTATTCCTTTTTTCTAATTGCCAGAGTGGTCCAATCCAATATGTAGATGGTACAAATGCAAACTATAAAATGGAATCTGAATTTGTCCTCCTCGGGGTTTGAATAATGGTTGGGAAATTTCTTGAACAAAAAGTAGAAACAGGACCGGGGCATGAAAATCCAAATTTCATGGCTTTTTACATTGATTGACTTTATACTCTCAATGGGGGTCAGTCAAGCTATTATCAAACGACAAGATAAAAGATACCACATCTGATTTACTTAATTCAATATATGTGTGAAAAGTTTGAAGAGGCAACAAATATATATATATTATATATAACTGTGTGTGATTCGTGAATATGATATAGCTAAAACATGATTACTAATTATGCACTAATATATTTTCTATGATTTGGATTCCATAAGCTTGGTGAAATAGTGGTTTTAAGTAGGGACAACTTAACAGTTTCACGAAACTTAAATGTATTAGCGAGACGTTTTTTTGTACTATAACTTTGTTTTATCTTTTTTTTTTTTTTTTACTTTTCTTTTGCCGTGTGATATAAATATTTGTTCATAATAAAGTTGATTGCATCAGCCAAAAGATGATTGAAAATAAAAAGAGGTATAAAAAACCGCCATCAATGCTAACTTTAGCTTCGTAGAGACGGTAACACATCAATGGTTCGTGATTTTATGCTTAGAAAATGCATGGTTTTTTCCTAAGACTAGAAAAGCATGAGGATGTAATGTAATGTAATCCATCATTCGCTTGTTGTGCACAGCAAAAAGGTATCTTGTAGTAATTTACTATATTTTAAAAATATAAATAAAGAAAGAAATGGAGAAATAGGAGAGATATGTGAGATTTACTATATAAAAGGCATCTTATAGTAATTTACTATGTTATAAAGGGTTTTTCTATTATAAGGCATCATTGGCTCATGAGTTCGGTGTGGGGAGGAGGAATGGGAGATATGATGTAAAAACCCTCTCTCCATTTCTTATACGTAATAGAAATAGACATTTTTGATACCGTTTTATTCGGTAGAATTATAATTTTGATAAAGATAGAAAATCACATATTAAAGATGGATCGATGAAAGAAAGTGTTATGTTTATGAAGAATTTGTCGAAATCCAAGTTAGCATGTAATTGAGGTTTTGAGTGAATGAACGAACATATCTTGATTGGTAGTATTGTGTCCCTTATATAGACGTAAGACAAAGTATTGAGTTTTGTCGTACCCTAATTTTTGACCAATTTATTTTTTTATTTTACTTTTATTCGTACGTTGATCGTTTTTCAGTCGTTTGTTTGCGCGCTAATTCCCGTAATATCTGCTTTTATTCGTATTTGTGGCCGCATTTATTTTTCGTTCGTCGTTTATATTTTAATGTCGCTCGCGTATTAATTTCGTAATTTTTACTCGCGTTTTGTGCGTATTTTAGTGTAGCGTAACGTTCGCGTTCTTAAAGTTCATTTTATTCACGTCGTCGTTTTATTGTTTTAATTAGCGTAAAAAGTCGCGTATCTCAGTCGTATCAGACGAAATTTCGGCAGAGAGGTATTTTAAAATACCTCATTTTTTGGTTCCGACGGGACATTTTTTTTATTTATTATTTAATTTTCGTTTTTGCTTTTTATTTATTTATTTAGCTATTTCTTTTTTCATTTATTTATGTGTTGTTATTTATTTATCTGTCTTTTTATTTATTTATTTATTTTAAATCATTGTACACTTGTCATTTTGTCATTGGTCCTGTCCAACTTTTTCTCCAAGAAACTGCAGGGGTACTTTTGTCATTGTCAGTGTATCAGTGAACAGTACTATAAGAGTACTGTTCATGCGTCAGAATGGTCCCCCAAGAGTCAGAATCAAGTCAGAAAAGTCATAAATCATGAAAAAACACAAAAACATTTTCTCTCTCCGAAAATTCAAGATCAAACTCATAAAAATCCTCAAGAACACATGAACATCACATGAACTTCTAAATTTTCAGCAACAAATCATCAACCAACATAAACTTTTTCGGCCAAATCCGAACCAAACACCACAAATCCGAACTCATTTTTTCGGATCTAAACACCACAACAACAACAAAGCCATTTTCGGCTTTAACAACAACAAGGCCGAACCAACATGCTGCCAAAACGCAAATAATAGGGACGAATACGCAAAACGCAAGGAAAGGAACCAAACAAGGTCGAAAACTCGAAGAACGAACCACAAGGCAAGGCAAAAAAAAACAGAACCGAAAAAGAAACAAGATCAAGAAGAAACAAGGGTAATGTTCTTGGTCCTTTTGTGTTTTTTTGTGGTTTTCATTTTGTAGATCTAGGCCGTTTTGATGTTGTTCTTTGAAAAGTAAGTTCGGATCTAGAAGGAGAAGAAGAAAAGGAGTAGATTGATGTATTTTTTTTTAAAAAAAATGGGGATCCACCGCTCGGACGCGGCGGCGCTCCGGCCGGCCACCGCGTCGGAGCACCACTCCTGGCCGCCCCAGCCTTCTTCTCCGGCGAGCATACATAGAGAGAGAAGAGAGCTTTTCAGTTTTGTGTTTTCTAGAGAGAGGAAAGGCTTGGAAGGAAATGATAGAAAACCACAAAAAAAAACACTTATATACTCATTAATGAGTTGGGGCGGGTCACCCATGGGTTGACCCAGTACCCGCCCCAGCTCTTGTACCCATGACCCAGCCCGTTTCTTTGCTTCTGCTTGCTAATTTCACCCCCTATCTGCTACTGCACCCCTTGCATTTTTGTAGTAACTTTTGTTTTTTTTCAATTTCATGCACCTATCTTTTTTAATTAATTCACATAAGATTTGGATTATATTTCATGCATTTTGATTAGTGTCTTAATTTTCATATCATGCATTTTTTTTATTTGTTTATTTAAATTTTATCTCTTATGTTTTAGTTCATTTTAGGCTATGAAGTAACATTTCGTATTTTTCTATTTTTGTCTAATGTTTTAATTATTATGCGTTTATTACTTGTTAATAGTTTAATTCCTATCTTATGCATTTTGTTTAATTAGCATTTCAAGTATCATGCATTGTATAGTTTACCTATTAATTTAATTTCAAATCATGCATTTTTTTCTAACTAATATTTCTTTTCGAAAACTTGCGTTTCATACTTTTTTAAATATGCTTAATGTCATGCATTTTATTTGGTAGTTATTCTAGTATGTGATTTCTTTTTATGCTTAATGTTTCGGTATATTTCGTTTTGCATTATCTCTAGTATAATCTCATGCATCTTTTAATTTTTTTTTTGTTATGTATTTATTTATCATACTTAGTGTGTATAATTAGGGAATTGATGTAATTTATTTTCGCGCATTATTTTTTTCTTTTTTTCTTTTGAGACCATAGAATGTATTTAGGGTATGTAATATGTAATCGGCACACGCACTGACACGCGCACCGACACTCCACTTTATTTATCGCTTTATGCTTATTTATTTTTCCGCCGTTACGCGATTTCATCGTTAGTTTAGAAAAAAATATTTTCTTCAAAAAAATCAAATTCAAATTTCTTTTAAGTAAACCTTGGTTTGTAATCCAAGTGTCTTTCTTTTTATTTTCCTTAATCAAATGTTAATCAATTTAATATCCACATTAGACATGGATTTCGTGCAATTAAAATTAACCAACTTCATCGTATTTTATTCTCATGCCTTGAGACCTCTCATCTCTTCTTAAAATCTTTTTTTTCAAAAAATGTTAAAATCAATTCAACTCATCAAATAAGTTCTTTAGCCGAACTACTTGATTTTGATCCCGGTTTATTTGGGTAAGTAGGCAAAGGGTTTCGACCCTTCCAAATCAATAAAAATAACCAAAAACATGCTTTATCTTTCTCCTTTCTTTCACTTTAACTCTTAAACTTTTTTAATAGGTAAAATTAATTTAGCGCAAGAGTAGAGAATAGGTAGAAGGTTCCTATGGGATACCATAGTCGGTTTGGGTGCTTAACACCTTCCCCAATCGAAACCAACCTCCGAATTCAAGGTCTCATAAGGGTTTTTACTCACTTTTTTCCCTTCCCGCGAATAAAAGTTGAGAGTTCAATGATTCAAGGTTCAAATCCGATCAATGATTTTGATACCCGAAAATCACGAGCACAAGTTTGACGCCTTACTGGAGCTTATCTCTCTTGCTCGACATGAGGACCGTCTTGTCCTTCGTAAAGTTCGTTGGCATCCATCGATTGATGGTTATATCAAAGTTAATGTGGATAGTTCTTCCTTTGACAACCTAGATAAAACGGGTTTCGGTGGCCTTTTGAGAGACTCTAATGGGATTTGGATTCATGATTTTTCTAGTTCTCGTGGTACAACATCTAATATCTTTGTTGAACTCACAACCATTTGGTGAGGCCTTCAGGTGGCTTGGGACCTTGGTCATGAATTTATTACTTTGAAATCTAACTCTAAAGTGACTCTGGATTTGATTGAAGATGTTTATAACAGTAATTTTCATCCTCGTGGAAATATTTCTCTCATTAGGAAGCTTGATAACCAGCAAAGTAGTTGGTTATCACGTTGCACTTATCTCCCGTAATGAACAAGAAATCGAGTGAATGCATTGCCTAAAGCATTCAATCAGTGTATATTTAGGATTTTATAGTTTTAATTAGCTTTTAGCGTTAATTAATCATTTTGAACTAGTAATGCTTGTTGTGAATGTTTGATGATACAAGATGAGGAATGACTATGAGACCTGGAAGTTGTAGTGTCGATTAGGATTCCTTCGCTGAAGATATGGAAAGATACAGCCCCCTGGATTGCTAGCTGGGTTGTACAGCTAGTACGAACCTCCGTTTCTGGCCATTGCTTAAGGAGTAAGAATTATGAGTTGTCATCAATGATTGGAGTACGAGGAATATGTCTGGAGTAGGTAGGACATGATAAGGAAATATCATAGGGAAATGACTAAAGGGTACAGCTTGTAGTGGTTCGTCTCGTACTATAAAATGACAACCATATGTTGGTGGCAAGGGTCCGAAAATTTTATAGTGAATTGGAGATGCTAGGTTCCAGCTAGGGCTAGTAGCAGCTTTAGAGTTCTCACTCCATCTCATCTTCTCCATATATGAGCATGAGTGTTAGCTTTTAGAGAATTAAAGTTAGATTACTTACTGATATTTTTAGCTCACCACTCTCTTTCAAGAATTGTAAACTTGTACTAGCTCTATTCAATCTATTAATTTAGTTTTTCATGTTCTCGTTTATGTTTTATTTCATTTTCATCTCTGAGGTTTGGCTCACCATGAGTTAAACCCCTTCTTGTAGTTTAGACATGGTGAGGTTATGATACTCTTTGTTTACGATTTATAAAGTTATAGTTTCGTGCTTCTTTCAAACAAACTAATTAACTTAAAATCTTTAGAAGAAATTGTTTATCTCTTTTACTTTTATTGTTAAGTTCCCAAAGATTGATAAGGTCTGAGAATGGAACATGTTTGTTTGATATGAGTTAGTCTCTATGCATTCGAAAGGTGAAGGGATCAAGAGAGATTATTTTTGCACGAGTACTAGATCTTGGAAAAGGCTTTAGGCGCTAAGATCTAACTAGGACTCTTGTCATATGTCAAAGGCTTAGCAGAATACCACTTCGGTGGAAAATGTTGATGATCTAAACTAGCAAAGTTTCATGTTAAGATTACGTGATTGTACTCTGACCGGTAATCTTCACGAGCTTAACATGAAGGCTGAGTGCACAACACTCTCAGTGGCCACCTGGTTACCCGAAGACCATAGAAAGTTATAGCTCTGTAGATCATAGTAAAACTCCCTCATAATTGAAACTTTGTTTAAACTACACTTTTTACTTTGACAAATTTTTAAGGTTTTGTAATTGTTGTCCCAAACCTTTAGCTTTTATTTTACTGTTGTGACAAATGACTTATTTGATTTACTTGCAAACAAGTTTTAAGCTGAAAAGCTATAGAGAGATATAGTTACATAGTCCATATAGGATCTATATCTTTTTATATTATAACTTGGACAATGTATACTTACACTAAGCCTTTCTATATTAAAATACTCATAGTGTTTTCAGAAACATCAAAGCTATTCTCTCTTCCTTGGATAATCTCATTTACCCATATTAAGGGAAGACAATGAATATGCTAATTAATTGGCTACATGGACTTTTCCTCTGTCACAATTAGTTCTCGCTCAATTAGCCGACTACTATGAGGTCTTTAAACAACAAGTTGATTAGTTTGTTTATGTCTTTCCTTTTTCCACTGATAATAAAAATAAAAACCATAGTTCAACCAAACACAAATACACACATTTGTATCTTATCATTTCAAAACGTAATGCTTTTTTTATTAATCTTTTTTTTTCAAAACGTGCTTAAAGTTGACATTATATCTTTCTTAGAAATTTAAAGAAAAATGAAACTATTTACTTCACATCATTAATTGCCATATTTAAGACCAGCAACAAAAATTTCTTAGACCATCCACAATGTTATTCCACTAATAAGAACTTTTTAAATGGACCTTATGTGTACACATAACTAATTTATAATTTTTTTAACAAAAGTACTTATTAAGGATTCAATGACTCCAATGACAATATACTTATAAGGACTCCAATTGAAAGTACTTAAATAAGTCTCACTAACTTTACATCATTAAACAAAAATAATTTATTACTTCTTTTGCAAGTGAGACCAAGTAGTACATATTTTATTACTTCTTTTAAACGTGAGATCTGTTAGTTGCTAAGGAGAGAGAATGTCCTTATAAAGTTGCTCGTTGCTTAATAAGGGCTCATTTTGTCTTCCTCCAATGGGAGGTCCTTAGCGGGAAGCGGTTCTTATTAAGTAAAGACTCTCCATTGAAGATGCTCTTAGAACGATAGTTTCAAACTCTAAAGATACTGAAATTCAAGGTCAAATAAATTATGACATCCAATGCAGCTATAAAATAAGGAATTGTCAAAATAAAGATCATGTAATCACAGTGACAAATGTTGAACTAGTATCAATAGCCAAGAGCAGAGATAAACATAGAAGCATAAGAGAATCAGTAAAACGAGATAAATGATAAAATGGAATGTAAAAAATAGCTCAAGTGACATATGATTTTTTTTTAATCAACAAATTTTATTGATACCAAACTTAAGTGTGACATATGAATTAACTTCTGTTTAGAAACAACAATAGTTCATTACTGTCAGAGGTAGTCTGACAGGTTATCTACCTTTTGCTAGGGTTTTCGATCGATTTTGATCAACCTAGCCTTATGAGCAGAAAAGGTTAATAACTAGTCGTTTGTGAAAAAAACCTCTCGTCCTCGATTTTCTGTCGGCATACTTGATCAATTTCTCTTTGTGTTCAAATCACATAGTTGTCAAACACGTTGTTTCTAAGAAAATATGATCATCGTTAATTAGGTCTAAGTTAGATTAACTTCAATTAATAGGATCGTTTAATAAAAATAAGTTAATGGTTCTACATTTGTAAAATTTCAACATAAGCTTACAGATACATTTATGGAGAAGTTGGGATGCAAAAACTAATTTTAACCTTATAAAAAAACTAGTTATTATAATATTTTTATAGTTCTTTTATGACTCTTTTTTCTTTTAAATTTATCCAGCTGAGTCTTTCTCAATTTTAAAAATCAGGGCTATACAATTCATCAATGAATTTTTTTTCCCTTTGTTTTGACACTTCTCTAATTGTTTCTTGTGATACTGTTTGGATGCTTCTTAAACACACCTTGTATTTATTGGGATCTTTTTTTCGTTTAATATAATTATTGACTTCAACAAAAAAAAACTATGAAGATGTGTCTGATTTATAGTTGTTAAGACTTACAAATAATTAGTTAGTAGCTGAATGCAGAAAATTGAATATCGAAAATGTGTCACTAAAAATGTTCTTAGTTATTAGAAGAACCTTAATTAGTGGGTCAGTTGAGATGTTCCACTCGGTTTTTATGCATAACGTACCACACACAAGCATGTGCAAATGTTATAAGATAGGCAAGAGATACCAAATTATCATATTGTCAGTGATATCATCTGCACAAATTGACATAAAATTTTGTAGTAGGAAGATACATACCTTTCATGTTTGGTGAGAATGGAAGGATAATTCTGAGACTATAAGGTTGCATACACGCAGGGGAAGACACAATTTAGGTTTTGTTGAAATCAAGAAGAAATAAATAGAGACGTGTTTATATGCATATACCTAATGTCCGGTAGTTTGAAGTTGTGATGCATTTTTGGTCTCGTACTTTAAAAAAATAAGTTTTGGTCCTTTTATTTAAAATATTGTTTTTTTTATCTATTTAACTTATATCTGAATTTTGGATCATATTTTACGATGTAGTATATTCATTTATGACGTGTCAGCGTTTATTAGATTACACTAAATATCTATGTCAGCAAATTATATGTTTCACTGATGAGTTGAATATGATGAAAGATCAAAATTCCGAAAAAGTTAAATATGAGACCAAAAATCGAATTTTAAAATAAGAGGATTAAAAATACATTTAAGTCTCTTATCTAATTCGGATTTCAATCTAAAAAACTAGTTTAAGAAATTAAGGTGGCTACATCATTTATCCTATCACCATTATAAGCAAATATTATCTTTCTAGGTTCATTAAATAATTGATTATCTAATTTAAACGAATGTGTATCTCACTCTAAAATACCTAATTCAAAGCTTCTTCACAAAACAATACCTAATTCAAAGAATGAAGATTTTATGACATTGTACAACAAATAATTCAAAATCTGAACAATATTGAACTCCAATCCACCTTCAATATTTCCTAGTTTTTTTTCTCCCATAAACTAGTCATTTATTAATAAAAATTCCCCTTTACCAAACTTTTTTTTTTAAAAGAAAAAACCTCTCACATGTATCTTTTCTGAACCACGAGTCTATCATGAGATAAGCTTTTGTTTTATTTTTTTCATTATTTAGTTAAGCAATGCATGTTTTTCATTAATTAGATTTTTAGTGTTGTCTAGGTGCGTACCAAGTGTTTTGATCTCTTTTTCTACTGGACGGGATTTTTTCGTCCAATATTAGTTAACCATATTACTGAAACCATAATAACCAGGAGATGTAAGGCTGGCTTCATCAGCTTCATACTTACATTATTTTAAAACGGTACAGTTTAAAAAGTAAGATGTACTTATATAGTTACAGTAGATAGTAAAGATAAAGTTAAATTTTTAAATATTACAAAAAAACACATTAACAAGAAGAAATTAGAAGTGTCAATTGTCAAGTGATCATGTTTGTGCCTTAAGACTTTGTTTGCGAGTTTTGAGGGAAAGGAATGGAAATGCTAAGAAGAGGGAAGGGAAGGGAGAAAGGAGGGAAAATCTTCCCCTTGTTTGGGAGTAAAAGAAACCGACAAGGAAAATAGATGGAAGGTTATGTTATAATTTTACTATTTTATCCTTTTTTCTTTTAAAATCAATACATTGTGTTATACTTTGTAATTTATCTTAAAATTTATTCGAAACAATTTATCTCACACAAAACAAATTATTAGGACCTCTTCTCAAAGAATAGCTTATTAAAAACATCTTATTTATAAATAAAAATTTATTACGATCTCTTTTTAAAAAAACAACTAATTAAAAATAGTTTATTTATACAAAACAACTTATTAGGATTTCTTCTCAAAAAACAACTTATTAAAAATAGCTTATTTAAACAAAACAACTTATTACAATCTCTTTTTCAAAAACAACTTATTCAAAACAGCTTATTTATCCAAAATAGCTTATTTATGCAAAACAGCTTATTACAACCTCTTTTTCAAAAACAACTTATTCAAATTAGCTTATTTATACAAAACAACTTATTACGATCTCTTTTTCAAAAATAGCTTATTCAAAACAGCTTGTTACGATCTCTTTTTCAAAAACAACTTATTTTAAACAGCTTATTTATCCAAAACAGCTTATTTATGCAAAACAAATTATTACGACCTCTTTTTCAAAAACAACTTATTCAAAATAGCTTATTAATACAAAACAACTTATTACAATCTCTTTTTCAAAAACAGCTTATTTATGCAAAACAACTTGTTACGGTCTCTTTTTCAAAAACAACTTATTCAAAATAGCTTACTTATCCAAAACAGTTTATTTATGCAAACCAGCTTATTACGATCTCTTTTTCAAAAAAACAACTTATTTATGCGAAACAACTTATTACGACCTCTTTTAAAATAACAACTTATTCAAAAAAGCTTATTTATACAAAAACAGCTTATTACGACCTCTTTTCAATAAACAGAATATTCAAAATAGCTTTTTTTTAATACAAAACAGCTTATTACGGTCTCTTTCTAAAACAGCTTATTTATGCAAAATAGCTTGTTACGAACTCTTTTTCAAAAACAACTTAGTTTTGCATAAATAAGCTGTTTTGGAAAAATAAGTTGTTTTTAATAAGTTGTTTTTGAAAGATAAGCTATTTTGCATAAATAAGTTGTTGGTTTGCATAAATAAGTTGTTTTGAATAAGATGTTTTTGAAAAAGTGATCGTTATAAGTTGTTTTGTATAAATAAGTTGTTTTCAATAAGCTATTTTTTGAAAAGAAGTAGTAACAAGCAGTTTTGCATAAATAAGCTGTTTTGAATAAGTTTTTTTTTGAAAAAGAGATTGTAATAAGTGGTTTTGTATAAATAAAATGTTTTGAATAAGTTGTTTTTGAAAAAGAGGTCGTAATAAGCTGTTTTGAATAAGTTGTTTTTGAAAGAGAGAGCATAAATAAGTTGTTTTGGATAAATAAGCTGTTTTGAATAAGTTGTTTTTGAAAAAGAAATCGTAAAAAGCTGTTTTACATAAATAAGTTGTTTTGAATAATTTGTTTTTGAAAAAGAGATCGTAGTAAGTTGTTTTTTGAAAAAGAGATCGTAACAGGCTATTTTACATAAATAAGTTCTTTTGAATAAGTTGTTTTTGAAAAAGAGATTGTAATAAGCTGTTTTGGATAAATAAGCTGTTTTGAATAAGCTATTTTTTGAAAAGAGGTCGCAACAAACAGTTTTGCATAAATAAGCAGTTTTTGAAAAATAGATCGTAATAAGTGGTTTTGTATAAATAAGCTATTTTGAAAAAGAGGTCGTAATAAACTGTTTTGAATAAATAAGCTGTTTTGAATAAGTTGTTTTTGAAAAAGAGAGCATAAATAAGCTGTTTTGAATAAGTTGTTTTTGAAAAAGAGAACGTAACAAGCTGTTTTTGCATAAATAAGCTGTTTTTGAAAAAGAGGACGTAATATGTTGTTTTGTATAAATAAGTTGTTTTTTGAAAAGAGGTTGTAATAATCTATTTTGGATAAATAAGCTGTTTTGAATAAGTTGTTTTTTAAAAAGAGATCGTATTAAGCTATTTTGTATAAATAAGTTGTTTTGAAAAAGTTGTTTTTGAAAGAGAGATCGTAATATTTCGGTCATGTCTAAAATTGGAATTTTGAATTATTATGAGGGCAAAATTGTCAATTTGTATGTTTAGCCTCCCAAAACCCACCAATTTGGGAGAACTTTAAAATTGGACAAATGAATCCCTTCAAAACCCCCCAAAACCTTTCCCTTGGTTTTTTAAAACTCGCAGACAATGGTCTACCTCTACATAAGTCTTTCCTTCCCCTCCCCTCCCCTCCAAAATCCAACTCGCAAACAAAGCCTAAGTAACGGAGTGATTTGTCAAAGTGCTATGTTGATCTCAACATCTCTTTGCGGAAGAAATTCATTGCAATTTATTAGCTAAAATGTGTCAAATACATGAGGGTACATCATCAATAATATGGGGGCTATGATTAGATAGGGTTGCTTGAGCTAACTCGTGCGTCACCCTATTCGCTTACCTCCTTAATTGTCTATGTGAACTACTTGATCGTATTTATTGTAGTTGTTATTATGCATTATATAACTTGATTACTCACTCATTTGTTAACGGTGTTTCGCGTTTGCGATGGCGTAAACATTCTGTAGGAGCAAGATGATGCTTTGAAGAAGCTCCTTCTTTTGATGCCTGTGATGCATGGTTGAAGATTTTGCTTTGAGACATGTCTTATTGACCGCGTGCCAAGTATTTATGTTTTGTTAGGAAATGTAAACGAAAGGAAAACTATATGTAATGTTTTGCTTTTTTCTTCTTCTTATCTTGGTTGTTTTTAAATATTGTAAGATGATTCCACATGTCATGTTTGATGAAATCAAACTTTAAACCTTTTATCAAAGCTATTTTATAATCCCTTGTTATTTGTTGTGTTCATAGGCATGTGACTAGTTGCGTCCTAAGCCTATGTATATTGGTTGTTTTCAAGGTGATTTAAGGCGATATATTTACGTTTGTGAAAAGAAGACATATTTTAGATGGCATCACTATTGCAAATGATGTGGTGGCTAAGGTAAAGAAATAGAACAAACAGTTGATCTTATTAAAGGTTGACTTTGGTAAAACATGTAATTTTAGAAGAGTCGGATTATTTCGAGTATGTCCGGATGAAAATCAATTTTTCTTTGAAATGGAGGAAATGAATTTCGGAATGTGTAACTACAGCCTGGACATCTGTATATATGAGTATTTTAAACATGCTTCATATCAATTTTATGTCATAATTTGGATGAATGATGAATGCGTTTGAAATTTGGCTGAATATCATAAATCTTTTAGCATGAAAAATCATTCATGAAGTTATGATATCTCTCTCTCACTCCCTCCCACTGTATTTTCATTGGGTGAAAGATAGTGTGTTATAAACTTGTAATTATTTTTCTTCTATGATATGATTCCTTGAAATTCAAATTCATATCTTGATAGTCTTTAAAAAAATTTAAGATCTACGAGACTTTTTTAAACAAAAATTGTCCTTTTAAAATCCTAATACAATACACCCCCTTAGATATCACATATTTTTCAAAGAAAGAAAATATAGCCAAGCTTGATTATTAAGCAAGGGCACCCCGATAAAATACGTGATGTGAGCACCAACTTAGAAATATATATATATATATATATATATATCGGCAGAATATTCTGCATTTTAGAATGACAATTCATTCATTCATCTTTGTCTTATTTTTCGACGTCCATTCTATTCTTGTCAATATTTGATTTCTCTATTCTTGTCGACTGGTATATGATAACTACTTTCCTTTCTATCTGTCATTCGTGCACCTTATTAAATAATGTCCTCAAAAATTAAGTCTAAGGTTTACAAAAATTTATCGTCTTGTATTAATAATTTTAATTTTAAACTGAAGTAGGATTAATTTTGATCTTTTTTGTAAGCATATGTTAGTGTATTAGGTTAGTTTTTAGAGCTTGAACTTAGATTGCAAAGTCGATACTCGTTCGATGTCCATCATCAATTGAGCTGAATATTTAAAAGATTTATATTTGATTTGTTAAAATTAATTTAAAGATGAGTTTTGTTAAAATTAATTTAACGTTGAGATCTGTTAAAATTAATTTAAAGATTAGATTAAATTAGATTAGAACAAAAAGCTACAGCACTTTTCCTTTTGACTTGTTAAAAAAAATTTGTTTTTAGCAAAGGCTACACAACTTGTAATTACAGAAAATGATAAAATTAATTTGAATTTGGGATTAAATTCGATCATTTAATAGGCAAAAATTATAAAATTGTACGTAAAAGTATTTGAATGAGTGATAAAATTAGAACAAAAGACTACAGTACTTGTAAGTATAGAGAATGGAGTAGGTAAATCATTCCTCACAAATTCGTAAAATCTAGCTCAACTTATAATGTCAAGAAATTTAGGTTGGACATCTCTATCCGAATTTGAACTATGAACCTCACAGTTGTGTGCATATGTTTTACATCAATCATAGGAAAGAAAAGAAGCGCGCATTATTATGTTTCATTGTATGTTCATTTTATAACATTTGATAATGATAAGAAATATTTTTGAATATACAACGATCAAATAAATGTTTTGAGTCTTTTTTAATGATAAATCATGTAATTCAGAAAAATAAGACACTACATTGGAGGATAAAAGGATTTGAAGACATTAAAAATTGGAAAAAATTCATCCTAATTTCATGGACGTTTCAAGATGGAAGAACGCTAGAAAAGAGAACGAAAAACGGCAGAATTTGCCCTTAGGGGCTGTCCTAATTTCCTAGTTTTCTTTTGGGCTTTGAACGTACCAAAATAAAATAAAATAAAATAAAATAAATGAATGTATGAAATGTGACAAAAAATCTTTCCGTTTTGAAAAGAGTATTGTGTGTTGTTTTGTGGCGCAATTGAATTGAATCTAACAGTGTATCTACCAACTCCCTCACCAAACATTGTTATTGTTGGTGGTGGCGGACAACACGAGGGATATTCTCTCCCTTAAACTTCAAAACACTCGCCCCCGAGAGAGAGAGAGAGAGAGAGACTCACTTTCCACTTAACACAACATTCTCAAAACTCTTCCATCTTCCGTTTCCGTTTCCGTTTCAGATCTCCAAAATGCAGTCCACAGCCTTCACTCTCTCTCCTACCCTCCCTCTCCACACCAACCCCAACCCCAACCGTTTCAGACGCTCTCTCAACCTCCGTCTCTCCGCCGCCGTTAATCTCAATGGCGTCTCTTCTTCATTCACTCGTCAATCATGGTCCATGTCTCCTTCTTCCTCTTTCAAATTCAGACCTCTTCCTCTCGTTCCTACTTCCGATCTTTCTCCTCCGAAAGCCACTTCCGTCCCCGAAAGCGCCGGTGACTCCGACGCCGAGTCTAGTTCGTTGCTCAAAACTCTTCAGCTTGGATCCTTGTTCGGTTTATGGTACCTCTTTAACATCTACTTCAATATCTACAACAAACAGGTACTACTACTACTTGTTCATTCTTTTCTTTCCATGAGATCTATTTAGTAATCTTTCTAGTTGTGCGTGTAAGATATCATAGTTTACACATAATTTATTATTCTTGTGTTTTCGCAAAGGTAAATAGTATTTTGAATGTGAATTTTCTTTTTGCAGGTTTTGAAGGCGTGTCATTTCCCTGTAACCGTCACTGTAGTTCAATTTGCTGTTGGAACTGTTCTTGTAACCTTTATGTGGGCTCTAAATCTATACAAGAGACCTAAAATCAATGGTGCCATGGTATTTTCTTCTCTCTTTAATCAATTCAAATCTACTATCTATTATTGAGTTATAATATTAAACATTGACACGGATTATAATTTGAGAATATGACATAATTCAATGTAATCACGTGTCACGTCTTCGATTACGCCTTCCATTAGAAGTGTCCGTGCGTACAGAGGTTATCTGTTGTTGATCATGTGCTTGTTATTTGTATGTAGCTTGCAGCAATATTTCCACTCGCTATTGTTCATACTTTGGGGAATCTTTTCACCAATATGAGTCTTGGAAAGGTGGCTGTGTCATTTACTCACACCATTAAAGCTATGGAGCCTTTCTTTTCTGTCATCCTTTCTGCAATGTTCCTTGGAGAGGTTAGAATGCTAATTTTTTTGTCTTTTGTTTTTCCTGCAATATACCATTGGTTACTGTAATTAGTCTGCAGTAAATTTGATGATTATTGATAGGTATGCATCAAACCATTACGGTTTTAAATTTAATCATGTTCACGGTCGCAATCCATGATTTTGCAATTTCAAACTCAAGTCATAGAAACCTTGATGTTGCGCTACAATCGTGCTCACTGACTTTTTGTAAACTCTTAATTGATATATTTCTATGGTACAATGTTGTCAACTGTGGATTGCATAAAACAATAGTTTATTAAAATTCCGCTATGCCACATCGCTATGGCCGCTATTTGTTAATATAGCATTATAGCATCGCTCTTTGGTAGTTGTCTAACTTTTGTATTGTTTTTGGTGAAAAAAATACATTTGATGTATTCTAAGGTGATGTTTTACAGTAGTAATTAATCCCTTGTTTCACTTTCTAACAGAAACCTACACCCTGGGTGATTGGTTCACTCGTGCCTATTGTTGGTGGAGTTGCATTGGCGTCTATTACTGAAGCCTCTTTCAATTGGTAAGATCTGATGTATTCTGTTCTTTCTAGAGGGAGTGGAGAAGGGATGTGGCGTGATTTGTACCGAAAATATCTGGTCATGTGAATGAATTCTAATAAGCTTTGGTGGATTATTGAATAGGGCTGGATTCGCGAGTGCAATGGCTTCCAATGTGACAAATCAATCACGTAACGTTCTTAGCAAAAAGGTCATGGTTAAGCAAGAGGTAATATGATCTTTGGACACTTTCTAATGTTTGCATTCAAGAAGACATTTTATGAATCACTTCTTATAAGCAAAAAAAGCAGAAAATAACAATGATTTTGTTCTTCTCAGGAATCATTGGACAACATAACTCTCTTCTCTATAATTACAATAATGTCCTTCTTCTTGTTAGCTCCCGCGGCTATCTTCATGGAGGGTGTCAAATTTACCCCAGCTTACCTGCAATCTGCTGTGAGTATCTCGTTTGCTGAAGTTGATAGGATTGTTGTATCATAGGTACACTCAGAATATATTATCGTGTCGAATTGCTAATATGTTATACATTATCTTTCTCAACAGGGGTTGGATGTTAGACAAGTGTACACCAGATCCCTTCTTGCTGCACTCTGTTTCCATGCGTATCAGCAAGTGAGTTTTCTGTTTTTCTGTTCTAGGCATAATTGTGTCCCTCTATTTTCTTTAAAGGAATGCATTGAAGCTGCAAGAACCTGATAGAGGAGGCTAATCAACAGTTCTTTAGCTTATAGTTCTTTGTCTTTGGCATTTTAGTTTTATTTTTGCTGACAGATCAAAGTTAAACATAACTGACTGCTACTTGCTGGGAAACAATGCTGTGAAATGTTTTATAACTTACTCCCTCCATCTCATCTTATGTGTCATGTAGAATATTTGTTTATCTCATATTATTTGTCCTTTTAGAATATCAACGACACATTAATTACCTTTTTCTACTGATGCCCTTATTTATTTCATCTCAATTCACCCAACTACTAATTTATCAATAAAAGTTTTTCAGTCAACGAAGCTCATTTTATCGTAGAAATTAGTATACTCAATCATTTTTCTTATGAAGCGTGCATATCCTTAAGCAACACTTAAATTGGGGTGGAGCCTGGAGGGAGTAATAGAGTAAACTTTTAGGTTTTGCTGTTCAATGCATTGACTGGTGCTTGCTAAACTAAACTCTAGGTGGCGTAAAACCTCTTTTAAATTTTAATGAACGTCAGGTCGCCCCAACATGTTTAGAGCCCCAAAGCAAATTTATAGTCAAGCCTTTTAAAAAAAAAAAAACAACTTTAAATATAAATAAATCAAATTCTGCCGAGTCCAAGGTTTGAACAGGGAGATGTGAGCCTCTTGACTAACTAACTTGGGAGAACATCTATAAGTAATTTGTCATATTATATATTTATAACTAAACTGAATATATTTGAGGCCTTTTTTCACCCAAAACTTTGATGTCCTAGTCTTTGGTCAGCCCTGTGAGATATTTCATGTGCTTGTATCCTATCCTATGTTACACTTAAGCAGGGTGTTTTACTTGCTGCATGCTTCTGACAGTGTGGTGAGTGAGCATGTGATGCTTAGAGTTGGCTTCATCCGACATTAGAATACTTTTGAACCGTTTCCTTATTTTTCAATGCAATGTTGACCATCTTGGCAGAAAATGACTTGTAGATTATCTTATGAAGCGCGTGCTTCTTAATAAATGAACAGTCATATTAAACTACTTGACCTGAAAAAAAAAATGCTGACATATGAAGGGAAAATAGTGGCTGAAGCTTTTTGATGAATAATCGTATCATTAAAAAGAAAAAAATAATGAAAGAGAAACCAATGCAATGAAAGAGTAATATTTTTCTGTGAATGGACTTGCAGGTTTCTTACATGATATTGCAGAGGGTATCCCCTGTTACCCATTCCGTCGGCAATTGTGTGAAGCGTGTTGTGGTCATTGTGAGCTCTGTCATCATCTTCAAAACACCTGTCTCTCCTGTGAACGCTTTTGGTAAGATTGCTTCTTTCTGGTTTTAAAACATTTGAAGATTCTCACTTTGAAGTTTCTTTAACACATCTCTTCACGTTCATGGCTGAGATTTTTTCATTATATTTTTTTTATAGGTACCGCTATAGCTCTTGCTGGCGTTTTCTTCTATTCAAGGGTGAAGCGAATTAAGTCAAAGCCAAAGACAGCTTAATTTTAAAATGGTAAAATTTTGCTACTTGCATTACAAATGCTAAATAGCTGCCAATTCTGAATTTATTTGTAGGTGAGATAGGAATATGGGGATTACACCTTTCTTGACTCCATACCGCACATTATCCATTTTTTTCTTAAAAAATAGTTAACATGTGGATTTCAATTATGTCTGAGTAAGTGCCTATTGTTTATGCTCCATTAAAATGTTGTCCTCTTTAGAATTTTTCTCATATGCCACATGAATGTGGGATTTTGATGTATCTTTATCTTACAAGCATATATGTCATCACTGTTTTGGTAAACAAAATGCAAATTATTCTGCTTGGTGATTGGACTGTTCATAATCTGTCCGAGTAATTTCACTTTCCCAATATTTTCTCAAAATGACCTGCTTATAAATTATTACAAATGTTGCTGCATCGAAGTTCTAACTATCTTGAAGTCTGTTTAATCTGTGAACAATATCTGTACCAGTATTTTCTGGTAGTATATAAATAGTAAACGGTTTGCCCATTGCATTAGGGGTGAAATTACTATTTTTTTTTATCTTAGTTCTTTATGTTTAGACGTATTTATGCTATTGGACCGACATTTTGTCGTCACTTTTGTTACAGATTTACATACATGGGCACTGAATTATATACTGAAAGAATGTTTCACTATTCAGTACTACAATTAGACTCAAACCGACAAAAAGGAGATTGCAATATTAGACGAAAATTCATGTGTTAATTTCGATAGATAGAGACTGTAATTTTTATGGATTGAGGATGTAATTTGTTTTTTATTTTTGAACGGCCATGTTTTCAAATTTGTTTTGGTAGTGGATGTGAAATGAAAGTTGGTCTAATAGTGAAAATATTTTTAGTATGAAGGACTGACACAAAATAAAGATAAAGAATTAAGTTGATATAAAATTAAGAATAATGATCTATGGTTACTATTTTACTTATACTAATAGCATTTGTGCAAAAGAAATACACCAAATGTGTAAGAATTTGGGTACAAACAAGGAAAGAAAAGCTACCAATACTTAGACACCTTGTGTGGTTCTTGCGTTTTTGGGTCTGTTTGGTTCGAGAATTAGGAGGGGAGGGGAGGGAAGGATTTTAACGGAGGGGAGGGGAGGGGAGGGGAAGGAAGGATTTTAACGGAGGGGAGGGGAGGGGAGATATTTTAATTAAAAACGTGTTTGGTTTGCAAAGAGAGGGGAGGGGAGGGGAGGGGAATTTTAAAATTATTTTATCGTTTTACCTTTAAACTTAATTAAATAAAAGAAACTATTTGTTTTTATGATTTCAAAGACCGACGAAAGACATGAATTGGTGAATTAACGGTGGAAAAAAAATGAACAACAAGTAATAATAAGCTGAATTAAAACAAGACAATAATAATAATAATAATAAGGTTGTTGACGGCAACAAAGTAGTAGTATGAGTTGTGTGTACATGTAACAAATAAGAGTGAAAGATAATATAATAATAAAAGTTGTTACAAGGAAAATATGACAAAATAATAATAAAAATTATTATAAGAATAAGATAACCTAATAATAATAAGATTGTTACAAAGCTAATATAATCTAATAATAATAAAAGTTGTTACATAGTTAATATTATTGAGATTTGAAACTAATTTAAAGATAATTATGGCAATGCAATAAAATTTTAAAGAGATTTGCTCATCTCCCCTTCCCTCCCTCCCTCCCATTCTAAAAATTGAACCAAACACTTCAAATTAAAAATCTTCCATTCTCTCCCCTCCCCTCCAAAACTCTCGAACCAAACAGACCCTTAGCGAAATAAATCAATAGACAAGTTTGTGCATCATTATTCTGAGTATATACCGAGCGTTGCTCATGGCAAACCACCAAAACCTTGAGCTTCAATTTTGATAATTGCTCGTCTCACTTTTGAAATTTGCTCTTTTTACCAATCCAACTGCTGCCAAACACTTTTAAAGTGTGATGGCACCCTTGCTTTCTAAATCAATATATTAACGGTCAATATTCATTATCGTAAAAAAAAATCATTATTCATTTTTTTGAAAGGGGAAATCATTAGGGAAATCATTATTCATTATCATGAGTAAAATAAAAAAATCAGAAAATTCGGTATATATATTTTTTTCTTCAAAAAACAACTTATTTAGCTATTAATTTATAAATCTGATGTCGATACACTCAAATGTAGAAATTGTCCAAAAACAATCGCCTAAAAGAAATAAATACTTAATTATTAAAATGTAGGTTTAAATTTTAGCTAAGGATGATGTTCATATTTTGTATTTGATCTTGTATTGAATGAGATTAATAATTTAAAAAATAATAATTATGACCATATATAAACTTAAAAATTATCTCCA
The DNA here is from genome assembly GCA_946800305.1 of Medicago arabica. NCBI lineage: Eukaryota > Viridiplantae > Streptophyta > Magnoliopsida > Fabales > Fabaceae > Medicago > Medicago arabica. The sequence continues at coordinate 43,594,472 of OX326967.1, forward strand.
TGAGATCAATTTTTTTTTTTAAAGAATCTCCTTGAGGACAAATGTTCTGAGAAATAATTAATTTTTTACTTGACGATGCTTAATAATTTTTAAATTTGTCCCATAAAAACATAGCTGTTGCCCCCCATAATAAAACTAGAGACGAGTGACCGATATATATAAATTCTTATTTATACTGTCTCAGTTTGTATGACGTACTCAACTCAAAGATTTTCGACCTTTTGACCATACACACTAGAAGATTGTCTCCCGTTTTTTGGTTTAATTCGGCTTAAACTAATTGCTTGCAACGTTACCCCTGCATTAACATAACTAATTACTACATGAAATAAAAATTAAAGAACTATATGCACTATTCCCCTCAAAAGAAAAAACTATATGCACTAATGATTAATCAAAATTCTCATCACGTCAAACAAAAGAAGGTCAAAATTTTCTTTGCATTTGTCTTGACCTGCATTATTTAACACTTATTAATTGCTTTCTCTTGTTAAAGCATACAAAACCGCTACATGAATTCACAGTCTACAGGATTAATTCTACTACTACAAACGATTGACCATAATAATTAAGCATGTAATGTAAGTAACATAACGTCAAAACTATAATTATCTTTATTAAAATAAGCGACAGTTACCAGCTTAGGCATTAAAATAAAATATAATGTTAGATTACTATGGTTTAATTTAACCCTTATGGTTAATCCTTTACCATTGGACCTAGTAATTAAATGCTTTCTAGTGTTCCTCTCCTATTTAGAGACATAAACGAGGTTACTTGTAACATTAGTGTGACAAACATTATTTTCTGTTGCACTTTATGTCAATGGATTTTCAGACAAAATTTTTACAAGAAAATTACCACTTGAAACCCAACATAAAAAATTATGAGAATCCTTTTGGAGTGGTTCCTTCATCTCATAGTTTCTTTCAAGGTTTTAATCACATTGATAAATTTAATGTGAATAGTACCTTTTTCAATCCTGTTTCCGGGGTCAAAATTTTTGATCTTAGTGATAATTTTACCTATGATGTTCATCATAATTACAAGCCTTTTGCTGAAAACAATAGTGGTAATGGTCATGCTTATGTTATGGATAATTTCCTATATGGAGGTTATGGCTTGAACAACAACCTTTCTCAAAGGAATAATCAAATGGAAATGATGGTTACAAACCAAAATTATTTTCCATTTAATATTTCTCAAGAAACCAAGCCTTTGAATAGTGCTGTACCAGATGAAGTCTCATGCATATCATCAGTGAATTATTACAAAAGAGTTGGCATGAACAGAAATAATAAGGCATATCCTTATGCCTCTAGAAAGCCTGAGAAAGTTAAAAAGAAGATCAACTTTATAAAAGGGCAATGGACAGCAGAAGAAGATAGGTATATAAAAACATGAAACACTTTTTTTCTTTCTATTATTTATCAGTTACTTTTTAATTTGTGACTGTTTTTCCTTTCTAAAAAGGTTATGATGTATATGTGTGCATGCAAAAAACAGGTTGTTGGTTCAGCTGGTTGGAGAACATGGTTTGAGGAAATGGTCTCATATTGCTGAGAATTTGCCTGGTAGAATAGGAAAACAATGCAGAGAGAGATGGCATAATCATCTAAAGCCTGACATTAAGGTGAATTCTTCTTTATCATATTATATACATATATACTTTTTTCACTTAGCTTAGCACACTGATGATTGAATTTTCCGCCTGCACATTAGCACTGACTTAGGTTCAAATTTGAAATTCTCCCTTTGTTAGAGACTATAAAGAAGTTATATAATAAATCTTCGTTGAAGTTGGTGGTTTCGCCTAACAAAACATAATGTATGTTTTTATCGATGAAAAGTACAAATAATGATGTGGAATTACCGATACACATGTGTTTGCAATAAGCTATTTAAGGTAGGTTTACTTCACATTTCTTTTACATTTTGTTCACTATTTGAGTCTTTCATCTGCTTCGTAACAATATAAAACAAACACAAATTTTAGATATCGAAACTAAAAAATATTTTTTCGACTAATGCTGTGCCTTATTGCAGAAGGACATATGGAGTGAGGAAGAGGACAACATATTGATCAAAGCACATGAAGAGATAGGAAACAAATGGGCAGAGATAGCTAAAAGGTTACCAGGAAGAACTGAAAACTCAATCAAAAACCATTGGAATGCAACAAAGAGAAGACAATACTCCAAAAGAAAGGGTAGATCAAAGTACCCTAAAGGAACTCTTCTACAAAAATACATCAAGAGCTTAAACCTAGACGAAAACCCTCCAAAAGATTATAGAAGAAAACCTTCAGCTAATGCTATAAAAAACAAAACCAACAGAAGCACAACAATATCCTCTCAGTCTCAACAAACTGAACAATTTTTTCCTAATGATCAGTGTTTGGTACCAACTTGTGATTTTGATGATGTCCCGGATTTTTCTTTCGATGAGAATATGTTTCAAAATGGGTGTAGTATTGACTCTCTACTAGATGATATGCAATGTGCTGATCAAATTATGGAAGGAAAAAAACATTTTGATGTTGAGACAGAAATGCCACTAGATATTATGGAATCTATGCTTGGAGGAGTTGAAGTTAAGAAGGAGATGGATTTGATTGAGATGGTTTTCTCAGGTCAACGAAAATTTTCAAGTGACTCATATTTTGGTAATGACATCAACATTGGTTTGTGATAACATGGCACTATATATGTTTAGTTATTTGTTTCAACATGTGTTTTTTGGAGAAATTCAGAAGGATGGAACTTGGACTCTTGAGTACTCATTCAATTACTCTTCTTTGTGTTTCAGAAGCACAAAAAATGCAGTGACAGTGGCTATAATCTAGAAAAGAAGGCAAAAAGTAGCACAGTAACAAACAATTATCAATAAAAAATCACTATACTTTAAAAAAAAAATATTACTGCTGCTGCCATTATTATTACTACTATTATTATTATTATATATTAAAAATAAAAATTGTAGTTTGATTTATGGTTCTTGTTTGAGGGGGAGAAATATGTTTATGTTATATACTTTTGAACTAGATTTGAGAATACTGAAGTAAAAAATGGCATTTTGTTAGCTAGGTTTTACCTCTGATCAGATTGTACAGAATTTTATGGTTATACACTTATACCTAAGAAAACTATGCACCGTGGCATATTTGGATTTTGGATGAGTATGAAAAAATTCATTTCCACTTTATTTGGACTTGTATTAAGATATATAAATTTAATACACTGTTTTTTTTAGGGGAAATCTATACATTATCTAATCTTCATAACGTGTATAAAAATATAGTGACACGTTAGGTGGTTATAATAAGGGACAAAGATACTAGTATATATTTATTCCTCTATAAACTACTAGTATATTTATTAATTGCATACATTTTTTTTTTCGGAGAGGGAATGGTTAATTAAGTTATATGTTCAGATGCACACTATAATTGTCCCAAGAGACGTGATATCCGTATATCATGTGTTACATATTTAGGGAACATTAAACTTTTCTTCTTCTTCTTCTTCATCTTTTTTTTTTTTATCAAAAGAGGGTGGAAGGTCAAAAATAAAGAAACTATTAAACAAATCAAATGAAGATACTAACAAACTGAAATGTTAATTCAAAAATTTGGAAGGAAAATGTTAATCAAGGCTTTAAGGATACTAGTTATTACACTACTACAAAGCAATATAAATTTAAAAGTGTGGTGTTTTTTCTATGTATTATAATATAACTTTTACTACCAATTTCTTAATACCCTCAGCAGACACAGAAATATTTTTAAAAATTTCTATTTTTTTTTTAAGAGTTCTATTATTATTTTATTTTTTTTGACAAATTATTTATTTATTTATTGTTTACTCAATTTTTATGCAATAAATTAGTGGAACAAGGTGACACATATATATCCAGTAAACGGAACCGAAAGAAACAATTAAAGGAATGCGTTACCTCAATTTTTTTTAAAGGAATGCGTTAGTTAAATCTTAAGTAATTGAAGTGTTAATGCAATAAATTCATATTGTATTTTGTACATCCAGCAACAAAACTGAACTTAATATCCCCTTAAAAAAAAACTGAACTTAATGTAATATATGTTCAGCCGTTCAACTTTTTTTAAACAAGTTCAAATGAATTATAACAAGTAGAGTAAGATTACTTCCTTCAAAAAAACAATAAAAGAAAGCAGAGTAAGGTTACCCTCCATTTTTTATAAAAAAAAAAATGAAGAACTATTTATGTGTTTCCCACTATTGTAAATGCAAAGTAAAAGTAATGTTTTGAGTGCAAAATACAAAGTATGTCCTGTTATTTTGAAACAATTTTTTCCGTTTTTTGGAAAGTAATGCAAAGTAAGCCATTTTGGAAAGGGTCGACGAACAATTCTTGGTTAAGGTTTACCACTTTAATGGCGGCGTTGTTGAATCGGGCGAGGTATTCTTGCAAGGACTCGTTTGGGTTTTGGCGGACGTTGAAGAGGCTGGTAGTGAATACCTTGCGGTGTTTGCTTGCTGAGAACTGGTGGACAAGTTTATGAGTCATGTTTTGACACCCGGTGATGGAGAAGCGGGGAAGATTCATGTACCACTGCTAGGTGGCCTCTTTTAGGGTTTCCGATATTAGCTTGCATTCGAGAGATTCTAAAGCTCCTATCACCGCCATCTGAGTGTTGAAGGTTGTGACATGCTCCACGGGGTCACTATTGTCGTTGAAGGACAATAGGGAAGGGGATTTGAAGTTTTACTGGACAAGCGCGTTCTAGGTGTCCAGTGATAGAGGTTGAGGATCGGACTCATCAACTTCCTCATGGTGGAGTTCGTCATGCTCATGTTGTTGTTGCTGGATCATTGTCATGGAGGCATGCAGGGCCTCGTTCTTCTACAACAGTTGTTCGATTTAAAGTTTCATCGCTGCCATAGCCTCGTTATCGGTTTGGTTATCGTCGGCCACCGCTTTGTGAGATCATCGAACATTTTTAAGTTTTTGAGTGTGGCCTAGGTTAGTTTTACTGAGGCCCCGTGGTGGACGTCAAACGTACTTGCAGTTAGTACAATCTATAAAACTAGGATTTAGTCTGTTTTCATCATGCCTTGAAAATGCTCTCCAGATGGATATTTATAGCCTTTCTTGGGATTGTATTTCCATGACTTATGCCCCAAGTAAATTAGGCCCTAAGTCACGTTTCTTAGGGGACGCGTGTGACGAGTTTATAGGTGGAAGGGCGTGCCCTAGGGTCAGTTAGCCTTTGCAAAGGGATACTAAACCCTTAATGGAATATTGGTGGTCCATAAATTAAACGAAAACATGACCATGGATGAGCCAAACAAGCAGGTTCATCCATGCACACCTTGATTTCTTCATTTGTTCTAGGACGAATCAAACTTGCTTGAATAGCATGAACGGATATCACCAAGATAACGTCTTACTCGATCAATCTCTTCGAACTATACTGACAAAATATAGAGAACATGGTTCTCGCATTGTCATTGTTTTAAAGTTTCATCTTAATGAATCAAACTTATCTATCGGAATCGATTGACAAACAATAATAATCAACATTCACCATCTTTCTTTTGTCACCGTGGTTAAGACAAACATTTATTTGGTTTGGTTGATCATTTAAGTCGGATAATGTAACATCAAGACTATCCTAAATAGATTAGGTTTTTCCTTGTAGTAAATTACAGTTAGGTTAAAGCCCATTTAGACGATGGTTGATCATTTAACTATATTATTTGACGAACTGGTCAACCAAACCAATTAAACAATATATTATCAAAACTCTGAAAACTAAAACATTGATGATTAATTTTTGTTATTAACTCAAAGTTTAAATATGATGTGTAGTTTTGGAAGCTAGTACCAAGTACGTACCAGACAGTGGAAAGATTGTATGCTTTCCACTAAGTTATGTTTCTTATCTAATGAGATGGGTCCTCACTGATCACACGAATCCTTACTCCCATTAACTGAAGCAAACTTTTAAAGTATCTCAAATAAACTTGCTCTTTTTGCAAAGCAGACAAACTATATTTCTGAATCCATACCAAATTTTTGTTCATATAGTACCTTGGATCATATATAAAGTAAAATTATGTGATCATTAGAGGGCAAAACTTAATTATATTGTGTGGTTATTATACGTTCAAAGCTAACTTTCCCCCACTTGTCACAGTTTCAAAATTAAAATATTCTCTTTAATGTACTACATCCATAATTTTTTATTGCAGTGATTTGCAATAGTAGTTTGGTAGAATACTAATTAATACTATGAGTGTGTCTGGCTGTGCCGGCGATCAAAAATTAATTTTAAATGAAAAAGAGATTTTACAAAATTAATTTTTGTAAAAATTGAGTTAGTCGTAAAATGATTTAAGTGTTGATATATATAAAGGAGGGATTAAATTACACCGATGTAATTTTACATAAATATTATACTGTTTAATATCGTTTTATTCGACACTTCATTCATAAATTTTTTTATAAAAATTTAAAATCATTTGATATGCTATTGAGATACATTAAAATTAACAGTTTATGCACTTTTATAGAACACCATATTAGTTATCTATAACTAATACATCTTTGACATGATTACACAGCAAAGACATAGTGCATATAATATAATATGAAATTGGAATCCTATAATATTGTCTAGAATTTAGTCATGTAGAGTTAAGAACAACACTAGTTGGTAATAGTTTTTAATTAATTAACATTCTCAAACCTTAACCATGAAATTGAATGGCCTAACAACTAATTGAGGCATCTTGAACCACATAGGACAAGTTGTGTAGATAAAAAGGGCTTTCAATGTACTAATATCATTGTGCCATTATTGAAAGCAAGAGGTTCGTTAGTGCTCATAAATTAGGTAAAGTGTTTACCTTGAGATGAAATATGTAGGACCATGAGGTTCACAAAACCGTCAATAGAGACTTTTGTTTTGTAAACAAGAAATCAAACACCTAGCTAACAGCCTAACACATCATATCATACCCTCTCTCGTGTATGCTTTCATCGTCATCATATTGTAATCATTTTTATGGACACTATACAAATGATCCTATCTTGTGCATGCATGTGCCTATAGAAATCAAACTTACCCGTTTCTTCCTAAAAATACGGAATGATTAAATGTGTGCTTGAATTTTAGGGTAGCACTTAGGTGACATTGGCCAACCACAATGTCACACGTGACTTTATTCTTTTTCTTTTACAAGATTTTTGTTGTTGTTTTGTACACTTGTAACATTGTGGTTGGTAATGTCATCAATGTCACCAACCACAATGTAACTCAAGTATTATCCTGAATTTTATGCACCAATAAAAAGAGAAACAAGTAAGTAACAGATTCTTTGGGTCTTTTTATTTTGTTGTAGTACTACTATATAATACAATGTTACATGTGTCATAAAACATATGCGGGTAAATTTACCATATTATTTTGGGTTACGTAATGTCTTTACCCAAAATATGAATGGCTTCACAAGCATTCCTGCTTTGGACGTAGCATGTTTGGCATTTTTTGAGACAAATACAAGTTTGCCATCGAAATTTTTCTAGTTCCCTAAGCATGAAAACTACACTTTGTTAATCCATTTTGTGTGTATTATTTACATGTGTATTTACTATTTGCAATTAGATTTTTCTTTACCAATACATTTCGATTCTTAACACCAACTGTTTTTTAATTTAACACAAACATAAGTCATTTCATTGAAGTAACTATACATTTAAAAATATATTGGATGAACGTTATCCAATCCAACTCAACTTCAAAATGAATTTTATAAAATAAAGTTTCTCAAACTCTAACTAAACATATACTTTATTTAAAGTGCCCCATGATACTAATTCACTAAAATATAAGGGTGTTATTTTTTAAAGAAACATACTTCAAAGAAAGTTTTTCATGTCTCCTAATCCCTCATGGATATTTTAAAACTAAAATCCAAACAGCAACACAACAAACATTCAATAGCATCATTCGATCAACTTGAAAATATTCCTGCCCACTTTATATTGTAAGGATTAAAACAGTCAGACAACAAACTCTCTTGGTAAAAAGTTAAATCAAAGCAAAGAAAGATGTCATCAAGAAAATGTCGTTTTTTTTGTTAAAAACGCATAACCTATAGAATATCACTTAGTACTACTATAATCTGCTCTAGAGATACATTTAAGCTTGAAATTGAACCGTTTATATATTTTTCAAGGTGTTTGCTTTGACTTTAACTCCTTCCCATTCGATCCTAGACTGATCTCCCCTCTCAATGCAGCTACTCGAGGACTGGGAATGGTTCCTGATATTTGCAGGCTATTTGCAGATCTTATATCACTTATTGCTGTTGCAGTTGAACTTGATGCTTTAGGGCTTTGAGTGCGACGTATCTCTCCACGACTTCTCGTAATAATTTCATCAAGAATTTCCCCACCATTGATATTCACTGTTGTTCCATGGTTACTTATATCCTGCTAGGTATACAGACATAAAAATCGTGAACAACATATGTGATAAGATTATAACATTTTTGTACAAATCTCATAAGAGTTTAATTTTGATACACTGCCAACCAATCACGTATGTGACTTACGAGGTAGTTATGATAAAAGTCAAACAGTTTCAATAATTTAACAATTATGACCGATTGACAGCGTAAATAATTATTACATTGACGGTGTATATGAATTAAAACCATTTGATAAAAAGAAAAAATACAAGTCAAAACCTCTTACATCAAAGGACATGTTGAAAGCAATGGCAGGTGCTTCCTCGTATGCTGCTGCGTCCAACTCTTGAAGATGGGCTCCTTTGAAAAAATGGGGAAGAAAATATTGTCGAACCGGGACAAGAAGCATGATTAACAATGGGAAGAGGACCCCGGCGATTGGTATCCAGGTTATGCCAAAGCAAAGAAGCAAGTATGCTGTCTGGAACAGAGTAAACAGGGCAATTGCTTTCAAAGGCACAGTCTCAACAAAGGTTGCATGGTGTTCCTCCAGCAGTCTAGAAAGGGAAAAAGAAAATCTTCAATCTCATAAAATATAATGTTAACACTCACAAGCATCAAACGAGCGATATGACTGGTCCATATGTTGTTTTCAACTTATTTCCATAAGCTCTCTAAGATAGCTTACGAAAACAGCTCGTAGTTTTTACAAAAATAGTTTGATTTTGTTTTATTTTTTTTATAGAAATAGCTTATAAATGAACACTTATATGATAATCACCTATGCTATAAGCGCTTACTAAAGTTGTTTATCAAAACAGAGTTTTATAATAGTGAAAAATTGATTATGAACATAAACATACTTGTATCTTCGACTTGGAGCAGTGAAAAGGTACAATATTCTCTCCCAAAACTGATTTCCTGGCAAGCTTTCAATTGCCATGAAGGCAAAGTAACCCCAAAGCACCGAGGTCGGTATCTTCTTCAAAACAGGCATAGCAGCAACACAAGCAGCAACCATCAATGCCTGAAGTAGATTGCTGAGACGCTGCTCTTTAACTTCAACTGGCAAAAGGTCATCAACATCCTTATTCACGTCAAAGACGACTTCATCAACAGGGGCATCAACGTATCCATGACTTGAAGCGAGTGTGACAGTAGACTCTTTCAACTCTTTCAACCCCTGCTTGAAGAACAAAACCAAGGGTATATAAAAAAAGGCGATCGCAAATTTCAGATCAATTGGAAATCATTGGGTCACATTTACCAAGGTGGGTGGAATTTGGGGAACCAATGGTGTCTGCATTACATCATATGCTTCTTTCATACTTTCGTATAACTGACTCAGGTTCATGTTTTTCTGCATGCTTGTTCGTGCAGTAGAGACAAGCTTATGCCGCAAAAGCTATTCCAAACAAAACAAATATCCATAATATTCAATTATCTTTGTTAAAAACAGACAAGACTTAACAAAATGTCCATACATAGCGACAACTGACAAGTCATATTTGAGAATATTTTAAAAGGATATTAAATAAAGTGAGAGATTATCATGCAACCTTCCAACTATTTCCTATTCATGTTTACCAAATATTTTATAACTCTTCAACTCAATGTAAATTTACATGTACTGAATTCAATGGTCAATAAGAAATATGTTACCTGATGTTTCAGAGTAGCTAAGCTCTTGGTATGCATTGGAGATTGCGGAATCACACCGTTAGAAGGAGGGATTCCAATAAGCCCACACAATAAGGTCTGGAGAGTAAAATTGACAAGAATTTAAGAAGGAAAAATAGTGACTAGATGGAGTAGAAAGAATAAGAAATAGGTTATATATTTCCATTAACTGGCATTACAATATATTTCTAGAGTATTTAAAAACATACCAAAAAGCCAAGAAGCAGTAAGTCATAATGATAAGATGAGGGTTTTCTTATATTGAACTCCTTTTGCTGGGCAAGTTGTGATGCAACACTGTGATCAAAGTAGTAAAGCACAGCAATCATTGTTGCTGGTATAAATGCTCCAATAATGTACAATAGTGGTACATTCAACATTTCCTGCAAAATGTAACAAAAAATGAGCAACGAGTCATGCCTGCTTTGCAAGGGGAAAACTAGAATATGACATTCTGTATGGTGGCACAATATTACTATCCCCCAGACATAATCAAAGTCACCTTGACAACAGTCCAATTTGAGTATGCACCAGGAGACCATGGATTTGGACTGAAAAGTCGCCTCGGGACTCCTCTTGGGACTTCGTTGACTGGTATGTAAGACACAGCAGTCCATACAAGAATCATTAAGGGGACTCCATAATCAGCTATAAATCCGCGTAGCCAACCTATAATATAACCAAATTTTTTAGAAGAATGAGAATGTCGATTAAACAAGTTAGTTACCTTACCTCACACTCACAATCTATCTTGTAATGAAAATCATTCCCTACTACATTTTTTTGTCATAATTCAAAAGCATGGCCAGTACCTGTCCCGTAACGCCAGGATCTAGCCTTGCGGCTCCCTAGACCGGTAAGCAGAAGGCCGAACGACAAAACTAAAGCAAACATTCCGTTGCCAAAGAGCCAAGAGGATTGGAGTGCAATCTGATTGGTACCTTCTGTCTGTGTCTTTGGTACACCAAACTCCTCCACAAGCCCCTTTAAAATGGAGATTATTAACCTTAACATGAGTTTCATTTAGCTAATTGTTAACAGAAGGCTCCTATTTCGAAACCGCATACAGAAAATTACAGATTACTAGAGAAAATGTTTCATGGTTCATAATTACTAACCTTTATAGCCTGCTGCATAAAGAGCATTGCAATTAGCAGACCAAATAGTTCACCGGTAAGGCGTGTGAATCTGTTGATTATGGAGCACGCACCTAGAATGGCCAGCAAGAAGAGCAACAGTGCAGTCCAAACGCACACCCTAAATGATTATTTATATAAAAAAATAAAAAATATATTGAGAAAGGTACTTCATCAAATCAGTAATTCCCTAATAAAAAATAAACCACCATTGGAATTCAAAAGATACCATCCGGTCCAAGGTAGGAATAGTTTGTGTCCCAAATCCTCGCGATCCTTTGCAAAGTTGTACATGAATGTGTACATCAGAACTGTTGGCTCAGCTACACCTAGTATGAGGAGAGGTTGCCCTCCAATAATTGAGTGGATAATACCACATAGTGCAGTTGATGCAAGAGTCTGAACAGCAGTGAGAGTTCCCTCTGTATAATATGTAACTTCTTAGCACACAATATGACCAGAATACCAAGAGACTGAACCCGAAAAGTATTCATTTACCGGTATCTCTCTCCAGTTGCTCTCCAAATGAAATAACAGGAATTGCAGAAGCAAAAAATATGTATGTAGTTGGTGCAAGGATCCTATATAAAACAGAGTTAAATCAATGATTAAACACTATAGGCAGACTTCAAGATTGTAAATGTAACATCAGAACCAGCAAGTTCGTAGTTATATTTTATAACTATATCACCAACCTTGCACCTGCACGAAATCCACTAGTCCAATCTTGTCTGTAGCACACAATTCTTGCTTTGAAGTCATTCTTAATCCCACGGAAGGGAACAAATGTTTCTTCCATGAAAGTATTTGAATTCAAAGGAATTAATATTGCTCTTAAAAGGTTAAAAGATGAAAAATATGCAATTGGAAGATGCTTATTTCCGACTCAATTCAAGAGAGCTCTATAGGTGAAATAGTGATTAAAGCCGCATAGGCGAAAATATCAATAGAACTACAGGCAGGGAGACATGAACTCTACATATCATACTAAACAGAAAAGCTTGAAGATGGTGTAGTTATTTGTTGAGCACACACATCATCAGCCTCAAGATGAAGAAAATGAATAAATGAATCCAGAAAAAAGAATTTACATTTCAAAGAATGTATCAAGAACTTTGCATATATTGTAATGAATGAAAAATAAACTAGTTAGTGATTGAACAAAAATCACTTAAATTACATATCAAAGAGAAACTCAAATATAGTCAACAAACACTTCAAAGAAGTGTAGAATTAAATACTCTCCTCAAGATTCAAAACTACCCTTTTCTCTATATTACAAAAGAAACCCTCCATATACTATCAAAAGAAACCAAATTTACTCTCAGAAACAAATTACATATTACATGTTACACTTTCACACACTCAAATTTCAAAGTGAAACTAATCAAGTATCAGTTTTGAATGTGTAGATATGGAGGGCAATCTAGTAAAAGTAACGAAAATCCATAACCATAACCTGCATTTTGCTAGTATAGTTTAAAACCTTTGAGAAGAATGTTCATAAGATTCAGCAAGATTAACGAGATTCCATGAATGAGAACATGTTGAGATTCGTTTAAAACACTTTTAAGGATTCGGACATTAATTAAAAAGCAAAAGGGTATTTTAATCTAAAATCAAAATTACATTTTTCTGCAGAGAGACTCAAAAAGGAAAAAAACCAAGTTGAAGCAAACCAAACAAGAAGAAGAAAGGTGGTTGTTGCAGTTACATTCTATGGTAAACAAGATTGAGACAAAGCACAAAAGGAGGAACAAAGCAAAGAGAAGAAGTAACGAAGTACGAGGTATCTGTGAAAAGAGAAGTATGAAGAAGAAGAAAGAGGGTATTTTTGTGTGACAGTGGTTGAATGTTGTGAATATAGTTTGTTTATAAAGAAAATGTTGGAATTTAAGAATGAATGTAGCAGGAAGAAAATAATAATAATAATAATAATAATAATAATAAACGATAATGCGACACATACACACAGAAAAGAGCAAAAGAAATGTGATTAGACAATAGTCACACACACACGAACAAGTTGTTTAAGATTTTAGGTAAAACTGTTCTCGAAAATGATAGTTGCGTGTTAAGTAGTATATTTAAAAACAAACAAAAAGTATATATGATTTTGTGTAGTTCACTTGTTTGGTTCTTACATTTATCAAAATTTATGAAAGATAGTTGAATGTATAAATGTTTTTGGATATCTTCGAGATATTTTTTGGAATGAGATTCAAGTTTATTTAAATAGTTGGCAAATCATTTTACTTCAGATAGGGTAATTGTGAACCACAAAATTGATTGAATTGTGATACTCCATTAGTAAGTGCACATAATACACTAAACCAATTTAAAATCGCAAACCGCGCATACTCAAATAAAAGAAGATTTAAATCCTCTTCAATGCATGAACCATCAAAATTCAAAATCTCATACCTATACAAATTAACCTTGGTCGGAAGTTGGTTATGTAAGAATCTCCGTCAAAATAATGACATCTTCAATTGTATCGCTTAATCTCAAAACTAAGATATTTGATGTTAAATGCTCGGGACCTTCTCCTTGTGATAATAATTGGTAAGATTTTTTTGATGGAAAAGTCACTGTTGTCATCAAATCGCTAAGACCACCTATCATTTACATTATCTTGCAAGAAAAAAATATCCAGCATAGCACTACAATCAGTCAATCACACACCAAATTCTCTTCACAGACAAAATATTTTTGCCTCCAATCGGAAGTCCAACATATTTAAACAGAACTATGCTAACTTTACTATGAAGCAGACGGATTGCCTTCGGCACCCAAGAGCTTGTCACATGAACACCCACAAGCAAATTTTTATGAAAATTAAAACTTGATACCAATTTGAACAATTACGGGATAGCATCATTGGCTTTTGTATTAACCCAACTTTTTTCTCCCACGATCAAGGTATCTTTTGTAAATTGTAAACGAGATACCCTAAACAAATGATCAACACCTAACTGAAATTCATAAAACAAACCAACTTCATTTAACACGCATAATTGAATTAAGATCCTAATCTGCTATCAAAAATAATAAACTAACAAAAATACTAGTATCATTGTAACTTTTTAGTTTTTTATTGCGTTTCACTGCATTTTAACTAGAGTCAATAATAAATCTACAACTCTAATACCTTAAATATGTAAATAACCTTACTATGAAGGGTAACTATTATAACAATATCCATCTTACTTTTCAAAGTGTACCATTTTAAAATTAGGGTTAAATATGTTTTTGGTCCCTATAAATATGTCAACTTTTCGTTTTAGTCCCTCTAAAATTTTCCTCCAACTTTTAGTCCCTATAAAATTTTCAATCACTACTTTTGGTCCTTATTTTTCATTAAATTTTTGTATTTTTTAATGAAATTGTGCAGAAATGTGTAAAATATTCTAAAAAAAATTCTTGAAAAAAATTAGAATTTTTTAACAAAACACAAATTAAATATGAATTTTTAACCGTAAAAAATATAAAAATTCATATTAAATTCATGTTTTGTTAAAAAATTCTAAATTTTTTTTGGAGTGATTCTTATAATATTTTGAATTTTTCTGGAAAATTTTATTAAAAAATATGAATTCTACATATGAGTTTAATTTAAAAGAGGGACCAAAAGTGAAGATTGAAAATTTTATAGGGACTAAAAGTTGAAGGAAAATTTTAGAGGGACTAAAACGAAAAATTGACATATTTATAGGGACTAAAAACATATTTAACCCTTAAAATTATATCAGTTTGTCTAGTGAAAAAATATATATAAGTTGAAGATGATTTTTTTTTTTTTTAAGAAAGTTGAAGATGATATAGCCTTAAAAAAAGTTGCAAGATAACATCTACCTGGTTTGAGATGGGTATTGGGTATTGTTTACTTTTTGGTAGTAAAACACATCTTTTGGTTATGCCTTCTGTAATTATGATGATTTTTTTCTTTAAGAAGTTGAACTAATTCATCATTCAAATTAACATTTAGAATAATCAAATTTGAGATTTTGAGCATGAACATATTCTGAAGTCTCAAACCAACTTAAATAGTTTTAGTAATTTACATAACTAATGTAGGACGAAAAAATCATGCATAGTAGAAAAATAAATCAAAACACTTAATTTACGCATCATGACCACGCCTAAAATCCTAATAATTTGGTGAACAAGATAATTAATGAAAAACATGCATTGCTTGACTAAATAATAAAACAAAAAAAGCTTATCTCATGATAGAGTCATGGTTCAGAAAAGATACATGTGAAAGGTTGTTTTGATTACGCCCAGTGTCTGTAAGTTGAGTTTGGTTATAAAAAAAGGAAATAGCTAGGAAACATTGAAGTTGAATTGAAACAAATTTCTTCATATTCTGAACTACTTGATGTATATATGTGTTTAAACACCTGATTCTTTGGGTTAATTTTTTTTTTACAGATATAGAGATTCATTTATACCATATCAAAATCTTATTAAAAATGACAATGGAAGAATTGAATCTAATCCGAGACGGTACCAAGATATAGAGTATATGGACTTTGGCCCTCGCTATCTTTTTGGGGTGGATGGGGATGGGGGAAATTGAATACTATTTGTATTTGTATCTTTTTTAACTAAAAAAATGATCTTTGAAATATCATATATATTTTTTTTTAATGAGAAATATCATATATATTTATGTTCTCAAAAATAAAATATTAGTATGTATTTAATGCTATAAAATTTACATGTTTGTGACCTCAGTACCGAAAGTTCTTGGGTCGGTCCTTAGATCTAATGGCCTGATACATATGTCCTTAGACATCCTAATAGAGTACAACACATATCAAAGACGGTTTGGCCGAGTGGTCTAAGGCGCCAGATTTAGGCTCTGGTCCGAAAGGGCGTGGGTTCAAAGGATTTTTGGGCTAGGGAAAGTCTACTATGGTTACAAACATAAATGAAAAGTGTTTGGACACACACACATCAAAGGATTTTTGGTTCAAATCCCACAGCCGTCATTTTTATGTTTTCTGGACAAAAAAAAAAAAGGACAACAACACATTGTATGGAAGCAACTTCTGGTCCATTGAGGTGGAATAGCGATCTGAACTTTGGGCTAGGGAAAGTCTACTATGGTTACAAACATAAATGAAAAGTGTTTGGACACACACACACATCAAAGGATTTTTCCTAATAAAAAAAATTGTTAATAAAATGATTTAGTATTTTGAAAAAAAGATTTTTTTATGTGCGTGTGTCCAAACATTATTCATTTATGTTTGTGTCTATGCAAGAATACCTCATTTGGGCTATTGTATAAAGTTTACAAATTGCAGGAAGAATATATTTACATTTGACCAATGAAACTGTATAAATTTGTGACAATGTTTTTGGTCTTCGGTTTGTTTCTGAAGCAAATCAACAATGTCACATGACAATGTGATACATCATGAAAATTAAATGTTAAATTAGGGCGAGGATGAAAATTCTGAAACCTGTGACAATTCGTTTAAGTTAGAATAGAAGATCAAAAGTATATTTATCCCTAACTTTGTTTATTGAAGCATCCATCACTGTTTATGTTGGAAAAGAAATCACTTCAAAAAAAATGTTGGAAAAAAATCACACACTTACTTAGTAGATTTGTTTCAAGTTGTGAAAATCACATATATGATTTCCTAAAAGTGTGTTTGGATGAGGTAATTGAATTTTTTTAAAGAATTTAGAATTTTAAGCAATTCAAATGATTCAATTAAATTGTTTTCATCTCTCAATACTTTTATTTGGATGGAGTAATAAAAAAATTCTTTGTCATCATTTTTGACAACTTTTATAAATTTTAACTTTTTTGGCCGAATTTGAAAATTGAATTAGGGGTCAATTTGTAAATTTCAAATAATTTGAGGGGTCAAATTATAATTTTGAAAATTTTGAGGGGTTGGTTTGCAATTTATTAGGGGCAATTTGAATTTTTTGAGCAAAATTATAACAATGTAAATATATTTTTTTCACCCTTGAGGATGATGGAACTATTATAAATTATAAGAAGTTATTCAATTTATTTTTTACAAAATGAGAAGTTATTCTAATATTTATTGGATTTTTGATACTCAAATAATTTTTCTCAATTATATATGAAACAAACATTTACTCAAATAATATATATGAAGTAGAAGGCACAAGATAAGAGTCCCAGTGAGGTGTCAACCTAGTTAGGATGTCTCTGGGCTCCTTGATGTCTCACCTACTCTTTGTCTTATCCAAAAAAAAAAAACATGGGACTCATTCCGTACTCATATTTTTTGGATTTCTGCTCTTCGCCCAACACATTTTGCTCCCACCCAACTGAAATACCTAAACTATCCCTGGTTATTTAACTAACACAAGTGCAAAAATTTGCGCAAATTAAGTAACGCAGCGTCAGTTAAGTTACACTGGGAAAAGAGCATAAATCCTTAATTTGTACACTTTATTTTAATTTAATAATTTTCTAATTTATCTATTTACTTTATTCAAATTAAGTTATTTAGGTTATTCTAAATTATTTATTTGTTTTATTCTAATTTATTCATGCACTTAAAATAAATATTTATCCGAATTTATTCGTTAAATAAATACAAATATAAATAAAAAGATGAACTAAATTAATATTTATTCGGATTTATTCATTAAATTCAAAATCAGAAAATAAAAGCAAATATAAATAAAAAGAAATGAATAAAATAAATACACATAACAACTTCTCATTTTATTAATAGAATTGGTACAATAATTGATACATTTATTGGAATTCACTAAATAATCTACTTATTTTCTTTTTACCCTCTTGGGGTAAAAAGTTATTTTTACCCTCTTGGGATAAAAAGTGAGCAGCCTTCTTAGGGTAAAATAGTGAGCAGTCTTCTTGGGGAAAATATATCATCAACCCTTGGGCTAAATCTAAATCTGGTTCTTTTTATACCCCAAGAAGATTCTTTTTACCCACGGTAAAAAGCTTTTGGGGTAAAAAGAAGCAAATTTAATTTTATCCCAAGGGTCGATCACTTCCCCAAGTCGGCTACTCACTATTTTGCCCGAAGAATTCTGCTCACTTTTGCCCCCAAAGATACTATTGAAAAAAAGAAGAAGAAGAGAAATGGAGGGAGAGCGTGAAGAATTCTCCATTTTGAAGGGAATATAATGGTATGTTTCAATGGAAAACTTTGGAAGGGAAATTAGGATGGTGTATTTTTCTCTTTAAAATTATTGGACACTATAAAATATTTTTTTAAATGAATTAAGCGTGATTGAAGTACTATATAATTATTTATGATGTAATTCTTATTTCAATTTTTTAAAATATCAAATATATTTTAAAATACAATTTTTTTTGTTGAAGATTTAAAAATACACTTATATAGCCCTCCAAAAACCTCCTCTCAAATAAACATAAAATAATCCCTATCCTCTCTTCCATTCCTCTTGCATAGATCTCTACTAACTATTTAACCTCTTCTAACCTATAAATTCCTTACTGTTCTATAGTTTTTATTTTTATAAACGGACACCAAGAGGTTACCGAAACATCTCAACTAAGTTGGCATCCAACGGTAACCTTCATCCGCAACCACCTACTTTATATATATTATTAAAAAAATGAGAAAATAATATGTACAAGAGAGGGGACTAGGCCAAAACCCACGGAGAAAAAATCGGACAACCAAATACTAAGGCAACCTTAAATTAGGAGGAGGGCCCGGACCCTTCGAATGCTTACGCGTGTTAGACAAAACTATCTAAATTAGTTGCCTAATGAAATTGTGAGCCTTAGCAGCAGTAGAAGCGGCAACAATTTCATCCGTAGTAGCATCGTTTTACCAAACATAATATTTTCCTTAATAGATGTCCCAAACATAGCATGTTATTGACTCACAAGTCCCATTTTCCTCTAATCCACTTCAATTGTAAACTCTTTATATCAAAACCATCAACCTTAACAACACCTTCATTTGCATCATAAAATCTTTGTACTAATGATATTGTTGTTGATTTACCACTTCCATTTGCACCAACTAGTGCAACAGTTTTTCCAGCTTCAATTTTGAGATTAGAATCACTAAGTATAACACTTTCTTGATTTGAAGGGTATGTGAATTTGACATGTTCAAAATATAATTTGCCACTTACGGTTTCTAATATAATACCTTTTGTTGTGTCTTCACTAACAATTTATGGTATTCTATCAATCATAGCAAAAATTCTTGATGCAGCTATTGATACTTCTGCTAAGTACTGCAAATCTGGAAGTTCCATTCCCAAGGATCTTCATTGGCGATTGCAACATTGGTTGTGAGGAAACTTCTAATTCATTTATTGGTTCCAAAACATGCTGCTGAACCGAGCCATGGTGTGCCAAAGCTAACACATTCTGCTGATCCAAGGAATTGACACGAAGAGAAGTGTCATTTGTGATCTGCATTGCCGCATCAAAATGGCTTGCAAAAGCAGGCTGCTGGTCCGAGGCATTGGTGCGCATAGGTGGCTCAAAAGGGACAATCTGCATTAATTCATCCGCATTCTGATGTTGTGTAGAAAGTTTATCATCAGTAGCATAAGTCGCAAGTCCATCAGCCTCAACAGAGGTGTGTGCAGTCTCAGTAGTTGTAGCCCGAATATTCCAATAGAAAATCTTCATTTAGGAGGAGATGGAGCAGGACCCTTTGATCGGGTTTGATAGGAGGCCTCTTTTGCAATTTTCTTTTGCTGATTTTTTGTAAGATAAGGCGTGAATGGAACATCGGCATCTTTACTAGCCACTACCAAGTGCTCAACAAGTGCTAGCTCTTGGCGCACCTTCGTATTCAACAGTGCCTGCGACATATGTTGCGATGTATCCTCAAGTTCGTGCACTGGTACCATAATAGGCAACTGTTTTGAGCCAATGCGTGGAAAAGGTAGAACATTCTGCTGCATCGGACGATTTGGCTCAAAGGTGATCTGAATATCTTCGCTGGAATTTTCATGTTGCTGCTCCACAACAGGCTGCCGCTTTGGAGACTCGTATGGGATCATTTGCAAATTATTTTCTGCCATATGGTGAACAGGGACTTCTTCTTCCTCAACTGTATCACGAGCATCAGCCTCTGAAGAGGTATGTATCGATTCAATAGCTACCGGTTCTGTTTCTTGCACCCGTATAGTTGGAGTGGGGAGTGCAAACGCCTTTGAGGAACCGATGCCGAACGGACTATCCTTCTTAGGAGCCCAATCCATACGACGTGTCGGAATCTGCTTCTTACCTTTATTGACCTTCTCTGTACCAACAGTGCTTTCCTTTGAAGGGTATAACCAAAGACAAGAGGAGACGTTGTGCCCAATATTTTGACAATGTGAACAAAAATCGGGCAGCCATTCATAGTGCACCTCCACTTTAAAAGAGTAGCCTTCTTGTTCAACCAATATTTCATGAAATTTTTTCCATGAGAAGTCCATGTCGACAAGTACTCGTGCGTAGTGACTAGTGACCAAAGAGACGCTTGAAAGTCGCATTGTCAA
This sequence comes from Medicago arabica, assembly GCA_946800305.1. NCBI lineage: Eukaryota > Viridiplantae > Streptophyta > Magnoliopsida > Fabales > Fabaceae > Medicago > Medicago arabica. Next base: position 43,615,257 of record OX326967.1, read on the forward strand.
GGATCAACGGTGTAACGCCCAGGATTTTGATCCAAGACATTACGCCTAAATCATTTCATTTTTCTAAAAAAACACTACTATTTCTTTTTTTCATCAATAATATATATTCTAGCAAAACCTATACAAAATTCTTAACATAATTTAATTAAAATTCTTAAACTAATATCCTTCAAAATTACTTCTAAAATTACAGTTCAATAAAAACTCAATTTTGTCCCCGCACGCGCTTCAAGCAAAAACACCAGAGCATGCACCATGTCTTCTTTGATACCTAAAATGTTAGTGTAAGGGTCAATTTCCTTATCCAAATTGGTTCATACTCAAAGCACAAGAACAATGCCACATAATAGATAGTATTCAAAACTTCTCAATCAAAAAGAAATAAGAAAAATACATTTAAGTCTTTAAGGTAAAGTTCATACACATTTCTTTTGTATATATAACAGTTTAATCACTTATCAACACACAGATGTATAACAGACCCAATGCAATGCAATGATGTGTAAAATGCATACTCTTAAATACTACATGATCCGGATATAACCCGCCACTAACGCATCCACACAGAATATAATTATAACCCGCCACACAGATGCATATGCCATGCATAATTATTATTTATTTTTATTTTTTTTGAAGAGATCAAAATGAAATTATATACCACAACAAAACAGCAGTCCCCAAGCACAAGGCATGCCTAGGGAACCACTAAAAGATACAACAGTTCAGGTACAGCAAAACAAAAACCAAAAATTACAAAAGTTAACCAATGCACAGACAATCTAAGGGGCTAGACCGCCACCTTTGCGTGCCATAAACAAACACAGCCTTCTTAGCCTGCAGCCACCCTAATGCTAGTAATTTGACCTTATCTAACAAGCGAGGCCCAGTAGTAACAATATTTTTAAACAGACGACTATTACGTTCATTCCACACTACCCAAGTACACAAGAGCCAAATAAGCTGTAAGAACGACCTTTTAGCTTTACAAACACCTGCCAAGTGAGAAAACTGCACCAAATGATCTTCAATAACATTAGAGTCCACCCCATCATAACTTATCCAGCCGCGCACCTGCTGTCACAAAGAAGCAAACGTAGGGCACGATAAAAACAAATGTGCGGCCGTCTCCACGTGACCGCATCCAGAAACACACAGACTATCATCCGCCGGAATAACACCACGAAGAGCCAGATTAGCTTTCGTTGGAAGGCGATCCCAAAGCAGCCGCCAGGCAAAAACCAAAACCTTCACAGGGACTTGACGATGCCACACCATCTCGACAGGTAACCCTAGCTGGGATTCATCTCCACCAGCCAACAGATCATAAGCTCCTCTCACAGAGTAACCCTTTGCACTATCAGGAAGCCACTCCCAGGTATCTGCAATATTAGGAACCAAAGGAAAATCAAACAGTAAAGCCCTACACTCCTCTACCAAATCCTCCTCCCACGCCCACAGTCTACGGCGCCATTTCCACCCTTCCCCATCCAACTCCAGCCCCCTAGAGAACATAGTGGCAACCGTTACGGTTTTGTTCTCAGCCAAGTCAAATAATCGCGGAAAACGATCACAGAGCGGTAAACCTCCCACCCACCTATGCGACCAAAAGAGTGTCGCAGCCCCATCACCAACCCTCCGTCTAATACTATCACCGAACCACCCTCCACCTATGTCACCACCCCCATCATGAATCCGACCTACCTCCCGCCACCAAGAAGAACCACTCCGGCCCCCACCTCCAACCTCCCACCTACTTCGCCATACGAGCGACTAAAACATCAAACCACAGACCTTCTCTATCCACTAACATCCTCCAACACCATTTACCTAGTAAAGCAACATTAAACTTCTTCAACTTCCTCACCCCCAAACCTCCATGCTCCTTTTTAGAACACACGGTCTTCCAACCTATCCAAGAAATTTTCCTGCAATCCTCACTCCCACCCCAAAAAAACTTATTCAATAAAGATTCAATGGAAGAGATTATACCCGATGGAGCTTTGAAGAAGGAAAGTGCATAGACAGGCAGAGAAGTCAGAACAGATTTGAGGAGAATCAAGCGGCCACCGAAAGAGAGAAACCTGCTATTCCAACCCGACAATCTAGATTTAATGCGATTCACGATTGGTTCCCAGAACTGAAGTCTCCGCGGATTACCACCAATAGGCAGGCCAAGGTACACAAAAGGAATTTTTCCCACTTTACAACTCAACACCAGCGCGGCCTCATTTAACCACGTCTCATGAATATTAACACCCACCAATAAACTTTTAGTGAAATTCACTTTCAAACCGGACATGGATTCAAAAATCACAAGGGCCGCTCGCAGGGCTCGCACATTCGCCCAACTTTTATTACCAACCAACAGAGTATCATCAGCAAATTAAAGGTGAGACACTACGACCTGATTACCCATACCAACAACATACCCAGTAAATAAATTATTCTCCACCATAGCCTTCATCAAGGTATTAAGACCTTCAGCTGCAAGCAGAAACAAAAAAGGGGAAAGGGGGCCCCCCTGACGTAAACCTCTCTGTAACTGAAACTCGTCCGTAGGGCTACCATTGACAAGAACGGCCGCAGTGGCAGTACTCACACATTCGCGAATCCACTTCCGCCACAAGACCGGAAAAGACATCCCTTTCATCACCGAATCCAAATAGCCCCAATCAACAGAGTCATAGGCTTTTCCAAAATCCATTTTAAATAACATGAGCTCCTTCTTGAGCTTACGAGCCTCATCAACAACCTCGTTAGCTATAAGAATGTCGTCGAGAATTTGACGATTCTTAACGAAGGCGGATTGCGTCTCAGCCACCACACTACTCAACACCAACCTCAACCTGTTAGCTAACACTTTAGCTAGAATTTTGTACATGCTACCCACCAAAGAGATTGGCCTAAAGTCATTTAGTCTCTGAGGGCTGTCCACTTTCGGAATTAACACTATGAAAGTAGTGTTGATACCTTTCGCCAGCTTACCATTTTTGTGAACCTCAGAGACAAACCAAAATTGACACCATCAGGACCAGGACTTTTAAAGTTATCGCAGTCCCAAATAGCATCCTTAACTTTGACCTCTGAGAACGGTTTAATTAAACTCCCTCCCTCCCCTACAGAGAGGGCTCGAAACTGAAGATTAGAAATACTAGGTCTTTCCACAGCTTGCGCCTTAAAGTGCTGCTCAAAATGCTTGAACACCGCTACTCTAACAGGATGAACACCTTCAATTCGCACCCCATCAACCACTACCGAACTAATGGTATTACGGCGGCGGCGGGAGGACAAGACTGATGGAAATATTTTGTATTTGCATCACCTTCACGAAGCCATTGATTTTGCGATTGTTGCCGACAAATGCTAGAGTGAAGCCTAGAAAGAGAATGTAAGTTTGTCGACACATCATGCAACTCGGTACAGTCCCCCATTGATAGATCAGTTAATTCACCCTTGCCATCCAGCCTCGCCATCTTCTCCTTTGGAACACCAATTTGCGCTGCCAAATTATTCGTGTGGGCCATATGCCAATTTTTCAACGCCGCTTTTATAAGTTTGAATTTTTCCTTTAGCACATAACCTCCCCAGCCATCGACCTGAAGAGAGCTCCACGTATTCCTCACAAATTGCTTATAACCCGGTGTGTCTGGCCAACACTTAAGAAACCTTGACGGTCGCGATCCCCAATTTTCTTCATCCACCGATAGAAACAAAGGACAATGGTCTGATAACCCTCGCAGATGAGCGACTTGAACACAATTCGGCCACACCAAGCACCAGTCTTCAGACAGAAGAAAACGGTTGATTCGACTCATTGATTTACCATCCCCTTTAAACCAAGTAAAATTCCGTCCGAATAACGGCAAGTCACACAGCACGTTCTCTACAATAAAATGATTGAACGGTCCAAAATCCCTCTCGCCTCCTGCAACACTCACTGGGCGTCTTTCTTCCCTGCGTCTCACCGCATTAAAATCACCACACACATAAACCTTCTTACCCCTCAAATCTTGCAGCCGGACCGACAAAGACCCCCATAACTCATGTCTATCATTACCATTACAAGGGGCATAAACATTAAACAAATGGAACTCCTCATTAGATGATAAAAACCGACCGTGTATGCTCAGGACATGATTAAAGCTACTCGACGACCACACCTCGACCTCAGACGAATCCCATAAGATTAATAACCCTCCGGATGCCCCTACAGACGGACGAAACGAAAACTGCATCGGCTTACCCTCCCACATCGACATACACACCCTGTTGTCACAACATTGTAATTTAGTCTCATGAATGCATAAGATCCACGAGCTCTTCTCCTTCACCAAAGCGCGAACTTCCTTTCTCTTCTCAGGGCCGCCAAGACCTCTAATATTCCATGAAACCAGCTTCATCTCCCACACCCTCCCCCCACAACCCTGCACACGCTCCACCTACTCAGCAATCTTACTCGCTCCCCTTCGTCCTCCCAGCCCCTCAACATCAGCTTTCTTCTGCCGTCTGACTCTTTTAGCCAGAACACCAAACATGTTATGAGCCCCGTTAAACTGCACACCAATGGATTCACCCACATTCCTGACATCTTCTCTAACCACTTTCTCATTCCCATGCAAAGCCACCCAATGTTTCCAGTCATCAGTCACCGAATTAGATGAAACAGAATCTTCAGACACCTCCTTGGAAACCAAAGAAACCGCTTTTTTCAATTTAGATGATCCTTGAAACTTACGTGCTATTTTCTTCAGGATATGCACAACCGTAGCCCGATCTTTGGTAGGCAACCTTGCCACTTTCTTCAAACTAAGCACAGGATGTCTTAACACCCCATTCACTTTCTTGTGTTTCGGGGAAATGATATTCACCTGAGGAGCTCTCCTTTTGGTTCTTGAACCCTTTCCACAGCCTTTCCGAGACGAGGAAACAACCCCTTCGTCACTGAGATTTTGGTCAATCACCCAGTCCAAACTCCATGGTCCCAACCCATCTGCTCGTTCTGCCCTAGAAGGACAAGACATCATCTTTGTACGTATAAATTTATTTGACAAGGTCTCGTTACAAGCAACACGTTGATCCAAATCCTTAACAACACCTATCAAAGGTTTAACTGTAACACCCCGTTTTCCCAACATTAAAATTTCTTGATTAAATCAGAGTATCGCATGAACGGAATGCTACATTTCTTAATATATCGAAAACAACGGAATAAATAATAATTTATTCTAATCAAAATCATTTAAACTTCGCAGCGGATAAAATTCAAATTAACATAATGGTTCTGGCTCGCAGGCCTAATAAAAAATCTAACATAATTCAAAACTACTCTTATTCATGTCAGTTCAAGATAATACGTAAGGAATAGAAAATACATAAAAGTCCCCATCCCGTTACGTATCAGAGCACCTAAGGACACAGTGAGGGTAGCCACTCACAAAAAGCAACAGCAACTAAAGCGTAAATACCTGCACTTGCCCACGAGGCGGCAATTCCAACAGAAGGGGTGAGATTCACAAAACAAAACATTAAACATATAATTCAACAATTATATTTAACAACATAACTTCATCATCATAATATCACCACAACAGTCAAGTAACACCTTAATCATAAACAACGCCATAGTCATCATCATAAATCAACGTCTTAATCAACAATCTTAGTTCGACTCGACTGTGCAACTTAGACTCAACAATGCAACTTAGACATTTTAATCATGCATGTGGTACCATATTGAGTATAAATATACTCCTAGGGCATAAGCCCTCGTCGCCATTGAGCATAAAGATACTCCTAGAGCATAAGCTCTCGTCGCTATTGAGCATAAAAATACTCCTAGGGCATAAGCCCTCGTCGCTATTGAGCAAAAGCTCCTAGGGCATGAACCCTCGTCTCTGGATGTATATGCATGGACTCAACTTCTTAAACTTAGACCTCTCAAATAAATTCCAATAATTGGATTACAACATCGTAAATCTTATAACAATACATGCAGCTTTAATTTAATAAAACATAGCAACATGGCAGCAACGAATCATCACAAGCATTCACAAACATCATCTCTTATAATTCAAAGAAAGCATATACTAATGTATAGGTCACTATAACTAATCAACTAGCAGCTCTATAGGTCATCTTAATATTTCAGTACTTAATCTAATCCAGGGGTAATCTCATAATCAATTGTGCGACAAGAGTCGCATTATTCCAAGAAGGTAGTCTGATACGGGACTACTCGCTATGGCGAGTGGAATCCTCGCCTCGCGAACCATCAGGGGTAACTCGCTGTGGCGAGTTGGGTTGCTCGCCTCGCGAGATTCAGGGGTACTACTCACTATGGCGAGTAGGGTTGCTCGCCTGGCGAGACATCACGGGTTGCTCGCTATGGCGAGTGGTTTGCTCGCCTCGCGAGCCTACTAGGGTTAACTCGATATGGCGAGTGGGTTGCTCGCCTCGCGAGCTGGTGAAAAGCACTCGCCGTGGCGAGTTGATTGCTCGATGTGGCGAGCTGCGACAGAACAGTTACGGGGTTACGAGGGTTTTCACCCAAAACCCCAAATTTCATCCTAAACCTTCCAAATTTCGACTATAATGATGTACAAGGGTTATTCTAAGGTCTGTAAACAGTTTTCTACGTCATCGGTACAGTTTCTCATCATCTAATCACCAATTCATCACTTTTTAACCTAATTCTTAGTTCTTAAATTCTCATGAACAATTCCTAAACATGTTAACTATAATCATGAATCATAAGCTTAATGAATTGCAATGCTAGGCTCACCCTTACCTTAGAAAATTGAGCAGCAGCCTCTCTTGTTCTTCTCTCCTGTTTTCTCCCTTTTTCTCCCAAAAGCTGAATTGTACGTACTGTACAATTCTAAACCTAATTTTCCTTTTTAAACCACTTCCATTCTGTTTTATCTTATTTCATTTAATCCCTCATAATTCTACCTAATTCGAAAACAACCCCACAACCTAATATTTATTTTATTTTGAACCCTTATTCTATTAAATAATAAAATAGACCACCTAATATAATCACAACAAAACACACAAATCACTTAAATATATTCTAACTCGACAAATTAATTAAATAATTGAGACGGGCGTTACATTAACCACCACCCTTTCAACACAAAACTCGTCCTCACCCTTACCATCCCCATCTTTGTTCGACGATGCACACTCATGCGGGAGAGTAACCACAGGTTCCGCAAGACTCGGTTGGTCCAAACTAAATAAAGGGTCCTCGCCTCGACTTTTAAACTTAAGATGGCTACCTTCATCACCATCAGGATCCGAATCTGAACCTTCCACGATCTCCACCTCTTGACTTAAGTTTCGATTGCCCTCTACTCCCACCAGATCCTGAACAAGCTGATCAACCAAATTATCAGTTTTAAAATCCATGCCATGATTCACCTGCGCATCCTTCTGTTCAGACTTAGTTTCTGTGGCATCATCCTCTTCTTCATAAAGACACATATCATCACCGAGATTAAAACCCCACTCCTCAATAACCTTCACCCTAACCAGTTCCTCGTCAATCAAGACCTCCTCACTACATTAATAATCTCAAAAGAAGTAGTAGCTACTAGGACTCGGGCATAGTCAAATCTTTCTTTCTCCATTGAGGTCGCGTCAAACCGCAGAAATCGCCCACAATCAAGCGTACACAGTTTAAAAAAACTAACATTCCACGCGTGTAGCGGTACCCCCAAGCACCTCTTTGGAACGGCAACGCTTTCTTTTCCCACCGCACAAAATTCGTGAAGAAATGTTCAAAGAATTCCTTCGCTTCGCTGATAATGATGTTGACATCTCCATCAGAGGATCTACGAAGCATCACTCTATCCGCTCCCATAGGCGTTAACGTAATATTCGCAAAACCCGCGTCCGCGATTCTATTCTGAATGACTGGTATAGACTCACCATTTATCACAGAAGCCACCACCCCTTTACTTGCCCACAGGATATCCTCCTCCCGCGACTTGTACTTGCGAACCAGTTTTTGGATTGAAGGTTGCCCTCTACCATCTGACTTATACCCCCCGCCTCCCTTATTAAAACCTTCCTTTCCACTACCTAAACCTTTAGGATACACCTTCCTCTTAAGAACATTTACCATAACGCCACCAATCCTTACGCCCTCCTCCGCTTGCACATCATTCAAAACCTGAACCCGCGCTCCCACTCTCTCTACAAACGCATTAACGCCACTACCTCCGTTTCCGGTCCCTTTAGCTCCGTCCTTCACGCTCCCGAAATTGTTAGTTTTAACACTCTCTACCCCAACCTTAGGATCTCCGGCGTTCCCCGTCTCCTTCCTTACTCCAACACCTACACCTCCACCTTCGCCCACCTTCTCAACTTCTCTCGCCACCACCTTATCAAACCTAGCCACTCTAGCAACAATTTTGAAATTTCCAAAATAGACAGAATTGACCGCTTTCAGGAGTTTACAAACATCACGAACGTTCGAGTATCTCACAAAACCATAAAAAATCCCCATCCACATTTCGTCTAGCCGGAACAACCACATCTTCTAACATCCTGCAAACCTCTAAACATTGCCATGCATAATTATGATAATGAAAACTAAATCCCGCCACTTAGGCACCACTAAGAAATGCAAACTAAATCCCGCCACTTAGACACCACTAAGAAATATGATATTTATCTGCCACTAAGGCAATTGCGGTCAAGTATTAATGCATCATCAAATACACAAACCAAAAGTCAATCATTTCACAAAGTCACATAAATGTAACATTTCTTTTTCAACATCACAAAAGCATAATAATATAAAATATATCAATTCACACCACATTATCATACACAACTTTCATATAAAACATAATTAAGAATAATCACTTTTAGAAAGGATTAATTTTACCATGAAAATACGTTTTTCTTTTTAAAAGACAAGAATTGCTACCTCTACTTAATAACACAGTTCTAGCACTTAATAAGAACGTACGGGACAAAGCCCTTACCTTATACGCTTTATTCCTTAACAAGACTTCTAGTTGTACACATCCTAATGAGGCTTCTAGTTCAACAAAAGAGCTTGCAATAGAGAGAGAACTCTGAACTTCAAAAAGGAGGCATAGTATTAGGGACAAAGTGGAGGCAAGAGGAACAAGAGAAAAATAACGAGAAGGTCTTAACTCGATGTTACACGCAAATTGAAGGAGAATAATACTTGGGAATTTATTTTCAATGAGCAAGTGGGTCATTGAGCGAATTTTAAGAGAAACCGAAACTAGAGAAGAAATATTGTTATATACACATATATGAGTGAGGGGCAGCGCTACAGGAAGTGAATCAATGAGAATATATCTCAATTCTCCAAAAGTGTGTAAAATTAAAATGGAAGAATCTGAGGGAGGGAGTGTGGCCTTATGCTGTTATATGTGTGTTTAGAGACAGAGTAAAATTGAGGACTAGTGGGAATCAAAAGTAGAGGAAATGTGGGTTAATGCTTTAAGACTAAGTCTTGGTGAGGTGTACATGATAGTACTAGTTTGCAGCAAAAATTAAGGATAAATATGACTAAACCTACTTCATGAGTTTAGTTTCTTGTGTTATTAGTGATATTCTACTGACTTGTTTATCATACTAAGCAGTTAACCACCCAAACTACACACACGTTTCCTTCTTTCTCTAGCTAACTCCCATATATATATATATATATATATATATATATATATATATATATATATATATATATATTTTCCTTTCTCTGGTTTCATGCCGTCACCATATACACATATATACAAATTCCTTTAATAACTAAAACTATTAAAACAAGTTCCCATTAGGATAAGTCCATTTATTAAATACATTATACGTATATGGTATTAATCTAAACTAGCATATTATACCTTTAAGTAAAATAAATAGACTCAAATATCAATCATTCAAAATAACCTCTAACACAAAGACATAAAATAAACAAGTAGGAGGTTACCCAATCATAGTCACACCAAATTGATAAATAATATAACGAGACAAATAATAAAACTCAATGTTCCAATTAATTAAATACAAATAGAGAGGGTTATAACATATATAAAATATCGGGATGTTACAAACGGCGTGCCGACGGCGCTTGCAATTTCCTTGATGGACCCTTCCATCCAGTATTCTTGGGGTAAATCCGTCAAACGTATCCAGACCTGCGCGTGCGCGTTCCTTTGCTTGCTGCCATGAAAATCCTTAGCCCATTCAAAGAGACGGAGAACGCCTGGCTTCAAATTCACTGTACCAGATGCTCATACAATACGTAAATCCATTTTCGACGAAAAGAAGAACTCATAGTAGCCTCTTCCTAAGGACAACATGGTCCAGTGAGAAGTAGTTTTCCAATGTTTCTCGAGTTTCTGATGGACCTCTTTCGTAGAATAAGGCTTATCACCCTTATCAAGCACAAGTTTCCCACGAAGATTTCGCTTGCATACTGCCAACCCTTTCTCATAGAGTTCTGGTGTAACTCTGATGCTCACTTCCTCCCCCACGAATCACAGGCAAAGGTAAAATCTCCTTGACGGAACACGATTGTGAGGATGCAAGAACCTACGCAAACGACTTGGATGGTGGTGGAGTCGCGACTATCTGCGCAGCTGGAGGTGGGGTATGAATTCTCTGAGGCGCAGCCACCAGGGAGACTGACGGGGCTGCGAACTCCGCCTGCCAGTCAAACGACATGGCAGAGCCGCAGGAAGCAAAGAAGAATTGGGGACAGAAATTGAGGTGGTGGTCAGAACCCTAACCCTAGCAGAGAGTTGGTCAGCCGAAAAAAAGGAAAAATGAAGGATCATAGGGAAATTACTGTTCTATAGTAGATTTTTGGATAATTATGGGTCGACGCTTTTTTTTTCTTTCTTTCCATACCACTCTATATGACATTTTTTATCTTTTATTTCTCTTCCCTTTTATGATTTTCTTCCTCTCTTTCCACTAAACAAATGTCACATGAGGGTGTAGAATGGAGGGTTGTCACATAGGATGGTCAATGTATCACTACTGTAGCTTTTTAAGTTTGCTCAAACTCAATGGTCACATCTTTCATAGCATAAATATGAAAGGAAAATGTGTTTATATGTGAAAGAAATATTGACCCAAAGAAAATGAGAGACATCCTCAACTTATAAGTTAAATTGTGCAAATTTATTACGGCGGGGGTACATATGAAGAGCAGCATATATAAGAGTGCACAATTGCATAAGCTGTGTTATATTCTTCGAACAAACAAAAATTGCATAAGCTGTGTTTGTCTTCAGTGCACAAGTTGTAAAGGGTTATGTGCTGTAGCACCACCACATAAAATTTTGAATCTCCTTGCTTTGCATGTCCTTTTCTATCATTGTGTTATTGATGCATGCCTTTTTACATCTAGTGAACACGTATATGAACGAATGAAATTAGTGAAAGCTAATGCATTATTGTTGTTTTTTAGGTGAAAATGATGCGAGTGTACGTATCAACAATACATAATTGTTTCAAAAATCTGAATTGCCAAATTTGATAGTTGGACTGCTATTTCTGCACAAAATATTTGAATTCATTGCATCGACTAAGGAGTATTTTAGTTTGGACCACTTAAAGTTTGGGTCTAAGTTGAACCAGTTTTTTTACCATTAGATTAAATTAGCCCATCAAATTTTATCATAGCCTCTCCACATCAAATCCCTCTATCTTTATCTCATCTCATTGTCTCTTTCTCTTTCTCTCTCAAAGAATCATGCAGCAAAAACTTGTTATTTCAACAATTTTTTTATAATGGGCTATTTGTTTTTTTTTTGTGAAATAAGACATTAATGTAATTTATTTAAAACATTAATGTGAAAAAATTGAATGGGTGAAAAGAGTTTGAAAGAAAAAAAGAACTTTTATTAATTTTTATCAAGTTTGTTAGTTCAATTAGGATTTAACTAACTTAATTAATCTTTATTTTAATCTGGGTTTTTATTAACAAGAAGGAAAAAAATGAAGATAGCACTATCAATTATCATTACTCTTCTGTTTGGTAAAGAAGTGATTAGTGTTTGTTCAATAGTTTTTTTTTTAGAAACAAAAAAAATATTAATAACATTAACCCAAGCAGAAGCCAGAAGGCATACACAAATTAGATCAAAACAAATTTACATTAAAACGCTCTTTCATAGTACAAGCAAATAATACAAAAAAAAACCACACTTCAGTTGGTAGTGTCGGTGTAATAAAATCTTAGGTGATTAGTGTAAGTAGTTTACTGTAGTGGTGAAAGATGAATTTTTGAACAAAGTTGAATGTGGTGTGGACAATGACACAAATTCAACAAATATTCATTCAGCTAAAAAAAATAAAATATATGTGTTGATGATTTTCTACTTTCTCTCACTTCCATTTTTAAGTTCTGACAAAGACAACAATGAGAGAGGGGAGTGATTTGATGTTGATAGACTACCATTAAATTTGATGAGCTGATTTAATCTATGGTACAAAAATAACTGATCCAACTTGGACCCAAACTTCAAGTGATCCAAACTAAATGCACTCGACATTTCCGGGTTTAAGCATGATTTGAAGCATGATTTGGGATTATTCTTTTCCACATCAAAAATATTAATTAATACTATTTGAGACGTGTCCAACATTAGAAGTGCGTGCATCTCTTTCAATTTGTATTTCAACTCTTTTAGTTAGAGACTCAGCCTTTGTTGGTGTTGGTATGATTCCAAATTCTTTAAGTCGTTAATTAACTTTTTTTAGAAAGTATTGCAACTTACAATTATATATTCATTTAAAATAAATACTTTTTGAGAACCGACATAATTAACTAATTCACTGAATTGTGTGCGAAATGAAAAGCAGAAACACAGGCAGTGGCTCATCCACATCCACATCCACATCCAGGAGTTTTTTTATTAGAGACAAAAAAATAATTATAATATTTTATGTCTTGTAGAAAGAATTGAACAAATTCTTTGTGAAAATAACTTAGTTGGCAGAGACATACATTATTATATGCAGGGGTCAGGGTTTGAACCTCGGACACCTCACTAATTCTTCAGTTGATAAGAAGTTAACTATTCTTTTAAAAGTATGAATTTAATTCATGTTATTGTTGAATGATTTTGTTAGTGAGTAATATGTAACTATCGGTGCATTAGCTTTTTTTAGTTTTGAGGTCTATTATGACTTTTGTAAGTCTTTATGATTTAGCTCATCTAATTATACAATGAAAGAGAGGCACGCTTTAACTAAAAACTTTAAGATGGATTTACGGTGGAAACTCTCACTTGTAAAACATCAAACCTTCACTTTTCTAAACAATGTGACACTTATAACTTATATTTGCTACACAACAATCTTCTTTTTAAATGTGGGTCTTTCAATTCTTCGTGTTCACCCCTCAATCAGAAGTTCTTTCATCCACATACATTTTACTTGTACAGTTGTTGCCGCCACAAAAAATGAAATGTGTTGTTTGAACATCTTGTCATGAAGACTTTCGATACAAGGAGTCGGTTGAACCTTTATCGAACCACAAATCTGATACTATTGTTAGGACACGAGGATATCCCGAGTGGTCATCTTTAATAGGCTTATAGAAACCATACAAATGAGAGAGACATCACTCTTTAACAAAATACCTTATAAGACAATGATGTGATCTTATGAGTAGTCTTACTTGTAAAGTATTCAACCACTTTTATAAACAATGTGTGAATTCTAACTCATATTTGCTACACAAAACTCGGTATCCGATTCAAGGATCGACTAATCCGAAGGGATCAATCTCACCGCCCACTTGCAGGAACCCCATTTAAAGCCTGAGCAAAACTCTGTATGGACTTGCCCATCAAACTTGGCACAAGAGGGAATCAAACATGAGACCTTGAGAGGAGCAAACTCCAAGACCCCATGTCAACCTCAAATGGGTATCATTTAAATACTTTTTTAAGACATTGTAGTCCTCGTAATAGAATATTTAACTAATAATTAATATTTTTTGTGATCAAATTCATTTTTTAAAATTTTATTCATTGCATATGAGTTGAATGCAACTAAAATTATAATTTTAGATACATTCATATAAAATTATATTTTTAGATACGTTCAATTGTGACGGTAAAAATTTCAATCATACATCATTAAAATCAAATATTAGCAATATATATTTTAACACATATTTTTCAACACACTATCTTTGATTTGTTAAAATTTACATAAGACCTATCAAATTTATATGGACCCACATGATTTCATGGGATCTTAACTAATCAAATAAAGTGTGTTTCAAAAATGTTTGTTTTCAGGATATAATAAATACATCCAACTTTTATTAAAAAAAAAAACTTTTTGTTAAAACAAAAAAAGATACGTCCAACTTTGTTAAGCAGAAAAAAAAGAAGAGGAGATCGTGAACCTTTTGTCGTAAACCGGTCGAAAAGTAAACAATTAATTATGGTGATGAACTGACGATAGGATTGGAGTTGGTGTTGGTGCATCGAAGATAATATTATCATTTAGGTTAGTTTTGATCTACTTTTAAAGGCTAAGGATTTGATAGCATATAAAAAATAGAAGAAATAATATCTTAAATACAATGTCATTTAAGTTTTATGTATATTTTCTTTAAAGGAATTTTTTATGTATATTTTTTAAATACTAGAAAATGAAATATAAGAGATAAATAGATATAATTATTCAACACCACCCATTTATTATTTTGATAAATAGGCTAATGATTAATTATAAGAGATAAATATAAGAGTATTACATATACAAGTGTTTATATTTTGATTTTCAAAACATCAAATAATACCGCTTAAAAAAAACTTCAAATAATACAGCTGATAATATAAATCTATAATATTGAATAATTACGACCTATTTTATAACAAAAAAGTAAAACTACAAGGCAAAAGCATCAATTTTTTAAGATTTATTTCACTCAGGATATAAATCATTTAAAACTAAACAACTTTCTCTTTTTTGCTTTTCCTTTCTTCTTTATTTTATCAAAAAAACTATTTGTATTTATGTGATGAGGCGTGCACAACAGTGTATTTTACCCGAAAATATCATATACCCCACATTGTACGGAACTTTTGGTGATAATCCATTTTGGTTATGATCGCTACTTACTAGTAAAAAATTAGGACAGGTAACCACAAATGAGATGATATAAGTTTTTCATGATTTATTTTTAAAAGAGTCAAGTTGATCGCATGGGATTTATAAGGTAATCGTTCAATCCCAATCTTGTTTGGTTGCAACACATGCTTAGGTGCAATCAACTCCTCTAGTATGCAGTTTTTTTCCTTTTGTTTTTCTTATTTACATGTATAATGTAAGTTAGTTCGCGTTAAAAAAGTTGAGTGTAAGTTAATTTACGTTGAACATAATTAAATGAATGATCAATT
Organism: Medicago arabica; assembly: GCA_946800305.1. Classification (NCBI taxonomy): domain Eukaryota; kingdom Viridiplantae; phylum Streptophyta; class Magnoliopsida; order Fabales; family Fabaceae; genus Medicago; species Medicago arabica. The sequence continues at coordinate 43,630,676 of OX326967.1, forward strand.
TTAAAAAGGAAAAGAACAGTTTTCTTCTTTTCAAGCCTCCCTAAAAAAGTTTTGATCTTGGAAGGAATAACCCAACTCCAAGAACAAATCCAAACTACATGAACTTTGGTTTCATGCCAATTTACAAGATGTCTAACACAAACTCTTAACTCTGTAAGCACTCTCAACAATATAAACTCTCATTTCATCAAATCTTCATATTCTCTCATATTTTATTTAGTCTCATCAAAGGAATTATATATATATATATATATATATTGACCAACAATTTGTAATTGAGTTAAGAGATGATAAGAAACGTGTGCACGAGGGGTTCTGCATGTTCCAAAGTCGAAAATCGATTTATTAACGATTTGTCACCAATCTTTCAATAGTGTAATTTTTTAACACAATCATGAAAATTGAGATACTACACGAGATATAACTTGGATTATATAGAGCAAGAACAACACCCAAGAATTTCTTCTATGAATAATGTTTTGCTTGGAAGACACTGAAGACAATAATATGGGTCAGAACCCAAATTAACTAACCTAAATGCTAATAAACCATACAGAAATACAAATTTGTAGGGTGTCTAAGAAAACTAAATATTGCATAGATAAAAGATAAGATTGAAGTTTATAAAAAGAAACATCTCTTATCGTATAAGCCGGTTTTCTAACGATGAGTTAAACTTTTTTTTGTTACACAATGAGTTAAACCTAATATAAACACCTAATAGATTAATTTAAATGTATATAATTCACTTTTTTTAAAAGTCGGCATCCGACTCAATAATCAACTAATTCGAGGCAACCAATCTCACCGTTCACTTGTGAGGGCTTCATTTGACTAATCCACCAGAATTGACAGAGATGGGTTGGACCTTAGACCTCGAAAAAAGCACACTCTTAGATCTCAAACCAACACCGTTAGACCAACCTATACGGGTTGTGAAGAATTACTTTTTTTCTTTCGAAGAAATCAAATTAGTTCGCCAAAATTGGCACGAATGAATCAAATCTAAAACTTTGTGAGGAACACATTACAGGATCTCAAGTCAATACACAAGATCAATCCAAGTGAATTGTGTGGAATATACTTTATATGGTTATTTTGTGACAACTAATATAACCAACTAGCAACTAATTATAAATAACCGTCTTAATCAATACTAATAAATCTCTAACGATATCTAATCTAACAGTTTGACCGTATGAATTGAATTTTCTCAATATTTTTTTGTTCTCTCACCAAGTTAAAATATCACTCATAAGATTTTTGCGTGGTGGCGTTGGTAATGTGTGGGGTCTGGTTAGCAATATCCAAACGAGCTCACTAAAACTGGGCTTTGTATTTTTTCCAACAATTCAGGATAATTTCAGCTATCCACGTGGCCAAACAAAACCGCCTTCAAAGCAAAATAAAAAAAATAAAATAAAAAACCTATTTATTTTCTTGTTCTCGATTCTCATTCAGCATAATTTCATTTCCACCACAAATAAGGAAAAGAAAAAAATGCTGAGAATCGCAAAGAAACTCGTGCAAACGGCGTCGTTTGAGTCGCCAATTCCAGCAATTAGGGTTCTTCCACGATTCTACCACGAGAGGGTGGTGGATCACTATGACAATCCCCGGAATGTTGGATCCTTCGATAAGAAGGATAAGACGGTGGGAACCGGTCTTGTTGGTGCACCCGCTTGTGGTGATGTTATGAAGCTTCAAATCAAGGTTGATGAGAATGGGAAAATCGTTGATGCTTGCTTTAAGACTTTTGGGTGTGGTTCTGCCATTGCTTCATCTTCTGTTGGTAGGTTTTTTTTTTGTATTTAGGGTTTGTTCTTTTTTGCGGTGTTTGAATTTTAAATTTCCCTTTTTTATTAAATTGTTTGTTTCTCTTCTTGTAATTTTAGATTGTGATTATGGTATTGTTAATTGTGTTATTTCATTAATTAATCAACTATTTTGTTTCTAATTCAAAGTTTTTTGATTTCCAGCTACTGAATGGATAAAGGGAAAGCAGATGGAGGAGGTTTTAACCATTAAGAACACGTAAGTATAGGAATTAGAATTCTTGAAATTGAAAACTTTTGTTGCAAATTTGTGTTTTTGTTTGGCTGTAGTTTGTGTATTACCATGTGATTTTTTTTTGTTAATTATATGATATTTTTGTACTTATGATTGGGTGAAGAGTTATTATGTGCTTGAGAATACTGGATGATATTAATTCATAAAAATAATAGTATGTTGCCATAATAAGCATGGAAACAGTTCCGAGTTATATTAAGTTTTATTATATTTTTTATATTTCTTTCTGTTCTGCAATGTTAAGTTTTAAGCTCTAGGCTTTACATTTCTTCACCTCCAGACCTTGGCTTTGGTGCTTGAAATTGATGGTATATAGATTTTATAGAAGGTGGGTTGTTTAGATGTAGAAAGCAAAGACATTTGGTTGGTTTTATGGTTGGGGTTTGAAGATATGATCTCTGTTTGGATAAACAACTTATTTAGCAGCTTATAGCATAAGCGATGATCATATAAGCACGTATGAATAAACTATATCTACAACACAAGACAAAATAAAGTCAAACTGTTTTCATATAGTCTGTAAGCTGTTTTATAACCTATCATGGAGAGCTTTTGAAAATAAGCTGAAAACAGTTTATGAACATGTCATACTTGTTTTCACAAGTTCTCCCAAACAGTGTCACAAGTGTTTAGGTCAATAGATTATCTCAAATAAGTTAATCCAAACAGGCCCTTGGTTTTGTTCTTTTTCGCAATGTCCTCTTCTTGTCTCCTTTTTAATGATGACAAGTTGATGAATTATGAATCAAATAAGCCATCATCTTTTGCTGCTATGTTTTCAACCTTCTGGTTTCTTTTGTTTCTTTCCGGAAGGAGGACCTTTTTGGTTACCTAATCGTGCCCATCTGTAGGATTTAATCTTACTACCGAATAATTTTATCTTTGTTAATGCTTCCATGATTGGTAGTTTTGGTCTGTTTGTTGTTAGTTTTTTAAGTGACAAAATTAATCTTGTGCAGTGAGATTGCAAAGCATCTTAACCTCCCGCCAGTTAAGCTTCACTGCAGCATGCTTGCTGAGGATGCTATAAAAGCAGCTGTTAAAGATTATGAAGCTAAGCGTGCCTCGGCTACTGCGGCCTCGGGAGACAAATCTGCCACTGCATGATTTCTTTCATTGCTGGAATGATGATGAAAAAATTCATTAGTATGATTCTCCAATGGTGCTAATGAGTCGGTTGCTTATCATTAGAACATCTTTATTCAGACTTTTTTGATTGGAGCTAGGCAGCCATATTGTATCGTCATAAAGACTTATAAATACTTGTATCGTGGGATGAAGTTTCTTGTTTGAATGGTTTGTTCGTAGGAATCAAATAATATAATTTGCTAAAATATTGTACAAAATACAATCAGAATATGTACATGTAATATTTTTGCCCTTGCACGATTTTGTTTGAAACCATATTTTTGTGATAGAAACCTGGTGTTTTATGAAAAATATACATGAATGATTACCCTGGTTACAAAAAAAGAACACACGCACAACACAATAGATCTTCAATTGTCTGCCCAAACCTCTGCCATATGGCTGGCCCCAAGTTCTTCTCAAGGGCCTGTATACCTCTCTTCCGGATTAACCAGATGTGAGGGAGCATGAACACTTCAAGTGCCTTTTGTTCAGAACTTTTCACTAAACAGGAACAAGGATCGCTGCTCTTTAGGATCATAGCCCCAGGATTATCCCCTATTCAACTAATGGCAGGAGAGACCTGAGATAGTATGCCAAATTTTACTTAGAAAGTCATGACTGATTCTCGAGTTCTCGTTATCTGTGTGCAGGTCTTACAAGTTATAAGTTAAAATAGGTCTTGCAAGTTCAAAAGTTAATTTAGATTCATTATATTTTCTCTTTTTTATGAGATGAGATCGTATTGATGTATCATCTGAAGACAGAGAAGAGGGATGTTGGATATTTTTTTGATTTAGCTTTGAAATGAATGAATATTATATAGCCAGCAAGAATTTATGGAAAAGATCATACCTGCTCTAGTTTTTATGGAAGAGTTTATTTGGTTGTGCAGTGTGCTTCAGGTGTTGCCTAGTAAATAATAGTTATGGTATCATATTAGTACCTGGTTCTCATGCAAGACTACAAAAGTAAATGACGCTAGGTTATTGTTTAATATCGTTGTTCGTTGATTGACTCAGATGAATGTGTTCGATTCATCCTGATCAAACTTTAGAACAACGATGACGTGAGAACCATTTACTTTATATTTGATCTGTATAGTTCAAAGGGACTAAACGAGTTAGAAGCTACCTTGATGATCTACTCAGGAAAGTTTAATTCGCCTCGGATATATGAAAAAATTTGGGTGTGTATGGATGAACTGGATGGAGAAGTTTGTTTGGTTGATCCATTATTTTGTTTATGTTTAATTACTAGTAGCTTTTGAAAACACTATTGTATTTTCTGGAGTCTAACTAAGGGCAATCATACATTGTTTCAAGTAATAGTATAAAAAAAATCGAACACACATGGATTGAGGCGATATAGCTTTGTGCATCTTTCCAGTTTGTAAACTAAAGTTGGGAACAAGAAAATATGGGAAAGCGAAAAAACAAAAACTTAGGAGATCTCAAATGACAAAGCGTAGTTAAGAGAAATGAATCAGCTATGACCATAGGTTTGTAAAGATATAGATAGTTGCAACTTTATACAGATTCATGGAGACCAAGTGGTCTTAGGAGTTTTTCAACACAGTCATCATGGTAAACATGTGAAGACAACTCTCTCGAAGTTCATTTCATCATGCTTACGATCCAACATTGTTAAGGTCATGTCTCTGACTCTTTTCTCATGGAAAGGCTTAGCCTTTTACCTATGGCAATAAATCTAAATAGACTTTCGAACTTCATGTCTAAGTTCATAGTCAATCTAACAGTTTTTCAATGCATTTGCATCTAAAAGTAACCCCTCTGTTCCTTTTTTAAGCTTTTTTTAGAAAATTAACCCCTAATTAACGAAGTGTATTTTTGCACATTTTCTTTCTATTATACCCTCGATTTAATCTACCAAAAAATTCCTATTTTTTTGCACACACGCTTTATCGTTTAAATAAATTTAATATGTTATCTTTCTCTCGTAAAAAACAATTGTTGGTTATTATATTTTTCTTCAACACATTTCTATTTTTTTGCACACTTTCTCCCTTTCATACCAAACAATTGTTAATTTTCTAAGTATTGTGCACATCTTTTTAATTATTTTAAGTCAATATAAAAATTATTTCAACTTCACATTAATCAATTGTCACTCGTCTTTTACCTTGCACTTGAAATTCTTAATAATTGTTACTCATCTTATTTATAGAATTTAAGCTCTTCTTAGAATCATTGTTTCTAACAAAATTGTTTAAATTTGAAGAAAACAAGAAAAAAACTTTGTTTAAAAAAACAAACTTTAGTTTTCCAAATAGACAACATTAATTAGTTTATTTGAAAAAGATAAGAGTAATTGACAAAGGGTATAATTGACAAATCATACCCTTAAAATAGCAAAAAACAGTTAAATAGAAACGAAAAATTCACCCTAAAAAGATCATTATTAAAAAGGAACAGAGGAAGTATTAAACAAGCAATTCCATTCCCGCATTCTTTTAATCTTATGGGATTTGACCATAAAGATAAAAATGAACAGTTTTTAATCTAAAGATTAGCATGAAAATAGTTTGTTTAAAAGAAGTTTACAACTACAACATTATACACTTATGCAAACATAATCATAACTTCATTATGTCTTAGCGATTAGCTCATGACAAGCTTAAACACAAAAATAGAAAATAAAGAAGAAATAAATGAAGACATGATTGTAATAATTAATATAAGAGTTTAGAGTTTACAAATGAAGATTACAATCCATGAAAAAAAATAGCGAGCTCTTTGCATTACTCACCTAAAATGACCTAAAACTCTTAACTTTTTAAGAACTAGCACTCATACTTGTCAATGGAAGGGATGGGACGGTGAGTAAAGTTTAGTGGCTACTAACCCTATCCAGAAACAGCTTCTCAAAATTTAATGACAAATTCAGACCCTTGACACAACATTAACATCGTCCTTTTACAATACAAGCCTTGACACTATCCAGGTTGCCTCCCTTTGGTAATTTCTCATGTGCAACTGTCCATGTCTTATATCCTGGGAATCAACATATTCTTTATCCTTCCCTGCCCTAAGAATCATTGATGACTTATTAAACTTCGTCCCCAAGTTTTACCAATGATGGTCTAGGTTCATGGTATTGTACGGCATGTATTGGGAGTCCCACAACAAATGTGCAACTTATCTCCAATCAACCACAAACATTACTAGTTTCAAGTAACTAAATATAAATTAAAACTAAATAAAGTCCTAAAATCTAAATAGACACGAATTAAAGGGTTTAAGTAACGTAATCACTCAAAACATCATTAGATTAAGGGGATAATTCAAAGGTAGTAACCAACATTTTCATGGTTATCAATTACCTTGGTGCGATTCTTATTGTTGTTGTATTGCGTTGTTATGTCATGTCGTTTAAATTGTTGGTTGAATTTTGTTTTTGCTATTGTCAAGGTAGAATGTAATTTAATGACTTTTTTTTTGGTCTTTTGTGTTTCCATATACTTCATATTTTATAATCCAAAAAGGTAAAAACACACTTCGAATTATAAAATTCAAATGAGTGTAAAATATGAATTTATAAGGGCACGCGCGAGGAAATGGGGGAGGCACAAGGGGAATAAGAAATTTTAATCAAATTATACCACATTGTTTTGAGTCAAAAACCCAAGCCAAACCAACCCAATGATGAATGGGTTGTTTCATGTCAAGTTCATGTTATCCAATCCCGAGACATACTTATTGAAAAAATTTACAAACAAAGCATACAACTAAAAGATATTATATTTAGAAAAAACTCAAACACTTAAGTTCCGTTTGGTTAAAGAAATGGTAGAAGATGGATAAACTGGCTGATATGTGAGGAGTTTATAGCAGAAAATATACAAGGTAATTAATTGATAAGCTATCAAAAATGAATTCATAGAGCTTGAAAACTAAAAGTTGAACATATTGATAAATACAAAATGATATAAAAATATAAATTTAATTGATATTTAATTTTTAATTAAGATAATGAGGGCAAAATTTCAAGGGAATGCGATACGTTGTAATCTATAGCCTCCGATGTTACTTTGAAATAACATCTGAAAAATTGTTACAAGCATGTGGAAAAGTGTTATAACTTATAATATTGTGAGATAAGATCGTTGCCAAAAGAACTCTACTTTGACCGTAAATGCTATGGAACTTTTTTTTTCCCTCTCCAAGCTTGAGTTATGGAGTATTTTCTTGATATGCATCCGTATGATATTGACCCCCACCTGTATCGCGGCAAGCCACACACAACAACATTTGTCCCTGGCAAGGGCTACAAGTCACTAGAGAACCATATGATATTGATCACGCAGTCACTGAACGGCATGACCTTGGTCCCTTATGACGACCATAGTCAGACACGTTTGTTCGACGACATATGTTGGTACTCTAGTTGGATAAAGTGCGACCACAAGATAATTTATCGCCATTTGCCAGAGCGTGTAATGATACAATATAGACGTATTTAAACCATACCGAGGCATCCCTTCCTCGTACCATAGTTGAATGTCTTTTAGATAGACCAAACATTTCAAGATGTATTGATGCATGTCACACTTGAGATTATGCTGGGTCTATTTATGGAGGCAGCTTGACAGTTTATACAAGGTTACATTGCATGGTTCTGTAAGGTATCTCATTTCAAAGTAGTGGCTTCAATCAAGGGAGATCTCTTTAGGCTACCAAAGTTGGAGGTTCTGGTAGAGGAGGAACATGCCATGGATACTTTGCAGCTAATTAGGAAGGTTAAGACCATTTGCTGAGATGAAAAATGATACCACATAACTCTTGAACATTAGATCATGGTTTGATTCCCGAACGAGAGCGATTGAAATACAAGTTATGATAAAAACTCCACAGTTAAACGTGTTTGGCTTGAAACAATTTTAGAATGAGTTATCTTATATGAAACCTCTCAAAAAACGTGCGAGCGAGGACAAAACAAGTTGAAAAGACTAAAAAATACATAAATAAAATTTATTTTAAAAAGTTAAAAGGAATACATAAATAAAAGTTTTGATTTAAAAATATAAATTTTAACTTTTAATCAAGTAATAGTTATATCACTTTCATAAAAACTTGTTTGTTTTAGATTCTTAACTAATGTCTCAAAATTATTAAAAAGAAAAAACAACTAACGTCCCAAAACATCGATTTACATGTCCTAAAAAAAAAATCCTGATTTCGTAAAAAAAGAAAGAAGATGTTCTGATAAATAAACACCCGACCAACCACCATCCCCATATGTAGGATAGATACATAGAGCTGGCGCCAAAAGTAAAAAGCAGAAAATTCAGAGTTTACCTCTGACCAAAACTGATCGTTAATCATTCATAATCGAGATCTATTTAGTAGTCTACGCTGACAACTGCCACGTGCACCGTCACCTACAAGTACAATAACACTCTTCTCAATCTCTCCAAGGTAGCTATCTATGGTTCCTTCGTTTATCACTCTCCCTAGTAAACTAATCTTGCACGCTTTCCATTTCCTTTTATTGCTGTGTGCGTGCTTCGTATAACTATAAAAAAATACTTGTCTTTATTCAATAAAATTGATAAATTTCGTTTTTTTATTATTCAATCTCAGCCTTTCGTTTTTCCATAACCCCGATATCTAAATTCCATTCACAATTTGTAAAAATGTTTTTTTTTTTATTCCCATTTGCTGACCTAGAAAATAAATAATTTTATGATTTATTTTAGTGGAAATGGATAAAAGATTAACGTTGCTGGTTGGTTGGTTGTTTGTTTGAATGTAGGATTGGACCAGTAAGCAGTAATAACCAAATAAATACAGTTTGGTTGGTGGGGTTATCATCATCATATAAGTAAATAAAATATGGCTGATTTGAATGAAGACGAACAACAACAACAAGTTCTTGGTATTGACGAATCTGAGGGACACAACAACAACAACAACAACAACATGGCTCCTACAGGCAATCCAATACATAGATCAAGCTCAAGGCCTCAACTTGATGTTAGCAAAGCTGAAATTCAATCTAATGTTGAGGATAAGTATCCCACCATTTTGTTGCCTAATCAATCTGATGATTTGTCTCATCTCGCTCTTGATATTGGAGGTATTATTTATTACTATTTCTTACTATTCATGTTTCCTTCTTATTATTGCTCATGTCATGTAATGTTCTCTCTTGGTGTTTTGTTTTTTCTTTTCTTAAACTGCTTGTCCATCTTACCATTATGTATTTTGTCATTTTGTTGTGTTTTTTGTTTCCTTTTTTTAGGTGGGTGGGGGGGTTTAGCATTTTGGGTTAGTAAAATATGTGAAATGTAAACCAAGTGATTGAGCTTGCTGGTTAATGAGCTCACCCTACCCGAGTTCGATTCCTAATGGGAACAATTATTGACCAGACTTTACTTACCTCTCAGCCGAACTTCAACTTACTATGGCACCTTTCCCCTATGAACCGGAGGGTTAACTCCAAAAGAATAATATTGAAATGTATAAAACAACTGCCAACTTTACTATTAATGCATCAGTCTGATGATTTGTCTCACCTCGCTCTTGTCATGTTCTCTTTTGCTGTTTTGTTTTTCTTTTGTTAAGTTGTTTGTCTTTGTTACTTCTTTCTTACCATCATTATGCATTAGAGTATTGCAATAGAGTATAGACTATGCATTAGGAAACCGCGAATGCTTATGTACTGTTGATTTAAACGATTGGTCAAGCCGGAAAACACGGGCGAGTAGAGATGAATTTGTTTTAACCAACTTTCCTTTTTCAGCTTAAGAGATTCTTTGTTCTCTTTTCTTGTTTTTTATGTCATTCTCTTAAGGCCTAGTCGTGTCCCTTATTTTTGTCATCTTTTATGGAGTTTGAGAACTCTCTAACAACACTAATAGCAATTTGACCTTTTACTTTTTCGGATTTTCACGGTTATATTCAATTCAGGGACTGGTCATTGGTCTATTGTATGAAAATTTAGTTAATTTTTAAGAGAATACGAAACTTGTAGAGTCTGAAATGTGCCTGAAACTTGATTTGTTTCTTCATATGGGCAGGATCTCTGATAAAGTTGGTGTACTTTTCAAGACACGAAGGCCAATCAGACGATGATAAAAGGAAGAAAACATTGAAGGAACGATTAGGGCTTTCTAATGGTAACAGGAGAAGCTTTCCTATTCTTGGTGGAAGGCTTCACTTTGTCAAGTTTGAAACGGGAAAGATCAACGAATGCTTAGATTTCATTCATTCAAAGCAGCTTCACCGTGGTGGGATATAGTCTGCTATTATACATTCAAATATCATTTTAATTTTGTTAGTTCTATGTGTTCATTCAACTACATTCAACATTGCTATAAAAATTTAGCACATTAGCACAACATAGTGGATTTAAGATTATGGAATTTTTCTCTTGCTTATAGGGTTGGAGTCACGTTACTCAGATACTGAAGCTGATCGAAATGCCATAATTAAGGTAACTTTGAGTGTTTGTCTGTTTTTTTGGCTTGTGCAGGTGCTCTGCTCTACTGTATCTTTCTGTTTGGATTATATTGTTTCTTCAAATCATCAATTATAATTTATATGAGATTGCAAGCATAAAGCCATAAGCTTTAGCTACTTATCACGTGTGTGAGTAGTTATTTTAAATATTATATCTGATTTGCTCTGCCCTCGTTATTAAAAACCAATGTCGATGATTTTTCCGTTCATTTCATTTGTTATTGGTATTATCATATCTGATTGTAACATTATCTGGTTTAGAAAGCTGTCAAAATGGATTATTTTGTTGACATTTCCGCTTGTCTTCTGCTTTGATGCTATGAGGTACTAGACTAATGCATTCGTTTTGTGATGAAGGCTACTGGAGGTGGAGCATACAAGTTTACCGACCTTTTCAAAGAAAGACTTGGTGTTAGTCTTGACAAAGAAGATGAAATGAATTGTCTTGTGGCAGGAGCAAATTTCTTGCTTAAGGTGGACGCCTGTTATAAATTATCATTTTCGCCTGCATTTTGTTTAAGTCAGTTTGATAGGGAGGATGTATTGTTTCTTTGAATAGGTAAAATACACCTTACTTATTGAGATGAGTAATCAGAAATAAATAATTAAAAAAAGGAAAAACAGTTGTTCCTCTGACTTTGCTTCTTTGAGTCATATTATTGTGTTTTTCCTTTGTAAGGTAAAGAGCATTTGTTCGGCTAAACTTGACTACCTTATGTTTACACTTTGGTTCAAGCAATAAGCTTAAAATTTAAATATGTAGGAAATTTTTTTTACAGCTATAGCTGAATATTGCTGATTACGGTATTTTCCTTCTTAACTTTTCATGTTTGGGGCTACTAGCCAAGATCTAATTGAAAACTATGTTGGTCCTTTACTATTATCATAAAACAAGTTGTCATTTAGTTGGAATTTGTGATCAAACTGTGCTATGGTACTAATTCATTTTTTTAACTGATCTGTACTCTATAGTTTTCTTCTTCTCTTGATATCTCTGATTAGAAGTTCTAACACTTGTTAGTAGGCAATTCGCCATGAAGCTTTCACGCACATGGAAGGCCAGAAAGAGTTTGTTCAAATTGACCAAAATGATTTGTTCCCTTATCTTCTCGTTAATGTCGGTTCCGGTGTTAGTATGATCAAGGTACATTTTTCTTGGATCCTAACTTCATTACACTTTTGATCTCTTTGGACAATGTATGATAAAGCTAACATGTTATGATGCTTTCTTTTTATTTGTCATAGGTTGATGGGGATGGGAAGTTTGAGAGGGTTAGTGGGACAAATGTTGGTGGTGGTACTTATTGGGGATTGGGAAGACTGTTAACAAAGTGCAAGAGGTCATTTTCATGAGACTTCTTATCATTTTGATCTATTGCTATGTTTAAACTATTGACAAGGTGTTCTGTTGAAATGAATTCCAGCTTTGATGAGTTGCTTGAGCTGAGCCAGAAAGGAGATAATAGAGCTATTGACATGCTTGTTGGGGACATTTACGGTGGTTTGGATTATTCTAAGGTAAATTTTGCACTTGATCTTATTATTATATATAGATGTCCATTGTATAGAGAAGGGAAGAAATTCCAAATTAATATGGAGTAGATAAATATGAAGCTATTGATATTTTTTTATCAATCAACATGGCTGAGTATTATCTGGTCTTAAATAATTCTAGATTGGCCTATCAGCTTCCACTATTGCTTCAAGTTTTGGAAAAACTATATCAGAAAAAAAGGAACTTGAAGACTACAGACCTGAAGACATATCACTCTCTCTTCTACGGATGATTTCATATAATATTGGTCAGGTGAGCTGGCAATTATAATTTTATCCATTTAGTTCATAAATATAGGCAGCTAAAACTGCTATTCTGCCTCATCTGATCTTTGTATTTAGTTTATTTATTGAATATAAATCCAAGTACATGTGTTAAAAGGAATTCACTTTCAGCAATTCCAACATTCTATTCCATTACCTTCCGTTCTTTCAGCAAATACCTGACAATCCTGTGTTCTTTTCATCTCTCTGTAGATAGCTTACTTAAATGCATTGCGATTTAAGTTGAAGAGAATATTTTTTGGAGGATTTTTTATCAGGGGTCATGCTTATACCATGGACACTCTTTCATTTGCTGTTCAATACTGGTACATAAAATGCCCAAGGGCTTGATGTAACTTGATATGTTTTTTTCACCTAAATTAAATTACTGCATCGATTTGCAACTTGTATATTTTTTTTTTAGGTCTAATGGGGAAGCCCAGGCGATGTTTTTGCGACATGAAGGATTTCTGGGAGCTTTAGGTGCATTTATGAGTTATGAAAAGCATGGTTTAGATGACCTCATGGTGCATCAGTTAGTTGAAAGGTTTCCAATGGGTGCTCCATATACTGGTGGCAAGATACATGGCCCGCCACTTGGCGATTTGAATGAGAAGGCAAGTGATAGTAATTCAAAATATCTAATTTGTGCTGATTACCTGCTCAAGATAATTGGGTGTGTTCAATTTAGCTTAGTTTTTCAACAAAAAGCTAATCCTAGCAACTATAATTCTGAGGTCAATTTAATAAGCATCAATTCCTTTACCATCAGGAACGTCCCATTTTCTCCCTCAGTGGTTTCTCTTGAGGTTGAAATAGTTAAATAATTAAACTAACTCCACTAATAAGATTCTCTGGAATAAACTTTTAATGTTATCATATGGAATCATATCCAATTTAGTTGGAATAATTGTAAACCAACTTGTGTTTCTACTGAAGACAAAAGTCTAGAATATAGTAAAGTTCCTTTTGGCATGAAATTATAAATTGAAATGAAGTACAATTGGTTATACTTCAGAAAAACATTTTTTTTCCTGTGATATGATTTGTTTAAAATAAAAGAATAATCAAATTGTAAATATTGACACACCTATAATTAGAATTCATAGAAGAAGAGTGGGCGATAGTTACATTTTACTTGACAAGAAGTACACTTCTGTAACAAATGAGCCGATAAAGCTATTTGTCTGAATTCTTGATAGATTGATTTTATCATTTATTGTAAATTCTTTTAAATGTTTTAACTCTGATGTGCCATAGAGTTACATGTATAGTTTTTTTTTTCTCCTTAAATTCTGAAGTTGCTCAATCTGTTAGAAACTTGATTTGATTTGGAGGTTCGAATGCAGATTTCGTGGATGGAAAAGTTTCTACAAAAAGGAACAGAAATTACTGCACCTGTGCCGATGACTCCTGTTGCTGGAACTACTGGTCTTGGGGGTTTTGAAGTCCCTCTGTCAAAAGGAAGTGCTCTGCGATCTGATGCGAGTGCTCTAAATGTTGGTGTTCTCCATCTAGTACCAACTTTGGAAGTTTTTCCGTTGTTGGCAGACCCAAAATTGTAAGAATGGTTGTGGAATGTGCTAGCTAGCTCCCTCTTAGTTTGAAATTTCCCATCTTTTGGGCTGCCCTTGAGTTGATATATTCTGGTCATTTATAAGATGGCAATAGAGAACTATATATATGTGTCTGTATGCATAAATGCATGCATGTGTGCATTCATACACACATATTGTGGTTTATTGCAAGAAGAGATCTTGACCGTTAGATTGTTTCACACTAGTTTGTAATCTTGGCCATCCACGTATGGTCCAATGGTCAAGATTTGATCCACTCTTATCACTTGATATGCCGCTTCGTATCTATTAACTATGGTTTGTGTGCCGTTTCATCATGAAAGTGTGCTACTTCTTTTAAAGTATCAGCTTTATAAGGCAATCGTTTGTTATCACTTTTTTCGTTTTTCTGTTTTTGGAAACTAATACTGAATTGCATCTCTCAGGTATGAGCCCAATACAATCGATCTTGCAGATCCCAGTGAATTAGAGTAAGCAAATTTTTGATGATTATTTCTCATTTAAGGCTTCATAGTTTGTAGTATTTATGCTGTAGCTAACACAGTTTGCATCTGACGTAGATACTGGCTCACTATTTTGTCAGAGCACTTGCCAGATCTTGTGGACAAGGTAGTAAACAATTGTTGTCTTGAAAGTTGAAACCCCTATCTTCATGCTTGTGTTTCTTTTATGCCACAGCAAAATTGGAAATATAAAAGAAACTAAAACTCTCAAGATATGCCCTTGTATTACAAAAGTGATAATAATAATGTTAATGAGGCTATAATCATTTTTCACGTATGTCAAGAAATATTTTATATTAAAAAATACAATAAAGGACACCAAGATTGATCCCTTAAAGAAACCTAGAAATTCAAACATGGTAAACTAGAAAACCATATCAGCTAGTCTCATAGTCACATAGAACTGTAGAAGTTCAATATAAACACTCAGAGAAAAGGATTTTTTGTGATCTGTAAACCGAAGGGCTATTGAATGATTTGTGTTTTATTGATGTAAAATATTACTATTTATACTTTAGCTTTTATTAATTTATTGTTCAGTTGCACTGCATTGTCCCTCCTATAAAAGGAAGTAGCGTGTGACACACATCTTGAAGTTCTTATGAAGTTTATGATTGTGACATATGCAGGCTGTTGCCAGTGAAGGTGGAACTGACGATGCCAAAAGAAGGGGTGATGCTTTTGCTCGTGCGTTTTCTGCCCACTTGTCAAGGTAATAATGACACAAAATTCTTGCTTTGATAGCTTAGTATAATTATTAAAGCACGGGTAACACTCTAGTTATCTAGATGGAAACTTGTGCAACAACAAATGGAGAGTTTTTATCTATGTTATCTTTGATCAACTGGTTTAGTTTCAAATTAAAGATTTATAGTGCGTTTCATGGTTTTTGAGAAGCTCATGTCGACACAAAGATGTGTATGAGAAGCAATTCGAGTTTCCGAACACCGTGATTCTATTTTTTGTGGATAGGATATACAAGCGAGCGAAAACCTAATTTGTTCGTTTTTGTGACAACTTGGGAATTATATCTGCTCTCCAAGTCAACCAAATTTCTAGCATAAAAAAGACTGAAGGATGTCTTCCACTCTTTCTCTTTCACAGTTTTACTGTCTGGATCATGAATCCCACAGGATAAAACTATAAATTGCTCAGATGGAGCTAGAAATTTTGTGTGAACATCCAGAAATAAGTATTCCAGCTCCAAATTGGGTTGATTGATTATGAAGTATTGTTTATCAAAATTCAACTCGTACCTCTTGTGAAATGTATGTTGTTGCATATATATTAATACATATAGTTCAGAGTTTCAACCGTTTTGTCGTATTATTATCGTCGTTGTATTTTATAATGTTTAATAAGTTTTCAAAAATCATGGATTTTATTTTAAGCTCTTTCCATTAATGCACTTGCACACCAAATGAATAGGTTGATGGAGGAGCCTTCTGCATACGGCAAGTTAGGCTTGGCCAATCTATTGGAAATGAGGGAAGAGTGCTTGAGGGAATTCCAGTTTGTTGATGCCTATAGAAGTATAAAGCAGAGGTAATTATGCCTTTTCTATTTAAATCTGCACGCGAATTGATTTTTGATATTTTTCACATATATTCTCTTGACATTTTTATTTGTATGTGGATAATAGGGAAAATGAGGCATCACTCGCTGTTTTACCTGACTTGTTTGTAGAACTTGATGGTATGGATGAGGTATGCCTGATTAATACTACAATCCTCTCAATTTTCCATATAGCGGGGAGTCAATGTTCATTTTTCCATGTGTAATATTATCACTTTTTTATACTATACTCTTAAGCCGCTCTAGCTTCTAATAAATCTTGCTGCTGCCAGTAATATGAGACTCTTTGGTTGCAGGAAACGAGACTGCTTACTCTAATTGAAGGTGTTCTCGCTGCAAACATTTTTGACTGGGGATCCCGTGCATGTGTTGATCTCTATCATAAAGGAACAATTATTGAAATTTACAGAATGAGTCGCAATAAAATGCGCAGACCTTGGCGGGTAGGTGGAGTTAAGCACATACAAGTTTAATCATTTTTTTGAATTTATCCATCATAGTTGAATACCAATATAGTTTTTTTTTTTTTTTTATCTAGGTTGATGATTTTGATCTCTTCAAAGAGAGAATGTTAGGGACCGGGGACAAGAAGAAGCCCCCTCATAGAAGAGCTTTACTGTTTGTTGATAATTCAGGTGCTGACATTGTTCTAGGGATGCTTCCTCTGGCTAGGGAGCTTCTCCGTCGTGGAACTGAAGTGAGTTCATTTTCTAGTTTCTATATTTTGGAAAATTTAAAATTTCTAAATAAGATTTTATGTGTTTGATATTAAGCATTCCCTTTTCTAAGGAGATTTTAAACTTCATTTTAATTTAAATTTGGTAATTTTAATGAACGGATTGGCTACATTCTAGTTATACTGGTTGGTAAATCTCCAAAGTCAAATATGGCTGCATGCTCAAATTCCCTCTCTTTGGCGCAGTTTTTTCATTCATCAAGTAATATTATGATTGATTGGTAGACCATATACATTATGATGTAGCTTTATATTATGTGCATGCATGTATTGCTTTAGCTAGCTTGTGTTATACTTCAGATAAATAAACTCCTGCTAGTTTGTTGTTACAGTAAAATACAGTTATCAACTGTGTTGCACAGTCAGGTTACAAATTCCTGCGATTACACACTGCACTTCATAATAATTTTCAAATAGCATGTCTTTCTCAAATTCCTCTCTGCTCGAATTTCTACCATTGATATTTGCGTGTTCTTTGGCTGCTATACCGTGACTTTGGTCAATGTTTATACATTTTTATACCATGATAACAATGGATGCAGGTTGTTCTCGTTGCAAACTCGCTTCCTGCTTTGAATGACGTGACTGCAATGGAGCTTCCTGATATTGTAGCTGAGGCTGCCAAGGTTTGTCTATTTTTTTGAACTCTAATCGGTCTCTATTTTTTTTTTTTCATGTTTAGGGAGACTGTTCAAAAGTTCAATTGGATGTCTTTGTTGTGTTCAGTTACTTCTCTTTGTTATCCCCTCCCCGTCTCTTCCCCTTTGCTTTTGATGGAAAAAGCTTCACTAGCTAAAGTCTTAATGATTAATGAAGGATCCCCTTGGATTTAAAGTTTATTCACATTTTGTAGATACATATTCAGAATTTAAAGTTTATTCACATATTCAGAATATTGAAGAAATTTGCTTTTATTGTTAAAAATCTCTATTGCACCCAGATATTTGAGAGATTTGGTTCTTTTTCAATATATGAACTTCTCTGCCAAAACTCAGGATGACCCTCAATAATCTTCCTTTACTCAGCCTATCATCTATCACTTTCTAAATGTCTCCCTTATAAAGATGCGGTTCCAGCTTTCTAAATATATGAACTGTCTCACTTTATGCCCAACACATTTGTGTTCTGAAAACCTCTATTTACTAATGCGCTGATTTTAATGGAAGCTAACACCTTCACTATCTCATGTTCTTGTTTTCAAATAACATTCCTTCTTCACTCCATGTAAACTATCCTTTCATTTTGTCAATTCTTCAATCTAATAAAATGGCTGCATTGATTTATGAAAGGGGATATGATATTTATATTTTCTTGTCTCGTAGACCTTCCTTTACCATTAAAATAAAGTGGCATAGCATTCAATGTGAATTAAAAAAATAATGATTAGAGGTCATTTGTACAATGTCAGGTACAAAAAGAGAGTCGTTAGAGGTTCCCATTATCATTAACCTTATTTTTACTTTTGTTTACATTAATTGTTGGCTTATGTTAAATGTCTTTTTGTTGATGTTATTATGACTATATAATATTATCCTTCAGAGGAACTAATCTTTTTGTTTATAGCATTGTGACATTCTAAGGCGAGCTGCTGAAGCTGGAGGCTTGCTTGTCGATGCAATGAGTAATACAGATAGCTCAAAAGAAAATTCATCTTCGGTCCCCTTGATGGTTGTTGAGAATGGGTGTGGTAGTCCATGTATAGACTTAAGACAGGTCAGCTCGGAATTGGCTGCTGCTGCAAAAGATGCCGATTTGGTAGGAGGATCGTTCTTATTTTTGGTTGACAAAACCACTTTGTATTTAAGAATATCAATGATAATCGTATTCTAATTGAGTTTTTGTTATTTGCAGATAATTTTGGAAGGGATGGGTAGATCTCTGCATACTAACCTCTATGCTCAATTTAAGTGCGATGCTTTGAAGGTAACACATCCTTTGGATAATGGCTTATAACATTTGAAGAATTTAATTTGGCTTTTTTATTCTTCAGTTTTGGTGACTTAGCTATTGCTTCTCCAAAACTCTATCGTTCTCTTTTGTTATGATGATTATCTTGTGTTGACGGTTCCATTACTTCTAGAGATGTTACATGGTTTTATTAATCAATCAAGATTCTTCACATGGTTTTTCTCATCATTCATCCATATCTAAAGTTCTCATATGTTTTCTACCCTTGATCAATATTTTGTCCAATCATTATTTTCAAGACTTCGTGTTTTTGTAAATGTTGTGTATATGCTGTATGCAATCACATCACAACAGTTGTCTTTCTTTTGAAAATCCAAAACTATGGTTTATGCATATGGTTTGACCTGGAAGCATTTTGGGAACTAAACCAAACACACTTGGCATTTGTAGGGTTGAGCGGTAGACAAACACCACCGTGATTTTTAAAAGCTCCAATGTGTAGTTTTTGGTCTATTGTGATTTTCCACCGTGATTTTGGTGTTATCGAAACACACTTGAACTGCCTACTTGTATTCTAATAGTTTGACCATTCTTATTCATTTTATATTTATCTTTTCTCAACACTCTTTGCAGCTTGCGATGGTGAAAAATCAGAGATTGGCTGAAAAGTTGATTAAAGGGAACATATATGACTGTATTTGCAAATACCAGCCTGCTAGTTGAAAGCTTCCATGAACAAGCTGATTGTGTAATTTTTAGCTTCTAGGTGAAGGAACACGTGTTCAAATTTAACCTTATATTTACTTTTTGTTTTTGTACAGTTGCAAGTTTTTTTAGTATAGAGATTTTCAACTAGATGCTCAAATGGAACTTGTGGGGAAATAACAGCTCCTTTTGACTGTCATATTTTATATAAATATATTTTAGATGCTTGAAACAATTGTTCTTTTTTATATATATGAAATCACTCATCACTATTGGACTTCAAAAGGTTGTTTAGTTATAAGTTATAATAGAGCTTTGAGCCGTTGCAAATTAAAAAGAAAAGGTTACAGCAGCATTTGATGATGGGAAGAAGGCTAAGTTGCACCAACATATCATACACACACACCACCATAAATTGACATGGAATTCTCTCTAGTCACCTCAAAATTTCAGCATGAAAGAGAATGCTCACGGTAAATTAAATACTAGAAAGGCAACAAAATCAAGCTCTCTTTTTCTAATGTACACACCACTTTCACCTCACTTCAAATCTTTTGCCAGCTCATGCACCAATGTGAAGATAGAATTTTAAAAGATTTTGAAGGGTTTTCATAAATACTCCAAATTATTGTTGTCTTTTTATAATATTCTAAAAAAAAACATCAATCATAAGTATTCTCTTCGATCTCCATTTTATTAATAATAATTTTCTCTTGATCCTCTTTCTTCATTTTGTTCTCCCTCCAAACACCTCCTCTTCTTCCTCTCCTAACTCAAGCAAAAATTAAAGAACACACAAGATTGTTGTTGCTTTTGTCCTATGCGTCATATACCTCCACTGTTAGATTACAATACCATCTAACTACGTGTAACATCCTCAACAGAAAAAGAAAACAATGTATAACATCATACTTAGAGTTAGATTGCTTCGATGGTGATGGATTTAATCGTCTTCATTGAATGACTTAATTAACAATGTATGATTAATTATTATAAGAGTTTAACGGAGTTGTGTCTATGAGGATTTTGCCATTCAAAAAAGAAGGTAAAAAATGTTGTAAATTCATTTTGCACTAACATCCAATGAGAGTCCAATATTAGGTCGCGTTATTCCACTCTTATAAGTTAATTTTAAAATTGTTTGTATGCAGTAACAAAGTGGTAAATCTTTATTCATTGTTAGCTAGCATAAAACAAATTTACACTTACGCTGCATGCCTCTTCAACTATGACGAGAATATGGTGTTTTCTTGACTTTTTTCTTTAAGAAAAAAAAAGCTCTTGACAGTTGATCAACTATTAAAAAAGTTATATTTTATAGGAGTCTATTTTATAGCTTTTGATTATTGTAAAAGACAAGAATGATAACTTGAAAAAACAAGAGACACAATGATATCTGTGTTGCAATATTATTTAGCACACATTATACGAAAGTTCTAAATGCCTACAGCGATGGTTATGTTAGGAATAAGTATTATATAAGTTGTGTTCGATCATAATAACAACCGGGCATTTGGTCTAGTGGTATGATTCTCGCTTTGGGTGCGAGAGGTCCGGAGTTCGATTCTCCGAATGCCCCTTTTTTGTCATATTTTTTGCTCAGTTTCCTCTAATTTTAACTCTTCTTCCGTTAAGAATATTTTTTGCTTAAAATATGTCTTGTAAGGAAGAAAGAATAACAAAGTCAGAGAACACTATATATAATATAATAATTATGGACATAACATTTAAATAACAGCCCCACAAACAAACATAGAGACAAAAAAATTCATAAAAAGATAATATAATAGTACTACTGCATATTTTCTTGAGCTAGAAAAGAAGAACTACCATATCTTCCTCGATGTTACATTACAGCATATAGTCCTAAAGCTTCCATGACGTGTCGCACACAAAGACACATACATATTTATATAATCCAAAAGGAAACACACCAAGGCAGTAGATTTGGACTCTGAAGCTTCTCATTCACACTCACCCATCTATTGGTTAATTCAGTAGAATTTTGTAGACACCCCTTGACCATAGAAAGAAACACTAGATAAAAAAATACATGGAATTTAAACCCTCCCATACAAAGACTTTATGTATATAGTATATAAATTATATATGAAGAAAGTGATTGATTAGGTCATTGGTCAAATTAAGCAAGCTAAGAGAGAGCTTAGCCGTTGATCAAAGGGTTTGTTGTGGAAGATCCATAACCATTCATCATACCACTCCATGATCCATACCCAAATGACTGACCTTTTCCAGCATCAGAGCAACCTTGATCTTGCTGCCATTCAAGTGATAATAGTTTAGGGTTTGGCTTCACATCAATTGAAGCATTATGATCCTCATCATTAGCATCATATGGAAGCATAAGTCTTTGACAAGAATCCATTAAATAAGCACCATTGCTATTGTTTCCTCCTTCAAATGACATTCCACCAAATGCATGATGAAAATTCTGTGGCAATCCATTTTGTCCATTCATCATATCTCCTCCAATCCCAACACCCATATTCATATTCATATGATCACTATTTCCAAAATAATTATCAAAATTCCTAGAACTACTCCCAATTATGCCTTCTAACTTACTTTCCATCATGAAGTCAATAGGCCTAGGGTTTTCAAGCATGCCAACATTACTATACTTGTTCTCCATGAAATTAGGGTTTCCTAATGCTCCATTAGCTCCAAATAAGTTACTTAGGTGAGAGAATTGCACATCTGGGAAAGAAAGTTGAAGATCTTTAGGGTTTTGATGGTAGGAAGGTACATGGTGTGGTTGGTTTTGAATATTATTATTAGCTAAGTGATCATTTGATTTTTTGGAAGAAACTTTTTTGTTTTTTCTACAGCCTCCACCAACAGGGATGTTCCTAAGTGTTCCTCCTTTGGTCCAATACCTTCTACAAGTCTTGCAGAAGTACCTTGGCTGAGAGAGACTGTAGTTGTTGTAGTAGCAGAATTTTGTGTGAGTTGAATCACACCTTGGACATTTCAGGGATAGGTCATGTGGTGGTCTTAGCCTCCTCTCTATCATGGATGATGGCCTTGAACATGTTAGCATGTCACCAGACATTGGTGAAGATGAATCCATTCCTGACTCATCGTGAATTGTGCCCTGACAATTTTGTATAAAAGAAACTGGAAGTTAATATATTTATGATAAAAGTAAAAGTGAAAAATGTGTTAATTTGTCTTGTTGGATTATTTTTCATGGTCTTTTTCTTTTTCATTCTTTTTGTTCTCTTTCTAGCTAGCTTCTCCTGATTTTGTTTTTCATAGCTTTCTCTTCTTTTATTTTTCGTTCTACTTCACTTTTAATCATGTGATGGAGTTCAACATATACTATACAAAGCACTTTTTTTAAGAAGCTATACAAAGCACTTTTAATTAAATTCAATTGCAACTCAAATGATCATGAATCTAATTAAGCTAATTAATGCACAAAACATAGTCATTTACAAAGCAGAAACTTAAGCATAAAATTCTCTTTGCCAAACTACTACACTATTGATTTGCTTAATGCATGTGTTAGTGATATATGAACATGATAGAGAAAATGAGAAGAAAATGGTATACAATGTGCATGGTGTATATACCTGCAACCAATGATCTGCAGATGATTCCATATTGCAGACGTGAAGAGAAGATAAACCCATTCAAAAGCCAAGCTCAGAGTTATGACGATCAAGCAGTGTGATAAGTTAAACTAAAAGTGCAACTAGCTAGTATCAGTGTGTTATTTCCATTGCATTGCAAAGAGATAAGAGAAGAAAATGAAAGAGGATAGTATTATTTGAGTGTGGTAAGTGAGAAGAGATAAGAGGAATGTGTGTAGTAGCTAGCAATTGCATGTGTTTGTGTTGTGTTGTGGTTGCTACATGGGACGGGACAAGTGAATAAGAAGGAAGAAAAAGGTGAAGTGATGATGAGTGAGAGAGTTGCCATGTTGTCCCTATACTACAGACTCACTACAGTGTGTAAAAAAAAAAAAAACTCGTCGGTGATAACAATGGTGGGCCTTAACCTGTCTCTCTGGTTTCTTAGCATGAGTACTAAATCTTACTATTCAGTGACAAAAATGGACGGTCATGATTTGACACAGTGAGTGTTATTGTTGACTTGGCTGAATGTGGAGCGTTGATGATGATTTGGTGGATATGAGAACCATTAGAAGAAAGATACGTCATGTAGTCGTATCTGACGTGACAGAAGGTATGTGAGAATATTTTAGGGTTCTCTTCTCGATAAAGAACGCATACCGAAAGAGCACTCTACTTAGCAGCCCCACAACATTTGGACCCACTCCACCTCCTCCCACAAGCAAGGGATATATTCTCCTCATTTTGCACATTCCAATCCTTCACGCGCCATCGATACTCTCCCTTCATGCTTCTTCTCATGTGCCCTTCATTTCTTTCTTCTACTATTTTTTTCACTAGACAAACTCACCTTGTTATATATCAAAATTCCGTCAAAAAAAATAACTCATCTTGTGTATCCCAAAATTAAAAACTTCTTTGAGATGCATTAGTCTAAAAAAACAAAAAAAAATTATTGGATCAAATACACTTTTGGGTCTACTTTAAATGATATTTATGTATTTGTTTATAGTGTGGCAAATGTGAATTGGAAATCATATTTTAAAATTGATATCGTGTTAAATTCTCTCTCTGTTTGTTTTCCTTCAATGTGAAGATCTTCAAGATTCCTTCATGACCTTTAAGTTCTCCCATATTAAAATTTGAAAGCATATATTAAATGTAGTTCAATTTTAATTTCTTTATCCGATAATTCATATACATTTCTTTATTTGTTTCTCGTAGATTCACTTCATTTGGTGTTATCATATTTGAGGCGGACATTAAATTTGTATCTTTCTCAATTGAAATTCGAACATTGATTTTTCACTTGTCACATTGTGGAAATCTAACCTCTTTTGTTAGACACAACCAGTTGGTTATTCCATAATTCATTCAAAAATCTAAAAACTACACATTTTGTTCATAGGGTGATCAAAATCAACTTAGATTTTTTTTTTTTAAATTTCAAATGAATTGCAGGAATTCAAATCAATTTCAAATGATCAGTTATTCTTCAATTTTTGCTTGCCCGGGGAAAATTGTAAAGAAAAGAAAGCTTTTATATACCATTTTTGGATTGCAATATTTTTTCGTAGAGGTATAGGTTTGGCCATATATAATAATATAATAGTATGTCTTTATTCTTGTTTGGAATTAGGTTGCAAGTGTTATATTCAAACTTTGAACATATATTCCAAAACAAGGCGGGTTGGTGGATATTAGGGAATAAACTAAAAAGCTTCCATAGGAAGGGTGACCCCAGAAAGAGAAACGAGAGGGATGTTATCTTTATATCCATATTAAGTAGAAAGATGAGTAAGATTATTATAGGATATGGTTGGCGTGAGGAACACACCCCGATCTAAGTACATGCAAATGTGTCAGGTGAATAAAGTCAGTGAGTGATCTGTGTGTGCCCACGTTCCTGCATCCCCTAACTTCATAACCAATTCATTCATTCTTGTCGTATGAAACCTACGGAGCACGGACACTCATTGAATTATGCATGTTTTGGTATTAGACACGTGTTGTGTTCGACATAACACTAACATTTATAATTACACTGAAATATGTGATTTTCTCAAATATTAGTAGTGTCTGCGTGTCTATGTTCGTATGGTGTCTGTATCAGTGCTTCATGGTATGAAATTGTATATAATGTCTTTATTTTTTACATTGGGTGAATGGGTAGTTATTTTCTACCTGTAGTACAAAAATGTAGATTATTATTTCATCAATCATAAGCATGTTATCATTACTGTCTACTGATCAGTAGTACTTGTTAGCTAGGTAGCTAGCTTATGTTGTCGAGTGTAAAATCATGCGTCAAGTACTGCTATGTTGTCTGTTGGTAAAGTCATATGTAAACACTAAGCAGAATTTAAGCTACAAACAAAAACGCCAGTTGCATTGGATTATGGAGGAAAATTAGTTAATTTGTGTGTACTTTGTACTAACAATTTGTGGAATAAGCATACACATAAACATGATCTCATGAAATTAAAGTTATAACTTATAAGCACTTTGTCCTTAACGGAAAAAATACTCTTTTTTCCCAAAGAAGTAAACAAGAATGTGCTTAATTAATTATTCACTGCATCATATGACATGTGCACTGCTAAAGATTTTTGTATATGATTACTAACTCAATAATGCTAGCTGTAGTGTACGCTATTTGCGTATATACGTACATATATTCACATGCTGTGCATATGCCTTTGTACATATCTTTGTAGGTATCTTGTAAATTAACAATAAGTATCAACTTTTGAGATAGAAAAACTTTAAACTGCGAACATAGACTTCACTCTCAAGCTACATTTTTTTACTTCAGTTGCTTTCTTTGATCTTCTTTTTTTCTTTTACTTAAAGAAACCATAAATATTGAAAGATCAGAAAAGGCCAAGCGACACCACATAAATTTAAAAGCCAAAGTTTTTCTCAAAAATATTGAAAGCGGGAAATTTTTTAGGATGATTTATTTTAGAGAAAAAAATTGTAATTTTTTTGCCTTGGAATTAGATACTCACCTCCTTCACACTTTTTTTTAATTCAATTATTAAGTGTATTATATACACGTACAGAGTTACAACGTTAACGGACTTTTTACTTGCTTTAATTTTCAAATCGTCTTAAGCAATAAGCTACGATTAATTCCATCAATGGGATATATATCAACTATTTTTTTGAGTGGCCATTTCTGCTATACTTAGAAAGCAAATCGTATTACTGGTCCCTAGCTTTACATTTTTTTCCAGTTAAATCAAACATCATCATGCATACAATAGAATATATTTAGCTTCAATATTGATTATATACTCCCTCCAGAATGTGCCTACAATATTATTAGTATATGTATGTATAGATGTGGTCCGCATTATTTGATGAAGGTCAAAAATTCGAAACACTTATACCTCGTTATTGGTGTAGTCAGTAATTGGATTCTTTAGGTCCTATTCAGCGATCGGGCCCCACCACAAGAGTTCTTTTCTATCTGTCCCAAAGTTTTCCATTCACATGTACAGCAATAATGTACCCAAGAAAACCAAAATAGAAGAAGTTCTCCAAACACTCTCAGGAGACCGGTATTCATATCATACCATAATTATATAAATAAATCATAATACGGGTACAAAAAGTTTTAAATTATAGCACCATATAATTACGGATCGCGCTGCCAATTGCAAGCATTATTATCACGGAGAAGTACATTTCTTGGGACTAGTGTGAACTCCAAAGTGAGACTCTGTAGGGTCCAAAGCAAGATCTATGTACATATAGGCCAAAACAAATTGTGATTCTGGTCATCTGGTGTGAAGAAAAAAAAAGGAAAATATTCTTTGAACACTCACACATGCAATTTACATTTTGAAAGAAAAATTAACGTGATAAAGAAGAAAGATAGAGAGAGCCTCGGAGCCAGAATAAATGTTGGAGTTAAATGATGTCTAAATATAAGAGCTAACAAAAATACCAATATTATAACTAATATGAAATTCTTTTAGTTTGTGTGCTTATGTGACTATTGATTTTGTTTCGAGTAGTTTTTAGATAGCCTTGTAGTAGTTTGTCAAAAAAAAAAATAGATAGCCTTGTAGTTCTTATGTGGATCGATTGAAAAGGGAACACATACTTAATATTGGATAAATTCGGTATGTATTTAAGATCATTTGTAATTGTTGTTGGTTTCCTATCACTTGGCATTTATTTGAAATATTCAACATCTCTTTAAAGAGCTTGAATCGTTCTATGTTATAGGGAGAATGTCTCAATCTATTGTAACAATTGTTGACTATATAGAGAATGAAGAGAACAAAACAACAAATGCGTATAGGGTAATATGTGTATTTAAGAGTTTAATTAGAGCTAGAAAAACTTCTTAAATACAAATGTAACCCTAAGAATATATAGTGAAATAAAAATACACTAGACAACCATTAACTCAATCATATAACATAAGACACAATAACTTATTATTTAACACATTTCCACAGACTCAAGATGTATCACCAAAAAGCATCGACGGTTTGAACCAGTAATGCTTGTTTTGGATGTTTGATGGAACATGGTGAGGATTTACACCGTAGATCTGGGAAGATGCGACACAAATTAGGATGCTTCACTAAGGATATGGAAATATGTAGCATCTTGGATCGCCATATGGGTAGTACGATGGTAAGAACTATTGGGTACCAGTGTAACAAAATATTATCACGCAGCTAAAATAAGAGACGAGAAAAGAGGAACTAAACACACAATATTTACGTGGAAACCCCTCAACAAACAAAGGGAAAAAAACCACGGGGCAAGAGTAGTGAACTTTCACTAAGTGGAATAAATTACAAGACCTCTCTCTAAATACAAGGAGAGTATAATTACCACCCTCTCTTATAAATAGGAGAATACTGACACTACCTAGGAGAAACCTCACAGGAGAAACTATTTTTTTCTCTCTATATTTTTTCTCTCTAATTATACTAGAACAAAACACTTGTTGTGTTACTTTGTTCTGTGATGGTGTGTTTACAATGGTTCACAAGCAAGCTATTTATAGGAGTGAAAGCCATTGCCTCAACCACTCCAATTTATGGCACCGTAAAATAATCGAACAATTTTTCAAAATGATTTACTGCCAAGCATCCAATTTCAACATGCATAGTAAATACCAAATGTGAACCAAAGAAAATAAGCCAACATGATTTGACTTAGCACATAAGTTGCTTTACCCATGTTCACAATCTCCCACTTAAAGCTACTTTTGTGAGCTCTCAAAATCTCTCTACCTTGCCAACTGCAGTTGCTACGTTTCCAATAGGCCATACGAGGATCGACACCATATAAACTTGTCAGCGTTCATCGGCTTTGTCATTACATCCGCTAGGTTATCATTGGTGTGAATCTTCTGCATATCCACGCTTCCCTCCTCCACTACTTCTCGAACAAAATGATATTGAACGCCTATGTGTTTCGTCCTTGAATGAAAAGATGGATTCGTTGCAATGTGCAAGGGACTCTGACTATCACAATACACAATAATTTGCTCCTGCTTGTGCCCGAGTTCCTCCATTAACTTTTGCATCCAAATAGATTCCTTGCATGCTTGGGTAGCTGCCATGTACTCAGCTTCTATCGTTGACAGAGCTACAACAGTTTGTAACTTGGACAACCAACTTACTGCTCCTCCAGCAAGCGTGAACACATAACCAGTAGTAAATTTTCTTTTATCAAGATCACCTGCAAAATCTGAATCAACATAACCCTTGACAGTTAACTCTAATCCTCCGAAACATACCGCAACACCTGAGGTTCCTTTAATGTACCTCATAGTTCTCTTAACAACATTCCAATGCTCTTTACCCGGATCCGCCATAAACCGATTAACCATTCCCATTGCTTGTGCAATGTCTGGTCTTGTACATATCATGGCATACATAAGGCTTCCCACCGCCGATGCATACGGTACTCGAGACATTTCCATCCTCTCCGCTTCATTGCTAGGACTCATACCTGAGGATAATTTAAAATTCACAGGAAGTGGGGTAGAGATTGGCTTACAGTCTTGCATGTTGAAGTGACGCAAGACTTTCCTTAGATAATTCTTTTGAGAAAGCTAAATCTTCCTGTCTTTTCTGTCTCGGTGAATTTGCATCCCTAAAATCTTGTTTGTTGGTCCCAAGTCTTTCATGTCGAACTCTCTAGCCAATTGTGCCTTCAATTACTGGACTCAATCTTTGTTAGGGCCTACCACCAACATGTCATCCACATACAACAACAAAATGATAAAATCACTACCATCAAACCTTTTGTAGTAAGTACAATGGTCTGAACTAAGTCTGTTGTAATTGAGACTAATTATGAAAGAATCAAATCTCTTGTACCAACATTTAGGCGCCTGCTTTAGACCATACAGAGATTTGGTCAACCTGCAAACCAAGTTTTCTTTTCCTTGTTCCTTAAATCCTTCCGGTTGGAGCATATAAATTCCTTCTTCAAGTTCTCCATGAAGAAAAGCAGTCTTTACATCCAACTGTTTAAGATGTAAATCCAATGCAGCACACATCGCCAACATTACTCTGATAGTAGTAAGTCTGACAACCGGAGAAAATATCTCATTGAAGTCAATACCTTCTTTCTGAGCATACCCTTTTACCACCAGTCTTGCACGATATCGTTCCACTTGATCATTGCCATCACGTTTGATCTTGTATACCCATTTGTTTCCAATGGCTTTTCGACCCTTTGGAAGTTCAACAAGTTCCCAAGTCTTGTTCCTATGTAAGGCCTCCATTTCTTCATGCATTGATGTCATCCATTGAGAAGCATCCGAACCATTCAACGCCTCTTGAAAAGTTGAAGGTTCACCTTCTTCAGTTATAAGACAATATGCATCTTAGCTCGTCATTACATAGTTTGATTGCCAAGATGGTTTCTGCGTCTGACGCGTTGATCGACGAACACCATTATTGACCTCATTTGGTTCTTGTTCTTCATGCATTGATTCAGCTTCAGAAGAATCACTTTCTTTGGATTTTTCTTCCATCTGCACAATAGCAGCCTCTTTAGAAGTGTTGTCATTTTTTTGCTCACTTTGCAGTTCATTTTCTGCAAAGACTACATCCCTGCTAACAATAACCTTGCGGGCAGTGGGATCCCACAGGCGATACCCTTTAACATTGTCAGCATAACCCAAGAAGATACATTTTCTAGACTTTGGGTTCAACTTCGTTCTTTCTTGGGAGTTGTACATCACGTACACAGGACAACCAAACACATGTAGAGAAGAATAATCTACTGGCTTTCCTTTCCACATCTCCATCGGTGTCTTCAAATCAATTGTCGTTGATGGTGATCGATTTATTACATAACAGGCGGTTTTCACTGCTTCTGCCCAGAACGACTTGGCCATTCCCACTGTTTTCAGCATAGCTCTTGTTCTTTATAGGAGAGTACTATTCATCCGCTCTGCCACACCATTCTGTTGAGGTGTATGTGCAACAGTGAATTGCCTTACAATACCCTCTTGTTTACAAAATGTTAGAAACTTGCCATCTACATATTCTCCTCCATTGTCTGTCCTCAAGCACTTAATCTTCTTCCCAGTTTCAAGCTCTATCTGTGCTTTGAAATCTTTGAATACTGGAAACACATCTGACTTCTTCTTGATTGGGTACACCCATAATCTTCTGGAATAGTCATCAATGAATGACACAGAGTATATTGCCCCTCATAGAGATATTTCTGGTGACTCCCACACATCAGAATGTATCAAGTCTAGTATGTGTTTGCTTCTAGTAGTTACTCTAGCAAACTTCAGTCTATGTTACTTGCTTATCACACAGTGCTCACAGAATGGTAAATTTACTGTCTTGAGCCCGTGAAGGAGATTGCGTTCCGCAAGGACTTTCAAGCCACATTCCGACATATGGCCTAGTCTTTGATGCCACATCATCGTTGTTTCTTCTTGGCTTGATGCTGCAACTGATGCATCCGCCTCTTGCAATGTATCTCCCAGAAGCATGTATAGATTACTTGTGATCTTTTCTGCCTTCATCACCACAAGATTGCCTTTCACTACTTTCAAGATTCCACTTTCAGTGTTGATCTTACACCCGAGATCATCCAATTGTCCAACAGACAATAAATTCTTCTTCAACCCCTTTACATGACGTACTCCTTGTATTTTTCGAACAGTACCATCATGCATCTTTAATCTGATAGTGCCGACTCCAACAATTTCTAAGGGATGGTCATTTCCCATGTACACTGATCCTTCTGAGATAGGCTCATAAGAGTAAAACCAATCTCGGTGTGGAGTCATGTGCCATGTTGCACCTGAATCCATTATCCAGACATCGTTGAGACGGCTTCCACCTTTAGAACTGGTTGCTGCTTCGCTATACAAGATTTCCCCGTCATCTGAGGTACTTGCAACACATCCTTGAGATGTTGAAGCTTCAGAAGTCTTCTCTCCATTCTTCTTATTATTCCAACACTCCTTCTTTATGTGCTCCCTCATGCCACAACCGTAGCATTTGATATTCTTTTTTCTTCGAGATTTTGACCTACCATGATTTTGACTCCCAGTGGGGCCACGTTCCGTTGATCTGCCTCTCGTCATTGTCAAAGCCTCTGCTTGCCTTGAACTTTATGACCTTTCTTCCTTATTCTTGCGCCTAGATTCTTCTTCAAGGATTGCACCGGCGACATCATCAAAGTGAAGAGTATCAGCTAAGTTATTATTTGTAATGTTGATGATGAGTTGATCATACGAATCTGGTAACCGTGAGTTGAGAAAATAGCGTATTCAGGGTGTTGATGTGATCCATTTACGGATGTGGATTCACCCATTCGAAGAGTGTAGAGCCTTCTCTTTAAGAATATTCTGTTGTGGAGTGATTTGACCTCGTACAATTTTATTAGAGTATCCCAAATCTCCTTTGATGTCTTCTTTTCAGCAATACTTGACAATACCGAGTCTGCCATTGCTAAGTGCAAATTGACAACGGCATTATCATCCATCTCTTTCCACTTTTCGTCAGTGATATTTGCAGGTCTGCCATCTATTGCGTTTAGACAATTATCTTTTCTTAAAATTGCCCTTATCTTTAATTTCCATAGGGAAAAATTTCTCCCGTTGAACTTCTCTATCTCAAATTTCGCTGTCATGGTTTTACACCAAATAATTTTTCTTCAAACTAGACCGGAATAATAAGAATTCTTTTCTGATGTGGAAGATCAGTTTAAACCGCAACCACAGAGCATACTAAGATTTTTCTTATTACACCACCAGTTTATCGCAGCGGAATAACAACTACGAACCAGCGGCTCTGATACCACTGTTGGGTACCAGAGTAACAAAATATTATCACACAGCTAAAATAAGAGACGAGAAAAGAGGAACTGAACACACAATATTTACGTGGAAACCCCTCAACAAACAAAGGGGAAAAAACCACGGGGCAAGAGTAGAGAACTTTCACTAAGTGGAAGAAATTACAAGACATCTCTCTAAATACAAGGAGAGTATAATTACCACCCTCTCTTATAAATAGGAGAATACTGACACTACCTAGGAGAAACCTCACAAGAGAAACTATTTTTTTCTCTCTATATTTCTTCTCTCTAATTCTACTAGATTAAAACACTTGTTGTTGTGTTACTTTGTTCTGTGATGGTGTGTTTACAATGGTTCACAAGCAAGCTATTTATAGGAGTGAAAGCCATTGCCTCAACCACTCCAATTTATGGCACCGTAAAACAATTGAACAATTTGTCAAAATGATTTACTGTTAAGCATCCAATTTCAACATGCATAGTAAATACCAAATGTGAACCAAAGAAAATAAGCCAATATGATTTGACTTGGCACATAAGTTGCTTTACCCATGTTCACACGAACCATGGGACATCTTCTTATCATTGTTTAATGGTTAAGAGATGTGAGTTGGTGTCGATGATTAGTTGTACGAGGAATAAAGGAATATGTCTAGGGTAGGTAGGATAAGATAATGACAACTCAGATCATAAAGGAAATGACCAAAGGATACAATTTGGAGTGGTTGACCTTGTACTGTAAAAGGACAACCACATGTTAGTGTCAAGGGTCCAAAAATTTGCATAGTGAATTGAGAGGCCAAATTCCAGCTAAGGTTAACACCACTAGAGTTCTCGCTCAATCTCATCTTCTCCATGGATGAGCATAAGTGCTAGTTCTTAGTGATTTAGATTTAGAATTACTTGGTGATGCTTTGAGCTCACCTTACTCCTTCAATGATCATAATCTTGTACTAACTGTATTTTATCTATCAATTTAACTTTTCATGTTTTCATTTATGTTGAAATTCATCTATGTGGTTAAGCTCATCACCCTTCTTGTGGTTTATACATGATGGTGTCTTGATATTTTTTGCTTAAGACTATAAAGCTATAGCTTCACATTTTTTTCAAACAAAACGTTTTAACCTAAGATCTTTGAAGGTAAAACTTGATCTCTTTTACTTTTGATTATATTGTTCTATGACACCGAGTGGGTAAATGGAATGAAACATGTTTGTTTGATATAAGTTAGCTCCTATGAGCTGAGAGGTTAATGGGTGAAGAGATACTACTTTGCATGAGTACTAAATTTCATAGGAGCATTTAGAACTCCTGTCATAGACCAAAGATTCGTTAGAATAACACTTCGGTAGAAAATGTTGATGACCTAACCTAGCAACGTTGCATGTTAAGATCTTGTTATTGTACTCCGAACGGATTTCTTCACGTGCTTAACATGAAGGCTAAGTGTGAAACACTCGTAGTGGTGGCCACATGTTGTCAGGAAGCCATGAAAAGCTATAATCTATAGATTGTAGTAAAACTCTTTCATAATGAATCTTTGTTTAAACCACACTTTTAACTTTGAGAGTTTCTGAATCTTTTTAACTGTTTTCCAAACCTTCAACTTTTATTTTACTGTTGTGACAAATTATTTATTTTATATTCTTGCAAACAAGTTATCTATTGCAAAGTCATAAAGTTGTAGCTCCTCAGTCCATGTGGGATTGATAACTTTTTACCCTCCGTTCGAAAATACATGTTGCAATCAACCATTACACATATGCCAATACACAATTTTGATCATTAATATCTTTAATTACATACTCACTCCGTCCCATAATATAAGCATAAAAAAATAATCACACTTATTAAGAAAACTAAAACATATAAGTTTGTAACATAGTTTTTTGTGTTATCTTTGAAATAAGTTTTATAGGAAGTTGTAAAAACAATTTTCATTGGTTGTTGGTTATTGAGAAAATGAAAGAGAGAGCGAATTGAATGCACTTTGCATTTAATTTTCCCTTGGAAAGGATAAATTTTTGAAACAACATAATTAAGTATGATAAAAGTTGGTTTTTTTTGCTTATAATTTGGGACAGAGAAAATGAGTTTTTTTTTGCTTATAATTTAGGACGGAGGGAGTATAATAAAAAATTTATAAAAAAATTGATATTTTAAAAATATTCATCGAGACAAATCAAACAACATATTATATGCTAACATTTGTATTCATATATTAGTTAAAAAATATGGTTAAAGTAAGCTATATGGATAGTGCACAATGTAAAATTGCGACATGTATTTTGAAACAAAGGTTATAGCTTGGATGGTGTATATATGCACACGGTCTTTTCATCTTAAAATACTCATTGTGTTTTGAAGGTGAGAAAAACACAAGAATGAGGGTTGAATTGTGTTAGCTTTTTCTTCAATTTAAACTAAGTTCAAAGTTCAAAGTTTGATAGAGTTCAGATTCTGGAACAATGTTCAGAGTGGATAATGTAAAGATAGAGATAGAGAAGAGAAAGACACAAAACAATTATACATGTTCCTTCCACAATTCGGAGGTAGTCATGCCCCCTTGCACTTCCAAGGAGAGTTCATTAAAATCAATATTTGATTACAAATGCTCAAACACACAACAAGAGACTTCCAAATACTCAAGCACACAAGCAAGAGATTTCCTATGCTCAAACACATAAGCAAGAGACTTCTAAACAAACAAAATTACACAAAAAAAATGTTTGAGGTTGAACACTTGATATACAATCTGTGGTGTTCGCAATACAAATCAGATAAGACTCTTAAGACTCTAGAATTTCTAAGATATGAAAGTTTATAAGAAATTCTAAGTGTATTGATACATAACAATTTCAGCAGAGTTTTGGCACTTTGAAAATATTGTTGAGTCTCTCTCACTCTCTTCAATCTTCAAGTCTTTACTCCTTCATATAGAGGTATGAAAGATACGTTGAGGATTGCCAACACATCAAAAAGAGTCGTTGTTGAAGCTTGATCAAATCACCAATGATCTGTTGCTTGATTTGGCTAATGTTCTAGAAAGGAATAATTTGAAATTCATTCCATGTATAGATAATTAATCAGCGTAGATACAGTTGTAGTTTGTACTATTGCAGACATGAGAGTGGAGTAGTGGTTGTATAATTGTACTATGTCTTTTTTCTGCACTCTTCAGTGGATAAGCATCCAATGTCTTCTAATTTCTCTAAAATAGCCATTGCTCTAGACTTCTGTTCTTTCTGCAATCTTGTGTCTTCAAATAACCAACTTTAACTAATTGCAGCTTCTTGACTTTAGACTCTGACAGTTAGCTTCTGATGAATCTTCAGACTCTAATGATCTTCAGACTCAGACTTGCAACATAAGCTTCATTTGCTAATTTCATTGCTCTTTTTTATTCTTCCATAACCAATATCTTGTATTAAGACTTATAAATTTTAGTTTATGATCCCGAACACTTGAACAAATATTAGCATATCCAATTGACTTTTTAATACCTTGTTATCATCAAAACTTAAGGTGGTAATGTTAAACACATTTTGTTCCGACATGTTTCGGGAGACACCAATTATGATATGGATTACTATTTTGTAAGTAGTGAACAAATTTACACATAAATCTGAATTTTTGCTTTTGCTATGCATTTTTCCTATGTAATTTAATGCTAACAACCGATCTTGAAAACAACATTTAGCTGCTATTTGTGGGAACAAAAATTAACCCGTTTCAAAGCGACGATAGTTAGTTGTTGTAACGCCCACTTTGTTTATTTAATTATTATATTAGAGTATATAGTATATTATTATATATTATATGATTTCGATGATGTTTGTGACGTATGAGACCATGTTATATATGACGCTTATTTTATTGTTTAATAAAATAAGATATGTGATGTTAATATATATTTTTTTATATGAAAATTAAGTTGTGCTATAATAACAATAATTTTGAGAGGTGAGGTTGTTTTTATAATAAGATAGAGTTTTGGGGATAAGTGAGATTAGAAAGAGGTATAAAAGGAAATTAGGTTTAGAGAAAGAGTCAGTACGTATTACAGACTTTTGCAAAAAGGGAGAAAAGTGGCCAGAGAAGAGGGAACCCCAATTCTGCAAACATACCAGGTAAGGGTGAACCTAGCTTCGATTATATTACTGTAATTCATCTATTTATGATTAACTAAAGGATTGGGAAGAGTTTAGAGAGAGTTCTTAAGTTAGGGTTTTTGTGGATTTTGATGAATTGATGATAGAATGATGCAATTTGATGTAGAAACGTGTTACAGAACCTAGGTTAATCACTAGGATCATAATTCTGAAAGATTAGAGTCATAGCATGAGAGATTGGACGAGTTTTAGCGAGAGATTGAGCGAACCCGTACTCTGTTCTGCGATAGCTCGCCGTGGCGAGCAGACCTACTCGCCGTGGCGAGCAGAACGTCTTCACTCGCGAGGCGAGCAACACAGCTCGCCGTGGCGAGCGACCCTTTGATACACGCGAGGCGAGCAGAACCACTCGCCGTAGCGAGTAGTAACTGTATACTAGACAGTAACTCGCGATGCGAGCAGAACCACTCGCCATAGCGAGCAACGTGGTCTCAGACCACTATAACTTGAGCGTTGTAATTCTGTTTTGAGCGATGCTTTGAGGGTAGACCTTTGGATAGTATTAGAGATGTTTTATGACCTAAATTACAATCTGTGATGATGCTGTAAGATGATTTTAACTGTTGGCATTAATTTATGATTACATGCCTATTAAGTGAGTTATATGAATGATGTTTAAATAGTATTTGCGACGATGATTTTGTGCTGTAAATATATGTTAAATGTGCTGAGCTGCTGCCATGTACTGTCATAATTGCATGTGTCAGTCAAGAGTCGTAAATGATGTTAAGATGTTGTATTAACTTGTTTAAGAATAAAGAGCCGAGTTCATGCATTTGCATAATTAGAGACGGGGGAGCTTTTGCTCAAAGCGACGGTGGAGCATTTGCTCAAAGCGACGGTGAAGCTTATTCAAGCTTAAATATTGGTACCACATGCATGATGTTTAAGATGTTAGAGTTGCATTTGTCGAGTCTTGTGCCTAAGACGTTATGAGATGATTGTTGTTGTTAAGCATAAATGTTTGAATTATATGTTAATATAATTGTTGTGAATCTCACCCCTTCTGTTGGAATTGCCGCCTTGTGGGCAAGTGCAGGTGACCAAGCTTAGGTTCGACGATGTGAGAGGTCCTTGTGGTGTCCTTGTGGTGCCAAGAACTAATTATTTTTAAGGATTTTGAAATTATGATTCCGCTGCTACGTTGAATATTTCTATGACAAAGAATTATTATTCATTTTATTTGAAGATTTTATGAAATGTGACATCCTGAATATTGCGATATACTCTGATTACATATATGAATTTTTAAGTTGGGATTTCGGGATGTTACAGTTGTTGTTGGAGGTATTTTGTTTAGTTTGAAGTGTCTCTGAGCAATACTAAGTGCCTAAAGAGCAATTTTCATCTAACAATATGAATTATTTATTAACATTTATAATTCAGTTGAACACATGCAATCTTATCTTTGTTGAAAATCATTTTATGGTAAGCAAAACTTCTACTTAAAATCTAATTCAATTTTTTCTACCTTCAATCGTGTCTATTAAATCTCGGTCCACCGCCGCAATTATAATAAGTATACCTAATTAGTTGTTGTTCAAGCTTGTATGCATAAGTCAGCTTGCCATTGACGTCCGATAGTCACTCTTTGGTTTCCTCTGTCTTCCAAAGTTAACTCAAGATGCACTAAAATAAAGTAAAGAAGAGGAAGAGAAAACTATTTAATCATAAGTGACTTAAAATAAAACTTTAGATCACGGAATTTCACATGTTCACACATCTTATACAAATTGTTGCTTAGTCAAACCCAATCCCAAGAAACACAGAGAAATTAAAGAGGCGAGAATTTACATATGATTGTGCCAAACGGTGGAACCAACACACATTTGAGCAAATTTGGTTAGGTTGTAAAGTAACCGTGATCAAACCAACCAAAGAACTAGTGTAGCAATTTAAAACCTCAAGTTTGACTTAAAAAACGAAGAGGGCATTTTAGTAAAATCAGTTTTTGTTTTGTTTTGGGGTTGATCTTCAATTTTTATGGGAAATGGATTCTAGTAATCTGAAGTTCGGCCAAATGATTATTTAAGTCTCACTAATAATTATTTATCTAACTCAGGTTCTCGTGAACAATTCGGTGAAAACTAATGAAAAGTTAAGTTGCTTACCTAAAAAAAACAAAGAGTGAATAAGCAAACCCTACCCTCCTCCTGAAATTGTAACTTTCATCAAAAAACCCTTGACTTTTAAGAAACTTCAATAAACCCTTGAAAATGTCAGACGTCTGTTAAATACCCCTCTCCGTTAATTTCCTCCATCCAACATGTTGACGTGACTGTTAAGTGCTCACGTGACACTGCCACATGGTTAGAAAAGTCATGCCACATCATAGGGGGTACGTAATTGACTTTTTTTTATAAAAAAAATCTGATTTTTTTTTTCTTTTCAAAATTAATATTTGTGCACTCCAACTGATCTTGCAAATACCCATGAAATTTAACATTTATGTGCAAATATCCCCCTCAAATTTAAAATTTATGTAGCAAATACCTCTTCAAACTTTAAAACTTATGTGCAAATATCCCTCATCCTCAAAGATGTGATATAAAAGTGAATTATAAAACTCAAACTCATTTACGAAGGAACTTAACGACCACACACCTGTCAAATAGGATTTGATTTTCGTTTGTAAGAATTGAAGGAACTTCAACGGAATTGGACAGTAACTAGGTGAAATATGTCATGAACTCCCTATCACATAAAATGCTATGCATATTTTAGCATAGAATGATATAATGAACCGTAACTATGAATTTTTTTGGGTGTTGTGAATATATTGGTTTCAAACAACAAACTGCCAACCGACTTTTCATTACTGTGTCTGCTAGAGAAGTGTTTTGCCACAGCACCAAATTGATTTACAACATCACTTTAATTTCAACAAGCAAGAAAATAATTGTTCATACAAGATAATTTTAAAATACTTAAAGTTACATGATCTATATGTAGTTCAGTCCCACCACCTTTCCTCTTCATGCATTTTTTGAAACATTAGTAGATTACAATTCAAAGCTACTATTGCCCCGCCCCCCGCATACTTGCAAGTGATTATCAAGGCTTCTTTATGAAGTGCATATATCTACCATGTCCAAAATCAATCTCCCTGCAATGGTTTTCTTCCATACGCCCTGTTGAAAAATACGATATGAAATTAAAGTTGGAGGGAATATTTACACATAAGTTTTAAAGTTTGAAGGGATATTTGCTATAAATTTTAAATTTGAGGGGGTATTTGCAAGATCAGCGAAAGTGCACAAATATTAATTTTGAAAAGTTTAAAAAAATAAAATTTAAAAAAAGAAAATCAATTACCCCTCTGACGTGAGATGACCTTTCTAACCATGTGGCAGTTCCACGTGGACACTTAACAACCACACATGTTGAATGAAGAAAATTATCAGATGAGATATATGACAAACATTTGACAATTTAAGATGATTTTTTGAAGTTTTTAAAAGTCATGGCAGTTTTTGACGAAACTTATAATGTTTTCTTTTCTATTCACTAAAAATAATTAAACGTTAAGTTGCAAGTATTTGGTTGTTTTTGTAAAATCACACGAGAGGAGGTGTGATTGTAGTCTCATTTTCTCTTTGGTCACTGAGCAGAGAACACTACTCTCTATTAGTAGTCTCCTCTGAGTTTGATCATTGAAACAAGTAAACCCTGGTTTTCTAGAGCCTAAAACCCTTCATTTTCCCGCCATTTATCTCAACCGCCCAAACCCTAACCTCTACAATACACACTGCAAAACCTCTACTACCTTCATTTCTTGCATTTCATGTGTAACCGCTACTCTCGTAGCGACAATGGCGAAAGTCACTTCCAGAGACGTTCGTGAGATCGTAGAAAAACTCTCATCGGATAAAGTAAAAGCCCGTGAAGTAAGCTTCAATCTCTTTCGCAACTCAATTTTCGCATTCCTCTAATCAATCGTTGCGAAAAGATTTTCACTGTTCGTTTTAATTTCATGCATATTGCGTTCAATTTTGTTTCGAAATTCGTTTTTCTGTTCTATCGGTTTTCAATTTGTATGTTTATCACTGTTTTGATTTGGACGTAGAAATCGTTAATCTGTTAGTTTCTGTAATTTTAATCCGATTATTATAATGGAATCGTTTAATCAACCAGTGATGATTTGTTTTCGCTTTCATGTTTCTACCACTAGAATAATTGCAACATTCTGAACGTAAATGAATCTTCATAAGCTACATACTTGAAGGCTTACCAAAGTTATGAATCTGTAGCACTGATACTTTTGACGGAAGGTGTGTCAACGTCGGTGTTGGTGTCTGTGCTTAGTTTGATTTGATCCTAATTGTTAACTTATTGGATTTAAGATTAACATTTCCGATACCTACACTTCATGACACTGTGGTTAGGTTCAATTAATTCATTTTTTCAAATTTTAACTGGTGTCGACATGTGTGTTGGTGTCGTGATGCCAGTATCTGTGTCTATGTCGGTGCTTCTTATGATTTGATCCTAATTGCTGAACTTATTGGATTTAAGAATTACATTTTAGACACCGGCACTACACCCGACACATGTGATTACGTTAGATTCATTCATATTTTCAAATTTTTACCGGCGTCGACATGTCCGTGTCTGTGATTTGATCCTAATTGCTGAACTTTATGGATCTAAGAATAACATTTCCCACGCCAACACATCTGGTTACGTTCAATTAATTCTTTTTTTCAATTTTTTTACCCGTGTCGATGTGTCTGTGTCATTGTCATGTATGGTATCTGTGTGTGTGTTAGTGCTTCATATGATTTGGTCCTAATTGCTGCTGAACATAATGGATTTAAGAATAACATTTAGCCTGTTTGCAACAAGAGTTATTGTTGGTCCTACATTATTACTTAATTTTGATATGCATTGTTGTGTTATGATCGTGCTGGATAATATTTATTTATTATACCCTAAAAAATATATATTTATTTATTATTGGATGTTTGCATGTTTGATTCTAATTAGTTGTACTGCCCTGTAATTTACCAGGAAGGGATCAAGTTGTTAAATAGTTGGTTAGAAGGAGAAAGATCATACAACTTCTGCCAGTTTATTGGACTGAGCACGTCAAAGCTTAGGCCAGATGAAGTTCCTCACTGTAAGATTGTTTTCAAAATCAAATTTACATGCATTGTTGGATGCAATAATATACATTTATTAAATTTTACCCATGCTCAATTCGTCTGTTTTAAATTGTTTTTGGGAGCAGCTGAAACATGGCCTTTTCTTGTTTCTTTGCTTATTCAATCTGCATCATCGGAAATATCATCAAGTAAGCGGAGAAATCCAAAAATGATATATGCAAAGACTCTTAGACTCATTGTGCAACGAGCAGAAGAGGCTAAGTACTCAGGTCAGTTTGATGCAGTTTAATTTATAATATGCTTATTATTTTCCTTCCTTTTGTCAGAAGCAAGCAATAGCATATGAAGTTAAATTCTAAACTAAAATGCAGTCCAACTTTAAATGAGAGAAGAACAATAATCTATTACTATTAGACTTCAAAGGTAACCACAGCTTTAATGCATCACTTATTGTGAGGACGTACTGTCCTTAGGTGATATTGTCAACACATTGCAAAGAGAGTACCTAATCCCTCACACTAAAAGCTATATCAACATTAAAAAATGCAAGACGTTTATTTTTTTTTTTTGGTGTTTTCTCTAGTTATCATATACTCCCTTCGGTCCTATTTATAAGAGACATTTGGGTCAACAAAAGTTGATCTATCTGGTCCACTTTTTTAACTAGATACATCAACTATTGTTGACTCAAATATTTGTTATAAATAGGACCGGAGGGAGTAATATATTAACGGTATTTTAATAGTTAAACACTGATTGTGAATATGTTCATTGTTTCATTTGGATATCATTGTTGTGATAAGAGTTTTATTATCTTCTTGTTACGGTAGTCATTGCTCATGTTAGTGCTTATAATAAGTGTATATTTATTTTTTCTTTTGCTCTTTTTTGACGATGGTTCTACTCTTTCTTTTGGTATGATGTGTGATATTGATGTATTGTGAAAAATCCCTTTTTAGCATAGTTGTGGTTATCGTGTTTTTACACATGAGGGATAGTAGTTTTTTTGTTGTTTTTTTCCTTTCTTTTTCATGAATTTCAATTCTTTGGAACTCAAGTTAGAGGGGAACTTTTGTTTTATTATGTCAACTTACTTAGTATTCGCTTGATGCTGCCCCAATTTTAGGAACTTAAAGCAAGTAATTTTCCACCATATATTTTGGTGCCTTTTCCTGAAAATATTCTGCATTAATTATCATCTAACTTCCGGTAGTAGCGAGTAGATAATCATGTTAACAGCTTGCACTGGCGATTAACAGCTTTAACCAGATGACGACTTATGATTAGTTGAAAAAATTTCTTAGTGGTTAAATTGTACGATGGATTGTTAACTGACAGACACATAATGTGCAGCGGCAAATTGATTCACCCATATGAAAACAAAATAAAGTCAAATGTGCATATAGAGTTATTTGTGATATCAATATCATTGATATGTACGGATTCTACTCTAGAATTTCCGATGAATTTTTGGGAAAATTTCAAATTGAACTACTAAATATTTAAGTAGAATGAAAAATATCCACATGCAATGGTTATTGTGTATAATATACTGCCTTAAATATCCACTATGAATGGTTATTGCTTGCATGATAAGTACTTCTTTAACAACGATTTCTTTTTCTGAATTACCTTCACCACTGTTGTGGCACTCATTAAGGTTAGCATGCATTTTCTATTACAGGTGTGAAAATAAAGTAATTCTTTATCACTTTGAAGCTTCAAATTCTACAAAAAATATTAGAAACTTATCTTAATTACCTGTTTCCTCTTTATTCTAGGCCAAATTCTGCCTTTGGCATCTGTGGTCAAACCACTTTTTAATCATGTTTGGGATGTCCTTACCAATGTTCCAAGCTTTCAGTCAGAGTATGGCATTATCCTCCGACATCTATTAGCAGTTAGGGATTACAGTTTTCAGATGAGGAAGCGCATTTACTGCAGTAAGTTTTTGCAAACATGAAGCGTGCATTGTTCTGACATCTCACCATGACCGTCTGTTTTATTCTTCCTTTTACGTTCTTCTGATCAAATTCCTTATTTTAGGCCTGGTATTAATGTACATTGAGAAAGTCGAAGCAAGCTTGAATGGGAAAAATACTAGTCATTGTACTTCCAAAGAAGAGGTCTTCCGCAATATCTTAACTCTTCATTCGCTTTTGGACTATCCTCCTGGAGACTACCCTGTTAATCTAAGAGAAGACATTGTTAAGGGGTTTGTCAGGATCTGTTCATTCATCAGGTATTTCTTAAGGCGATTCTATGTTTTTCTTTTGTACTATTATTATGATCTGCTAGAGTAACAAGTCAGATAAATGATCGTCTAGAGTAAAATGTGGCTTTTGTCTTTGTTACTTTCTTCAGGGAAGAAGGAAAGATTTCACGCAAACTTGTTGAGTGTATCAATACATATTTGTTAAATGACGGTCCAAATTTGGGCTTTCAGTTGTTGGAGATTCATAAAGCTATTCAGCAGTTTCTGTTTCACTGTTGGCTGACAACACATGACCGAGTTCTTAAGGTCTCTTATACTTCCATTTATAACAAATAAACTTATGAACTTTATCTACATTTTTCAAATAGCTTTATCATTATTTCTGTTGCAGGATTCACTAATGTTCTATGCTAGGACACAGTTAAATTTAACGAGAGGTGCTGCTGATAGGTGTTTATTGGTAGAACAGCTTTTGGATGTGATTTATAAGGATCTTGATCAGGGTAGCATGTCTAGTACTTCAATGCCGCGGTGAGCGTTTGTAATATTATCCATTTTATAATTTTAATGATGGATCTTCTGGTAGTTTTATGATGATCTTACTGAATTTTCTACCCAGGGGTGATGGAAATAAGGATGATAAACTTGGAACTTTGAGTAGCTCACAATGTGGCTTAGTGGAACTTGCAGCAGTTTTATTCTATAGGGTAGCTACTAGAAACTCAGCCACCCATTCCTGGACTTAGTATTCAAGTTTCTGTTCTCAATTCTTGATAATTTTTCTTTTTCTGCAACCATGCTGATTGTTTTTTTAAATAATTAGTTAATTAGTTAGTTGCATAAGAATCTTCATAGTTTTTGTCACGCTCTTCCTTTTACTTCATCGTTTTAGTCTGGTGATGAATATAGGGTCAGCTGGTATAATATGGAGCAGTTTCTCACGCTGTCTTTAGAGGTTTTAGTAAAAGCAACAGAAAATGTTACGGTACTGTGTAGTTTTTTGCAGAGCTCTAGCGTATTTGTTTTTATGCCCACTTAACTTTGGGCTTCTCTTTATCCTCAGGTTTAGAGTGTGTTTTTTAGGC
The DNA here is from genome assembly GCA_946800305.1 of Medicago arabica. Taxonomy (NCBI): domain Eukaryota; kingdom Viridiplantae; phylum Streptophyta; class Magnoliopsida; order Fabales; family Fabaceae; genus Medicago; species Medicago arabica. The sequence continues at coordinate 43,675,674 of OX326967.1, forward strand.
ATATAAAATTATTCCTTGGAAAGTGAGGTAGTGAATGTAACATTCCAGTGTTTTAATCGAGCTTTAAAAATAAATATTTTTGGGGATTAATGATTAGGATTGCTATTTACGAATGCTTTCCGCACTTTTTATTGCCATATTAAATGGTTAGAATCTTACATTCCAATGGGAATAAAAGATATATTTTGTAAATCATCCAACTATAACTTCCCACTCCCACCTCAGTACTTATCAAACACATGAATTATACCTGAGCGTATTATTCTTGAAAACTGTTTTCTCAGAAATATAATTATTAGGGTTATGATTTTATTATGCAAAACTCCTTAGATTTGAATTGGGTGGTGTTGTCTTCATTGATTTACGTGGTTTTCCCTTATCCTTATATTTTTTTTTTTGTTTTCCTTGTTTTTATATTTCTGTTTTGGAGCTTAACTCCTCCTTGTTTTACTAGCTCTTCTTTCTCTCTAGTTACATTTCTTTTTATTGTTGGGTTGATCTATTTGGTTTTGCAGATTTGTGAATTTTTGCTACTATTATTATTTCATTCATTAGAATATGACAATTTATGTGAATCTCTAGAGTTTTTTAAGTATGGAATTTTGTAATATTAGTACTTTTTGTACTATGTACACTCCCTCTGTCTCATATTAACTGTCATTTAAGATAATGTACACATCTTAAGAAAATGATTAATTATACAATTTCTCATTTTAAAATGATGTGTCCGGATTAAAATATCCTTGTACTTCATCCATAATCAACCCACCTACTGTCACAACTACTCCTACTTATCAATGTCTCGCACTTTAATTGTTTTAAATTTTAATAAATAAGGGCAACATTGCATAAAGTATTGAAAGCTTTCATGACATTCTTATGTGACATACATTTTTTTTCTTCCAAATAGGACACTTGGTATGACATGCCATGGAAGGAGTAATTTGTTTCTGTATAAAAATTTCAATATTGGTGTCTAATCATATTTACTTCGCAGGCGTGTCTTAATACAACCAGAGCCTCACTAAGTGAAAAACGGGTTAAGAGAGAGCCGGCTGCTGTGGTCTTGAGGGAGGCACTCATGAAAGGAAAATGGCTATGGTAATTTATAAGCTAATTTGAGGGCTGTTCTGTAAAACATTTTCTGTAGTATGCCATACTGGGACCAGCTACTAGTTTTATGCCTATGTGAAGTGCTAGTTTTTATCTTTCCTTATCCTTTGTACTATTTTTTCCTGTTCTATAACTATAGTTCCCCGCGAATTACTTTTTAGATAGTTTTTATGCCACCAAAGCTTTATTTTGGGTTTGAGCTTTCTCCACCTGTTCACCTCTATATCTCGTGTTTTTGCTTGGGATTTCTCAACAGAATCTTCAGCTGTTTGTTATAAGTTACATGTTTCATCATTTTAGGACAACTGGTAAATAATATTGTGCATTCTTATCATCGTTACTTTCATAATGTGCAAAAGATCATTTTGTACTTATATGCAAGCAAACCATGTTTTTCCCTTCACATATTCATGCGACTAGAAATTAGCCACTGCCTCCATTTTCATGGAGTCCTTCACCAATGCAAACAATGACTTAAGTTGCTGTTTCTTATCAGCAAGTATGTTATAGCTTTTTTAAAGCTTCCACGATATACTCAACTATTCTCATCATGACCGGGAGTGGATTGAAGCAAACAAAACTGCAGGCCTTGTTGCTCCCACGAGGAATACTGTGGATTGACAGTACCAGTAAAGCCATCAATTCAGTCAAATTTTGTTTTCTTTGTTTCATGTAAAAACATGTCAAAACATACAACAAATATTTTAAAATGTTTTCTCAAATCGAACAGGCCCTTGACTTTATATAAATAGAAACTGATTTTCTTTGTTCACATAGCCTTTTTTCATTTTTCAACTTATTTGGTTTTGAAAACATTTTTTTTTTCTGGGCATAATTTTAGGTTTACTGGATTTTTATTATTGCTTTATCTTAATTTCTCATTTAACAATTGGTCTGTGCTAGAATCTGAAGTGAAGTCCTTGAATGCATCTTCTGATATCATAATGCAGAAACTAATATTGTTGTGTGTATTAATTTACATTATTTAAATTAAATTTCATCATGCCAAAATCTGATAAGGATCTATACTACAGGAATGCTGCATTTTGTTATCTAACTCGAAACTTCCATTCTCGCATGTGCAAAGATCTGTTCCTGTACTGGTTTGAAGGCATATGTATGAGCTTTGACAGGTAATTAAGGATTGGCAGGATAAACAAAGGAATTGTTACTGTGGCAATTTTGTTATAATCACTGGTTCAGCATTACAGGCAGTTTTCTGCACAGAATACTGCTAAGGAATTAGCGGATTTTATAATTCCTGACTCTCTTGCCCTCTATTAATTTTACGATGTTAAAATCTGAATATTTTTGGATTATAATAATTTACATTTTTATCGACACATCTTCTTTCACACCTTCTCTTTACTATTCGTTTCTTTCACGTATTTCATCTTCACTTTTTTCCCTTTCTCCTATACACAGACTGCTATATATATATATATATATATATATAAATAAATAATGACAAAAAGTTAATACTATCTGTGAGAATATTGTGGATGGTTGGAGAGACAACTTATGATTGATAATTTGCCGGTTGTAACGTGCACTTTCTTCAAACAATTAATTAGTTTTCTCATGGTTTGATTTATACATCTCTCTATGCATGTGAAATACATACTTATAATAAAGAATGTTCATTATCACCTTCATTGTTTACAAAGTTTTGTTGATATGCAGAATTCTTAATTCTGCAAATGTTGATCGGGCCTACGATGGTTTGCTGTGGACTCTGCGGTATGCTACTGTGAATTGGCATAAGGGTTCTTTTTACTCTATATTATCGTCTCTTGTGAAATTCAGATTTTTTCTAGAAACTTATACTTTGGACACTGGCCACCCTTTTAATATTGTGAATTTATGTCTGTTCAATTGCATCTAAAGGAGTTTGCAGGAACTTTCGTCTGCTCTGTTGCTTCCAAATTCGATGATGAAGATATCATCAATGCCACCTTCCACCTTGAACGAGGTCCTTCTGTCTCTCTCACATGTCTTTGCAGTCATTCTTTGATGCATGCCACACTTATTTTTCTGAATGCTAACATATAATAGTCAGGGCAACGGAGGACTGACAATGACACATGAAATTGCTTTTAGGCAGTTTCTTTTGACTAAATGTGTCTTTTCACTTCCTAAGCTGTGTTTTTCGTTTATTTCTTTTTTGTTAAGGAGAATAACTTATTTTCCTCCTTCGTTTCACTCTTTTTCCCTTTACCGTTTTGAGTTCTCAAGTGAGAAATTGATTCAGACTATCTGTATTTTAATTGGCTATTACGATATGGGGACAGACTTTTTGTGAAAGCAATGTAATTTTTTTTTTATGTATTAGTTTCTAAAGAGAGAAAGGAGGAGAGTACAAACAAATTTTTCCCCTACTTGTGTGGTTTATGCTAAATGGAATTTAAATTTTTGAACATTTTTTCAATAAAACTCAAGGCTTAATTTAGATAAAACACATTCCCTATCTGTCCCTGAATTCTACGAGTTTTGTCATTGAAGTTGATTCTTTCTTTTGGGTTGTTTGGGAATTTTTTCATTTGACATTATCCTTGTTGCCTCTCTGGTATCATATATTCTTCTTTAAGTTTGTATTGTTTTGATCAAGTGAATTTTTGCAGGTCATCAATGGTTGGAAAGTACTATGGAGTACTATTGTGCATGGGTTGCCGATTTTCAGCAATATAGCCATTCTTGTACGTTTGCTTAACAGAACCATCATCTCAATTTTAAGTTGTAGTTTTTTTTATGGGTATCAATATATTCCTTTAAGATATAGTTACTATTAAATAGTTTTTAAATTAGAGGGTTTTAGATAAAATAGGAGTGGATGAATAATGGCTTTTAAAATATGATTATGATTGGTGGTTCAAAAAGGTTAGGTCCTAATCCCATTTATAGGGACTAGCGTTTAGACGGGCGATCCGTGGCCGTCTATCGGCTCTTCTTATTGTACTAATAGGTATAAATTATGAACAATAGCTTTTATGAAATTTTGATTAAAATTAATTTGATTTTGATTAAATTTATAGGTATAAATAATATATATTTTGCATTTTCATACTGTAACAAACTAATTTATTTATTTATTTATTTTTTTTTTTTTTTAAGGATGTAACAAACTGAACTTATCTTTTTCAATGATACCAACAATATAACAAATATAACATCTTTAAAAAAAATATAACAAATATAATATAAATTCTTATCTTTTTAATGACACCAACAAAATAGCATTCTTATGGTCAAATTTGCTTAAGGGTATAATTGGAAGGAGAAAAAGCCACATAGTATAGAATAGATATATGACTCCAGATCCTAATTGAATAGGGAGACTAGTAATAAAAATTACTAAGGCATAAGAATCTGATCCTACGAGATATATCAATATATTTTTGAGATATGTCCTAAATGAAGAACAACTATGAAAAGAGTTGTTGAGTAAGAGAGAAAACGAGAGGCATATGGTGAAACCATGTGTCTAAGCTACACCACAACATAAAAATTCTATTATGTAAGTTCAAAAACAAATCAATATACAATCAGCAACATTTATTACAATAGAGTATGTTAGAACACACACACGCATAATATACTACAACTATTGATTTAAATATCAACACCCCCCCTCAAGCTGGAGCATATTAATCAAATGCACCAAAGCTTGCTACATATATAACTAATTCTAAGACCTCACAGGGATTTTGTAAAAACATCCACCAATTGATCATTGGAATCCACAAAGCTTGCGCCAATGTCGCCTGATTCAATCTTCTCTCTGACATTGTTTATGTATATTGTTGTTATCCATGTATGTTTTTTATTTTCAAGAACAATGTATCTTGATATTGTTATTATCATTATTTGTATTAAACTAGAAGTTTTTTCTGTCGGTAAATTTCTGCTGAGATTTTACTTTTGGTAATGGTACACTGATGTAGGTGGATGCTGCTTTGACGCTTCTGAGTAATATAACCTCAAATGTGAGTTGCACGCTTCACACATTTTGGCATGATGTTAATAAAAGTTTATAACTCTAACGCCACATGTTTCTATATAGGATTTAGTAGATACATGTCTCATACCACAAGATGTGTGGGATCTTCAGTTTTTCAAAAGGCCAACTTCAATGTAAGTTCCTTTTACAGTTTTAACTTGATTACAATAAAATGTTTCAAAGGACCAATTGCTAGATTCAAGTTGAAACAAACCAATCATTTGGAAGGTTTACGCCAAAAACCACAAGATCAAATGAACTGCTATATGGGGCTACTACTAAGAGAGGGAGAGTTAAGGAATTGTTCACGGTAGTTACTGTTAGAGGGGAGTGTAAGTTATGTTTCTATCTTATTTTATGTTGTAGGGCATATACTGTGAGTGGAGAGATTAGTTATGTTTCTACCTACTTATGTGTTGTAGTATGGGGAAGTAGGAGTTATTTTTGACGTGTAGGGAAGTCAAAATCGAGATCCTTCCTTGGACTTGGAGGTAAAAAATGGAACTGCAACGTAGATTGTAAAATCCTTCCAAAAATTGAATCATTTTAGTTTAAATGATATTGTAGGGTAACTAATATTTATAATAATTATTGAGATCCCACACTGACTAAAGATATGGCTAAATTAGTCCTTACAAGGTCTGAGTAATCGTCATCTCTTGAGCTAACTTTTGGGGATGAGTTAGTCCTAACCCATATTTGTCTATGCTCCGGAGTCTAGATATTTAGTGCTAGGTGTGAGGGTGTTTGTTCGTAACTCTGTTATTGGGCAATCCACATTTGTCCATGCTTAAATGTTCAATCTTGAGTATAAGGAGGCGTGTTGAGATCCCACATTCATCGGACATATGACCACATTGCTATAAGTTCTTATAAGGCTTGGGCAATCCTCACATCATGAGCTAGGTTTTGTGGATTTAGTTTGGCCTAACAAATTCTTAGAGTAATATCAATAAAATTCTAGCTAGAAGTTTCTTATTTACGTCGGAGAATTGCATTATTAATATTCTAATTTATTTTTTTTATTTGATAAAGAACATGAAAATATAAGGCAGACTGGGAAAATAGGGCAAAGAAGGGGAGATGCTACTCTTCAAATTAAAGTCAAAAACCTATTCTATTTTATAGTTGATACTTATTATGAAAATTAAAGGTACAAAAAGAAAATAAGACATAGGGAGATGTTATATTTCATAAGAAGATACCAACATTACTGAGGAAAGGCATTAACCAAATTTTCTAAATTAATTAGACCGAATAAAACTTTGTTCCAGTTTGTGTCCATATAACATAGAAAAAGTTGGTTTCCATCCCCGTTCTGACTTTAGTTTTTGTAACATTTGTCAATGTTGGAATTAATTTATTGAAGTGCTTGGAATAGGGTTATACAAGGACTAATTCCTCCATGAACAACTATTATAAGAACTGAAACCAAAACAACCAGGACCAAAAATAAAATTATTTATGTAGGGACTAAAAAATTATTTATGCCAATTAAATTTATAGTTTTTTTCCCCCTTCTAGTATTTTTTCTTTGTTTCTTTTCTGAATGTGTAATTCGTTACATGCTTGGTTTTTTTTTCTTTCTACATTCTTATGTAGCTCATGATATTCCTTCCTTTTTTGCAGATCTATCTTGCATTTTTTCTCATGTTACTTTTCAAGGAAAAATTCGCATGTAAGTTTCTGTCGGAGCATCATATTTTTACATATATTTACTTGATGTTAGATTAGTAATTGACCTATAAGCTTAAATTAATATAGAATTGTTGTTACCAAATTGATTTCAAATTTCCATATCGAAAGTTTTGAATGTGGAAAATAACTCAAAATGATCCTTAAAAAAACCAAGTACACTGTGGATAGTAACCAATATAGAAAACCAAACACGAAAGACCTGCAAGCCATGACTCAGACATATTAAATTGAATGTATGAATAGGCTTTGTTTGATTTTTGACCTTATATGGAAATGGAGTGCATGTGTGTTCCAATGTTGCAAAATTCAATTTCAAGGCTTTGGGTTTGCAAAACTTGAGAGCATGTGTTGGAATTTTGACAAATTTGGATAACCTAGACTTTGATACAAGAAGATTGGAAGAATTAGCGGTAGCACATGCTGGGGGAGACTGCATCTATCCATACATAGCCCTCTTAAACTTGTAAATCTTAGGGACTGTTTGGATTCTTTGAGAGTCCCATAATATGTCCCAAAGAATGGTTATAGGTGGAGGGAAACCCTCATCCCACGAGCTAGCTTTTGGGGTTGAATTAGATCCAAACCCAAATTCCAAAAGGATTAAGAAAATGTTTGGTTATTTTTAATAACCAGAACACCATCTGGTTTTTACTCTGTTGTCTGTTTTGAAAGACCCATAGTCGTGGGTATAGTTAGTCCTCCTATGGATCATCAAGTAGACCACAATACTCTGTTGTCTGTTTCGCCACCCTTGTGGTGTAATTTGCATATCTCTTACCAAAAAATGGAGCAAGCTTTGAGTCTTTGTATGGTCCATTTGAACATCTCTTCTTATAGTACTCTAATTGTGGTTACATTTTCTTTTTCTTGTAGCTCAATAAAGGCAAGTTTTCCAAATGTAATGGAGAAAAACTCCCTCATCGCAACAAAGCATATAAAGCTTTGACAATCCTTACAAGCTAGTTTTATGTAGTTAAACTCAACGTCTAAAATGGTATTAGGGCCTATCCTAGATATGTTGTTTGGCCACCCATATTTTCGATGCACCAGGCCCCATAGCCCTGTATGTGGGAGGGTCTATTGGAGAAAAGCCCAAGTCTTACAACTCATAGATTAAGAAATTCTTACCTTGCAAGGCAATTATCTACGGTTTAGTTTGTTAGAAACCGCCATTGATGAAGGTTAAGAACCTTGAGTTTGTTACAAGAAAGAGAAGAGAGAGAAGAGAAAGAAAAGAGATCTAACTGAATCTAACTGAATTGTATTATTGTGAATTGTTGATTACAACAGTGTTTAACATATATATAGTGGAAGTGGCTCACAGAGATTTGCCAGCTATCACAATTAACTAAAGCTAAAGTAAGCTTATTAATACAGTTGAAGTCTTGCTAAACTAACTCTAATGCTAACAGCACTATATCTCTAATATAGTTATGCCCAAAATCTAAGAATGTGTAGGTTAATTTCAAGCTTTATTTAGGTAGTAATGATAAATATTTCTATGCTGATCCACTTTTGTTTTAAATCTACCGTCCTCATATCATGCAGACTGATCTTCGGGATATTTTACATCTTAGAAAAAACCTTTTGAAGGCAGTTTTGAATCATCTCGATTGGAAGGTATGTTTTTCTTAAATTGTGATTAAAATTGTATTTTATTCTTCAATATGTTTATACTATAAGGAAAATATATAATTTAGAAGAGACAGCTTGTATTACTCAATGAGATTGTACAAATATATATACTAGAGAGAATCTCTCAAAATTAGAAAAAGAATAGGTAACTATGTAAGTATTAAACTAAGGAACCTGTATCAACAATATTAAATAGAGGGAATTATTATATGTACCACTATAATCAACGAGATAATTCATTTTTCCCACTAATCTCTTATATCTATCTGTGTTGGGATACAATTTTCCCTGATTTGGTAGAAGTTTCACATTGTGGTCCATAGGAGTATCACTGGTTTACAATCAAGCATCACAATCTCTTTAAAAATGTCAAAAACATAAGTTCTTTGGGAAATAACAATGCCTTCCTATGAGTGAGCTACTTCAATCCCAAGAAAATGATGCAATCAATCTAAATCTTTGGTCTACAATGTTGCTTTAGATCTACAATGTATTCTTGATCATTACCTGTACCAAAAGTATCATCTATGTTTGTTCAAAGATGAACGTCTAAAGAATTCAAAATGACCCACCTCACAAAGAATCATGTCAAACTACTAAATCACTTTGCTGAATTTACCAAACCAAGCTCGACATTATTGCTTTAGATTATACAAATTTTTTGTCACCTGCTACTAGTCAAGCTTTAAAACGATCCGCTTGATCATCAAGGCCTACTGTTATAGCAAAGACCCACTGAGAATCAACTATAGATTTTCTAGGAGGAAGTGGAATTGGTAGTACCTGATAGGGGGTAATGTCTGTTGTAAAATCTAATGTAGCTGGTGATGCAAAGAAGGGTGCATTCTTAAAGAAAATAACATCTACAAAGACTTAAAAACGAGGTGTAGATGAAGAATAATACCAATACCCCCTTTTGAACTTTGGAATATCCAAGAAACAAACATAATTGATCCAACAAACAATTTGTCACAATTGAAAGAAAGATCATTATGAAATAAGTGGAACTTGAGGAAGGACAACCTAGAGCGGGGTCTTCAGGAAACAAGAGCGAGTGAGGAGTCTTAAGCGATTTATCGAATAACATACAATGAGATTAATGTCACTCTTCAATTTTAAAGGTGCTGGAGCCTTGATCTATAAGCTCCAAGTTTTTTCATTCAGCAAGACCATTATGATGTTGTGTGTGTAAGCAATTAGGTTGATGCTTTACATCATAAGAAGCTATGAAATAGTTGAATGGTGAAGAAAAGTATTTTTTGGCGTTGTCACTTTGCAAAATGTTATTGGTTTTTCCTAAATTGGGTCAATAATGTGATCGGTCAATAAAGTGATCCAAGTGCATCTTGAGAAATCATCAATGAAAGTAACATAATATCTGTATCCTAAATTATAGGGTACATGACTAGGACCCCAAACATCATAATGGACAATATCAAATGGAGACAAAGCTATTTTGTTGGCACTAATAGGATAAGGTTCCCTAACATGTTCTATAAGCAGACATGACTATAATCCATGGACTTATGTGAAAGATGAGAAACTGACATCTTTAACCTATGCAGACTTGGATGATCCAAACGGCGATGAATGGTATTTTGCGATGTAAAAACAATGCATACGCTGCAACTAGGTTAGTCAACACAAATTCAATTAAAGAGAGGCAACCAATAACAAACTAGACATAATTTAGAATCATGGGTGGATGAGGTGAAACTTGACAAATATTAGATTCACGTGCCTTAGAACCATTAGCAAGGGTGATCCGTCTCACCAAAATACAAACTCCAGGGTTCCACATTGTGAGATAGGCAAAGAGTAGAAAAAGAGTTAAGAGTAATGGTGGAGGAAGCATGTTGAAATGCGCCACTAAACCACAAATAGTAACTAGCCTCGACAATGTCAAAGTCGAGAGGTTAATTAGAAAGATCAATCACAAATTATCAAGGAACCGAAAACAATGCTCGAAATAGTCTGTAAAACACTCAAACATCATCTTGCGCTAAATGAGGAGGCACAAAGAGCCTGTGGTGGAGCCAAATAACTAGAAACTGAACCATCTGAATATGGGATTCAACAACAACTACCATATCACTCAAATAATGGAAAAAACTCCAGAAAACAAAGATACAGTAGTGGAGTCAATACTGAAACGACAACAAAGAGTGACTTGGGACACACGTCAAAAATGGGACTCACTGACTTGAAGGAAGTTCAATAGAAGCAAGAATGGTTGGGGAACACAATAGAAGTGGCAGCACAAAAGCAGCTCTGTAAAGCGGTATGTGGCCTTTTCGCATTGGTAAGAAGTGTTGTCGGTGGTGGTGTGCAAGTGTTGTTAAGTGGAGGCTGCTAATAGTGGAAAGTGGTATTGGGCGGGCTATTTTGAGTGCGAGTTATAGGCCTGTAATGACAACTTTCAATAGGGGCTTTAGAGATGGTTCCTTGAGGACAACCTCAGGGTGGTGGAGAGCGATTGCCTTAGTTGGGTCTAGTATTGATTCCACCTCGGATCGATTTGTGGAAGGGGTCTCGCGAGTGGTTAGGGATAACCAGAGGACCTCTTTCTGGGATGATTTAAGATGGTCATACTCCCCTGCATCTGCGCTTCCCTAGGCTGTACCAGCTATCTGAGTAAATGGATTTGATTTGTGCGTTTGGGTGGGCCCTGGGTTTTTGCGGTCCTTCTGCTTGGTCGTTTTCTCCCGGCTTTGTTGCTTCTGTTAGTGCAGGTGGGGGAGCTTTTGGAGTGCTTTTGTTGTTGTGGGTGTTCCTAGGGGTGCCATTTTAGTTTTGGCTTCTTGGTCTGTTCTTGTGCTTTGTTTTTTTCCTTTATGTAGGTGGTTGGTGGGTAGGCCTTTTTTAACTTTTTTCTGAAGGCTTGCCATTGTACTTTTCTGGGTGTTTTGCCTTTCTATCTATCTATCTATCTATCTATCTATCTCTCTCTCTCTCTCTCTCTCTCTATATATATATATATATATATATATATATATATTATATTCGCCATTCAAACAAAATAAAAGGGCACCACTACCCGACGATTTAGGATTACGATATCGTACGCTTGCACTAATACGTAATAGCTATATGCTAACATACACTATAACTTACAATAAGATATAGGCATTTGCTTCAGTTTTCTGTTCCTTATTGTGCAGGGTTATTCAACATCGAATGAGCAAATGGTTTTGTACTTGCCGAGTGTCATGTTTGCACTTTGTGTAGGCTGTGTTACGTTCACTGAATGCCTTAAAGAAACTCCTCTAGTTTACAGCTCTTTTGATGTCACTGAATCCCTTGATAATAGTCATAAGGTATAGCTTCCACTCTTCCGCAGTCTGATTTTCGATTGAATAGGTTTAGTTGATCTGTTACTAAGAAACTCATTATGATCTTTGTAGTTTGAAGACCCTAAGCACCAATGTTTGCATGAATTTTTGGATTGCTCTGTGGAAGTTCTCACAGAAATTCACAAAGTTTCCAATGCTGAGGTGTGATCCTTTACTTACAGAATCTTGTATGTGTTAACTCTCACGGTTTCATAGAGGCTGCTATAATTTTTCAGGTTTCCGAGCTGCAAATATTTCCAGGCATACGGGTTCCCCAAGAAATAAGTGATCAGCTTTTGCTTGAAATGGAGTCCTCTATTCTTGAAGTGTTGGCGGAAGAGGAAAATAATGAAACACATTTACCTGATATTTTCTTAAAATGTTCTCTCTTGTCGAACCTACTATATGGTTATTTCTTCACAAGGTTGTCACTTTTCTGTCATCCTTTATCTATTTGGTTATAACTATGGTACTGATGTTATGGTGTTTATGATTGCAAATAGAAGTGGAGTAATCATTAAAAAAATACAATTTACTGATGGAGAAGATGAATACTATTTTCATTTTAACAAAAATTTAAAATTTGCTGATTTGGATCTGCCACATCAACATCAAAACTGCCATGTCATACCTTTGACGGACACGTCATCCTTCTGTAACGAAGGTTCATTAAAAGGGTAACACTGTAAACTGTGAAGAAAGGAAGGAATTTAAATAATGTAATGGATCAATGTGGTAGAAACCTTAAACTTAAAGGACCACGGGATGCATTTGGCCTTCCATTTATTTATTGAGATTTGACTTCAAAGCTGATGGAACCCATGCGGTCTTTTAAGTTGTCTTTTGGTTCATTTGATTTAATTTGAGCTATCGAGCTGAACCGAGTTGTTTGTAATCTTGAATCAAGTCGAATTCGAGCTCGAAAATAAGGTTCACAACGTACTCCAATTGATTTTTGAGCTGAATCAATTCATATTGAGTTAGTCGAGATGAACTCGGCTCAACTCATTTCCGGTCGTTTGTAAAACTAATTTTCCAAATTGGATGAAAGGCAAACTATCATTAGATTAGAATGAGGGTAAAATCTCCCTAGTTAAAATCTCCTCTTTAATTTCTTTTAGTCTTGAGACTCTTGTCACCTAATTTTACCATTAATACCATATCAGCATTTAATTTTGATACATGCTTTTATGCTCTCAGGAAAATAAATGTTTCATTCTGTTCGAAATTAAGCCAATACTTGCAAGTGAGGCTTAATAATGCTGTAAGAATCATTCAAGAAGAAAGTGACCATCGGGTTAGTTCCGTAAGTTATGTTCCTACATGTGAGGACACAGGTTCTCTCGCTGCTTCTGTTCATTGTTTTTTTTCATCACCTATATTTTGTGAATGGAGGGATCAAAATTTGGACTTTGTTCCATTTGGTGAGGTTATCCAATCTGTGGAGAAGCTTTTGAAATCATTTGTTGGTCTATATGATGGTTATTCTCAACATTTGGCGAGTCTTCAGTCTGATATGATCATGCAAGATACAGCTTCTACAGATTATGTGCAAAGTTTTTGCTCATATGACATAAGTAAAAGCAGGATTGTTGATATGGAGTTGGATGTAAATGACAATTCAAGAGATGCAGATAGTCTACTTGTTGTAAAAAAAATTGGTAGTGGTGTGTCATCTTCTGCAGAGAAGTGGAAAGTTGGCATGATATCACTTATTTCCTGTTTTTTCTACGCTTCACCTGTTCTGACGTGGAATACACTCTTCAAACTAATGGAAGAAGAGTATGACCCCAAGGTAGACTCTTGACACTTCCATATTTTCTTTACAGTTGCAAACTTATTATTTTCTTTGTTATTGAACAGTTTCTATTTATTTACAGGGTTTTAAGATATGAATGAACGGGATATTTTTTGTTTGTTTTTTTAAAACTTCTAAAATTGAGGAAAGGGAAGTTATTATTTATTGAGGTGGCACTAATGGCCATTTTACAATTGTTCCCATGGAAATTTAAACTCCGTCCTGAGGTTACAAGACAACGTCTTATCATTAAGATAACATCTCATGGACAAGGGAGTAGAAATAATGAAGACTTTGGATTCTACTTATGATATAATATAAAAGAGAGACTAAACACAAAAATTGTTTATATAAATAATAGACTCTTAAATCTACTTAAATAAGTAAACTAATTTTGATAATTATTAAACTCCTAAATCCTTTACCTAGTTAAATAATGAAAATTATCACGGAACGTAAAAAATATGGAAACTAATCCTAAGAAATAATGTAGGACATTCCAAATTAATCTAATGACACCCCGAAATATTATATATTTTTTCATATATTCTAACACTCCCGTTTTAACTCAAGCTTACCAAACATTTATCTTGTTACGGATAATGAAGATGATGACATTGTTACAGTAAAGTTCTAGATTTTAGGGAACCTAGCTGAGACTAGCTAAGGTGGTTGACAAGTTCTCACTTGGTCAACCTCCTTAGATTTGAAGGGGGAATAGGACTATATAGTGGGCTGCTATCTTGTACTGGGAGATTGGGCTTTGGCCCACTCCTCTCCAATCTCTAAGTCAGAACTCTGTTAGGAGTTGGTTAAATTTAACTGTCTATAAATACACGATGGTTGCTTTTTTGACATCCAATGTTTCCTAGAAACACATGGAAATGTCCAAAAAACCCAGCGGTAGTTAACTACCGCCGGTTTTCTAGTTATAAGCCAGCGGTAGTTAACTACCGCTGGGGGCATTTAAGTATTTTACATGTGTTTTTAGGAAGTTTTTGATGTTAGAAAAGCAATTTTCTAAATACACCATTGTACTCACTCTTATGACCAACCACTCCTCTCCTCTCCTTTACTTTACTTTCTCTGATTCTCTACTTTGATTGTAATAGTAATAATTACCAGATTTCTTATTGTAATTTCTTTTTTATAAAATATAAAGAAATAAGGAAGTCAGTCCTAAGAATTAATATAATATATTCTAAATTACTCTAGGACATACTCAAATATTATAAGATATTTCTATATATTCTTACATTTATTATTTATTTTATTTTCATTCTTTCTAAATATAGGTGCGTGGAAAAATATTGCATCATCTCTGTGAACATCCTCACTGGTCCTCTTCTTCAAGATTAATCGATTTGGTATGAAAATAACTGGGTGTAGATTTCAGTGAACTATTTGTATGTGAACACATCACAATTTGCTTTGTGTTTTGTAGGTTAATGTAATGAGCGATATCATTACAGAGCAAGTTGGACTTAAGCTTTCTTGTGGGAATGTTTTGACTTCTACACATGCTTTACTATCTAACTTGGCTTCCCTGGATGCTGTTGGTAAGGAGAAATGCGGCCTGTATTTAAGTGAAGTGGAAACTGAACAGGTATCTTTGAATCTCAATATATTTTGATTTTCGATATCTTTTCAACTAATACAGTATTTGTTAAAAACATGTTTAGAATATTTTTAATTACTGCATAGATTTACGATAGGCATATCTTCATTTAAATAGGAATATAATCTCCTACTTTTATTTTGTAATTATTACTTTAAGCCTATATAAAATGGACTCCGCTGTGTAGTTGCACACAGTTTCATTTCAACATCATATGTCTCTGTTCTATCTCTTCAAACATGGCATCTAGATCCTGGCGAAGGAAACCGATAAGTCGTGCCTGCTAGTGAACTAGCTGTCGTCTGGGGACGAATTTTTTTGACAACCATGTTTTCTTTCCGATTTTTGCCACTTGCTGCTATGTTACAATATTCCTGCGTGTACCCTATACCGTCCAACGCTGCCAGAAATTTTCCTGTGAGAGCACCATAACCAGGAGAGGAATATCCCAATCAATGCAATTCTGAAGTTGTAGGTATTCAATTTACGTGCTGAAACCGACTTGCACGTTTTAAAGCTTGGTCTTTGCCTCCTCCATGCATGACATTGACGTCGCATCTTTGCGAGTTTGCGAATCAATTTTTCCGCTGCTCAGGTCGTTGAACCTTCCTAGTTCTGACTTTCCTTATTTTAGGACGTGGGTACCCACCATTATGCTGTGACAACCATTTTTCATCACTTTTTATTGTTGTTTTCTTTACTCTCTGCTTTGACTGATGGTGGCTTCATCTGGTACTCTAGATCCTCCAAAGGCCTATTCGGCTAATTATGAAAATTTTCTTTGTTGGTTTAAGCGTCGCAAATCCTCTTGACGTATTGCTTTGGTTGCACAAATTGGTAATTTATTTGCTTGCGTATCTCAGTCACCTCCCCTTGCTCTCTGGGTTCTTGGTTTTTGGTGCAGCTGACCATATCTTTGGTGGTAGGAGTTTTCTCTCTCTCTCTCTCTCTCTCTCATTATCTTGTTATTTGATTGTTGAGAAGTCCCACATTGGATAAGATATGGCCTGGCAATGTGCTTATAAGTTGGTGAGTATTGTTCTCCTTAAAAGCCGGTTTTATAGTGGTTCAGCAACCGTATTTTGTTGGGATGTGTGAGCATAAGTGAGCATAAGAACATAAGAACATCATCAACTGATAGTTTAGGGAAATCAAGGGACATAAGAACATCATCAACTGATAGTTTAGGGAGAGGATAGGCAACTCAAATCAAAGGGATTGAGTTTTGAAACCATTTGCTATAGTCTCTTAGAATTTGGGTTAGGTCCAATTCAACCCCTGTAAAACAGATTTTTACGGTAGGATGACTCACCACTTTTAAACACGTTGTCAGGTCATATCTCATGGCACTTTGGAACACACGTCACTCACTCCCAAGACTAAACATCAGGAGTGTGACCAGAGTGACCCGATAGCAGGTGGCCTAACAGATCTTTGATAGGCTCCGATACCATCTTAGAATTTAGGTAAGGTCTAACTCAACCACTTTAAAACCGGCTTTTATAGTGGTGAGTCATCCTACCGAAAAGTCGGTTTTATAGGGTTTGAATTGGACTTAACCCAAATTCTAAGAGACTATAGCAAATGGTTTCAAAACTCAATCCCTTTGATTTGAGTTGCCTATCCTCTCCCTAAACTATCAGTTGATGATGTTCTTATGTTCTTATGCTCACTTATGCTCACACATCCCAACAAAATACGGTTGCTGAACACAAGAAGGAAACTCATTTAAATCATTTAGACACTTGTTCTACATGGTAATGTACCATTTCAGTTAAGATGTTTTGAGGGCTTGCTATCTTGAAAATTGAATGCCCCATAATGACAATTCCTCACTCGGTAAACTCTCACTTGTTTGTTCAAAAATCTCCCACCTGATAAACTCTTGGCATGATTTCTCAAGCATGTTGTTGTCGCCGTACCCGGAAAACATATATGAAAAGAACAGGGGAGAATCTCTTAGTAATCGAACTGAGATGGGCTGAGAACCTGGCTGCAGATGTCACAATCGCTGTTACCAGAAATGTAAAGGGGAGGGGTGCTGGCTGGTCTTCACAGAAAACAGACATAGTGATGTAAATCTCCTAGAAACATTGCCGAGAAGGGCAGTGAACCTGGACTTCACAGTCCCATTTGTAGTTGCAAGCGCTGTAGGGATGAAGAGTGAAGTCTATTGATTAAGAAAACTGTTTTCAAGGGAAGAGAGCGATTTTAGCAAAAAGACTTAAACCCAATTTTAGTGTATCTGTGTTTCCTTTATACTTTGTCATTTTGATGGTGAGTATAGGGGAAATTTAAACAGTGGGTGATGCCTAAATCAGCCAAGTATTTAAATATTGCTTAGAAACTCACCACTCTATTCTGATTGGAAGGCTTTGATGGGTAAGTTAAACTTCTGTTCCACCATATGCTTTTGAATTGTTTAAATATGTTAAGGGCATCAGACTCTGTTTTCAGAAGATAAATCCAAGTGAATTGAGTAAATGCATTAGAATTCAGTAAATCCAAGCCCCACCCCTCTCTCTCTCTCTCTCTCCCTACCTTTTCGATATAAACCAAGCATAATGTAGAAAATAATATATCTAATATATTTCAAAATTATTAACAGAGTACATGTACTAATTCGTTTAAATATACTATTGTAAACCTAATGGGCCTGATTAGTGGGCTAAATACAATATAATCACAATTATACGTTATTTACAAGACTAACAAAATTTCTTCTTCTGGTTATCAGTTTGTACATGCTTAATGTAGTTTTTTATGGTACTACATATTTTCATTATTTTGTCGTAACCGTAGCTTTGTACTCTATCATATCTTACCATGGTTGTCGCGGGGTATGACAATGGTGCTTCATAATTTTGAAATGAACATGGTTTGTTGTTATGTATTAATGTTATTGTTATTAAATTAAGTTATTATTGGTTCAATCATGCAGTGCTTTCAGTCACTAAGTGACTTGGTACATAACCTTTCAAAAGTTGATCTTGATTGGTTTGGACGGGTGAAGCTTATTGATTGCATCTGTAATCTTATTTCACTCCACCCTCAATTTGGTCAGGTGATTTTTTTAATTTCTTGGCCTGGTTTTTATATTTTTTCTAGATACTGTGAGAATGTCCTAGAGATAAGAGAAAAGGGTTTTTGCTTAAATTTTTACTATAATGAGCGAGAATTCTGATATATTTCTGGTAGAAATAATTTTTGCTGTCCGATTTCAGTTATTGTAATGGTATATATCATGATTCAGTTAGACTTACCTGAACTTATGCACAGTTACAATTTCAGTTGCAACTACCTAATCATAATCTTAATATTGAAGCTATTTTGTGTGTCTTGTGCGGACTAAGCTTTGACAGTACTTTGCTGATTCAAAAAAAATAAAAATCTTACTATTGCAACTGTCTGTAACAAGAAAATAACAGAACTGGTTAACTCGCTAATTGCCACATAGTGATGCCTTGTGTTAGTTCTAACCTTAATACCTATCCATTTATCCACTGTTTTTTTCTCTTTTGACAGACAATGATAGAAAGATTACTTTTGATGCTCAATGATATCGATTATCGAGTTCGGTTATCTTTTGCAAGGAGGGTTGGTGTTCTTTTCCAAACATGGGATGGTCATGAAGAGCTTTTTCAGGACTTGTGGTTAGTTTCATTTCAAATTATTTTGACACATCGATATTTTCATTGAAATGTGTTTTTTACAACTTGATGCTCATGTTTATTATTTTACAATTAGACCTTATTTGATGATGCTTTTTGGGAGTTTTAGGATTTTATTTATTTTTTTGTTTTCCATTACCCAATTTTATTTTGCACTTCTGTGTGTTAGAAATACTGATGTTATTGTAGTATTTGTTGTATCTGGGCCTTCTAGCTTAGCACATTGGTCTAACTGCTTTCATTTAGTGCCAGCGGTATCTATGTTAGGCAGTTACAGTTATAATTGTCAATAACTTGCGTAAATACCTCTAAATTTGTTTCTCTTCAGATTCAGAATGAAAATTATTCAGATTTATTCTCCTTATTAGAAGTTGAACTTAGAGAGAATTCTATTGACACTTTGTGCTCAATCTTTGGATCTATTTGTAGATAGCTAAATCTGAACACTAGTTTGAACCACCTGTAACTAACTTCATCAAGTTATTTACAGGGTTGTGCTATGCTAAGTATGTCCTACAGTAAGTGTACTGTACTGTAACTAACTCAGTTCGTTACGGTTGGTTACATAAGAGTGAAGCTAATCTAAGACCTAAGTGTAGTCTATCATACTTACACTGTACTCTAATACTCCTTAGATTTTCTAAATTCTTTGAATTCAGAATTTTAAAACCATGTGTGCGTAGGTTATGGTGGTCACTCATTGAACCATCAATTAGTTCCCCATTCCCCCTTGCGAGAATTTTTTTATGTAAGGAGATTCATTATCATCTCTTTGCTTTGGTTGTTTCCCAGTTCAAATTTTGGTGTTCCACTGGTGGTCTATTCCAAAGTAAAAACTATCAATGCGAAGGAGGTATTAGCTGCTGGTCCTCAGCCTCAATCTATAATGGAAACAGTTTTGATTACTCTGATGCACGTTGCATTGCATAGTGAGAAGGTGGAGTTAGAGGTAACCTTATGGACAAGACATTTTTTTTTTTGGTTTACTTTTAAAGTTTTTTGATACATTCTTGTGCCACTGTCTAATGCTATTCTAGTGTATGATACAAAATAGTCAAGTTTTTCGTTTTATTTAGCAGTGCCATTTGTTTCCTTTCTTATTCTTGATGCCTCTTTTCCAGGCTGTTTTTATGATATGCGTGGTGTCTGCCATTGATCCTTGTCAAAGGTACGAAAAATATTTCCTTCTCATTTTAAAACCTTTGCTTTAATTTCTTATCTGCCGTGATGTGTTCTAGAGAATTGGTCTGCGCGGTACTTGACAATCTTTCTAAAGAACTTCAGTATACAACTAGAATGAAGGTAATTGTTTTTTATGTCTCTGTTTAATTTGACCTTGTGCAATGACTATATGATTGTAATTGCCTATCCCGTTTCTGTTGTTTGGTATTACCAAATATACGTCTGTGACAATTAGCTTGATCCAAAAGTTAGTTTTTCATTTTCTGAAAAGAAAATTTATAGTTAGATGCATTATTTTATTTAATAGATGGACCCATTTTGTTATGGAAAATTCTATAGGTAGGTTCTGATTTGCGCTATTATGTTCTCAAACAATATCTTGATTCTCATTCTAGACCTGAGATTGGTACTTACAAAAATTATTTCATTATGTATTGAAGCTTCAAAAAGCTTACGAACACTAAACAGTATCTTTTTATTTAATTTTCTTTTATGCAGTATTTAGAGGAACTTTTGGGATCACTTCTCTTTTGTTGGGTAGCTTGTGGTGTAAGTTTGGCTGCACTTGTTGAGGTAATTTGTTCATTATATAGTTTACCAAGTCTTGAGTGAGATTTACTACAAGGTAGTACCTTAGTTTTGCTTCTAGTACTGCTCTACAAAGCCTGTCAGTTGCAAACGCAGTCCGTGTTACTTATATACAGGACATCAACTGATATTTTAAATTCCATTTCAAATTTGATAAAAATTAAATGTTTCCGAATTGAAAAGTTGAAATATCATTTTTTTTCTAAATTTTCAAAACACTTCTTTCAAACCAGCGACTAGGGAAAGAGAGAGAGGGATGAGGGTGTGGGCGAACGGAAATGTGTTTTGTGTACAATAGAGGCTCTGTGCGTGGCTGCAAATGTGGGACTGCAGTTGGAAAGAGAGGAATGTTGTGCTAGCATCGAATGGTGAAATACACTCCGTGGCAGCTGGACATGAGGTATTGTACCTTGTGCACATGTGGATACAGTAAGGAGAATGGTAGCCGTGCAGACAAGGATCAAGTCTTCGTGGAGCAGCGGTTGGTGGAGATGGGAGCTGCATGTGACGGTGTATGCAGATCTTGTTCTCGATGGAGGGGATGGAAGATGAGTTTCAGAACTTGTGAGGTAGGGCTGCAGATCTGGTTTGAGATATTGTGAAGGAGGGTTTTAGGGTAGAAGGATGCAGTTGGAGAAGAGACGAAGAGAGGACACATTCTTATGCAGGTTGGGAGTGGAGGAATTTTTTTTAGAAACGTTGTAAATGATTTTTTACTTTCAAAAATATCAGAAATATTGATCTTGTTTTCTAAAATTGAAATAGCAAGGTAAACATGTTTTCGTTCTCATTTTGTTTTTTATGTCGGAATCGAAACAGAAACTAGCCAAAATAAACGGACCCTTAAATTTCAGCATGTTGGAAAGATGGATATATGCATTGTGCAAGCTCAAGAGGGAAGTCCAAAATGTTACGTATGCAGTAAAACATTCACGAGCTTTCACCTAACAGGTTGGGATTTCATACGAGTTGGTCCTTGGTAGATTATAGGCTGCTGGTTATGTCTTACTAGAAACCCTAGACACTTCCCTTGCCACTGGCCACCTTGGGCTTCCTTTGTTGCAGCCTCCAGCACCTTCATTCTGCTGGGTGTGAGGGGGTGTGTTTGAAACCCAGCTTCAACTATTGTGGACAAAGTAGTCTTTACAAGGCCTAGGCATCACATTTCAAATTCACTATTGGGATTGAGCTAGGTCTATCCCTTTCTAAGAATTTGCTAAAACCTAATCTTTTTTTTGAGGAAAAACCTAATTTTTTTTGTCGCCTTGACTTGACCTTCTATTAGTTTTCTCTTTACTATATCCGGTTATATTTTCTGATGTTAAGGTACCCAATTGTTATACTAGCAAAGAGAGTGGCTGGAGCAAGTCTTTTAGTATTTGATTTTAATTTAGCCTTTGGTAGGCTTAAAAGTCATGTTCCAAAGTTGGGAAACACAACCAAGACATCCAACAGTTGTTCACTCATCCCGAGGAACTTAAAGCACAATTAACTCCTTAAGTTCCTTTGTTAAGGTTTAGAATGCTGTGCTGAACTCATAACTGAACGAGCTACCAGCCTTGGTGTAGTACATAGCCATGCAATAGGAACCTAAGGAAATTCCAACTTGTATGTTTTGTTCCACTGCATCTAATTTAATTCTATTATTGTGCTATTTCATCTTCTGGTTTCACTACATTTAATTTTATACGGTTTTTGTGCCATTTCATCCTTTGATTCATCTCCTAGGAAGCATATGTTCCGTGTGGTAATCTTTCTTTTTCTTGATGAATCAATGCGGTAATCTAAAATATTTTCTATGGTGAAGTTTTTTATTTGGACAACGGCTTTCATTTGCGGTATTCTGATGAAATTATTCCTTGGCATTAATAATTGATTTGTTGCTCTACAGACAAGGCATCTTTTTGCGCCAGATGCCCAACCTGGTCATTTCCTTCAGTATTGTTGTACATGGCTTCTTCCTGCTCTGCTTCTTCATCAAAATAGTTCTGATCTTAATTGGGTTGCCAAGGTCTGAGCAGTTTCCGTAACTAATATTATATTCAATATAAAGTATGGAAGCTTCTAGATTTCATTCTGTAGGAAAGAAAAATTATAAAGGTTTCAATTCGACGCGCTTATGCTTTTAGAATTGCCTTTGGTGAAATGATTAAAACTTTGCACCATCTCTTTCACCTAGTACCTGTGTCATACATTTCTAAGTGCAGTGTCTGTTTGTTGTTTTCTCTAACAGAGTTCCTTTTTGCAGATCATTGGTCAGCCTATGACAGTTCTTGTAAAGCAACACTTTGCTTCAATATTTTCAATTTCTATGGCTTTGCATTGCAGTAAGAAACCAGGATCAGAGAGGGGAACTCATGTGCTTCAGAGTTCTATTCTTCATTTTGGTCAGATATCTGAGAATGAACGGGACAAACTCATAAAGAGACATATGGTGTGCTACTCTGCTCTTGAGGATTTGCTTGTTTTATAGAAAATAATATTTCTGGATACAATTCATGCAAGGATTGGTCGTTGGGGGTCTATAGAAAGTCCATTTTTTGAAATTTCTAAGAGATCAAAACGTCTTCTATGTTTATTGTAACATTTTAAAGGAGAATTATCTTATTTCAATTCATTGAATGAGGAGAAAATGACTTCCTTCCTTAACTTATTAAATAATAAAATATTTTAGAAAATTCTTCATTTTCTATAAACAATGTTGAGATCAAAATATTTATCCGGAAAATGTTCCTACTTGAAAATATTTTGAGAAATAATTTATACTTTTGGACTTTGGTTGGTGGTGAGGGTTGTCCCACACCCCCCTATGCCGGGAATGGATATGTGCGGTTGGCTTGACAATAGGTTCTTAGAGTTTGAGCTTGGGATTAACTCAATCCTAAAAACTAGCTCAGGTAGAGAGGAGAGCCCCCCACTTATAAGTTATAACCACTATTTTGGCCATATCACTAGTCAGGGTAGGATCTCTAATATTAATAGCTACTAATAACTTTTTGTTAATTTCTGCTCAACATTTTTTAATGACAATTGATCAAACCTCAAAGCATTTTTGCTTAGTCGTTTTCTGGGAAAACAAGTGGACTGCAAATTTGACGGGTTTTCTTGCAGTTCACACACATGTTTTGCCTTTTAATATATATTTTTCACATGCTGTGGCTTTAAGTGTTGGTGTTGATATTATGTTTATAAGTGGGGGCCATCCTCACTTTACAAGCTGGTTTTGTAAGGCCGAGTTAGGCCCAACTACAAATTCTAAGATAATATCAGATCCTATCTAAGATCTGTTTTGTCACTTGCTATAAGGTTTACGCTATCAGACCACTCGGGTTACGCTCTAAAAGTCCAGCCCTGGGCGTGAGGGGTGTGTTAAGAATCCCACATTGGATTAGAGATGGCTTGAGCATATGTTTATAAGTGGGGGCAATCCTCACCTTACAAGCCGATTTTTAAGGTTGAGTTAGTCCCAACAACAAATTCTACGAGAGTTATATAATACCCATTGCCATATGTAATAATAATGTTCTTTATAATTAATTATTGTATTTGTTTGAGGAGATATTTTGGTTGTAAGTTTTAACATATTGTTCTTCACGTGTACTTTCAGGTCTCTATTGTCAGCAGTATTTTATCTTTATGCTCTTGTTCTTCCGACCCTGTAGTCCCTTTCTTTTCTAGGGATACAGTGTCACTTGTGATTCAAACAATTGTTGATGGATTTCTGGAATCGTGAGTTATATTCTCTATCTTGTTGTGTATATTTAATCCTTTTACTATTTGAATCTTGATATGTGTTTTTTATTGAGACGTAGGGATGGTAGTCACACAACTGCTGCTGTTGCTGACAAGATCAACATTTTTCGCACTGATAGAGTTTTCATGGTACTTTTTACTTCATACAACTTGACAACACCATTCAGATATCCTTTTCCCTTTTTCTTCGATTCTTGCCTTGGTGATTATAATGAACTCAATTCTTTTGTAACTGCAGTTTTTGGTAGAAATTCATTATAAAATTACGGCAGCGTCTCATTCCAGGCATAAGTGCCACCGATTATCTGGAATTGAAGTTCTTATTAGTGTTCTTGGTGAGAGAGTTACTGCTTTAAGCACATCCAAGTAAGTTTTATGGACGGAGCATGTATCTCATATGTCTCTTTATGAAAAAAAAAGAGAGAACTAATTAATGGATTGAAGAGAGGAGTTATAGATCTAAGTTAGAGAGAACAAAGTGTGAGAATGATATAGTTGATGTTCATTGAAGGGAGGGAGGCGCCACTGCTGTAATGTTGAAGAAGTAGGGTTGTCAGTTTTCATCGTATAAGCCTTTATTTCATTTCTTTTTATTAAAAAATTTGCCTTTTTTTTGCTAAAAAAAAAAAGAGAAAAGAAAAATGTCTTTCTTTTTATGTGTGCACTGTAGTCACCTAGTTGGTTTTTTTAATAAATATTTTAGTTTTTCTTGTAAAAAGACTTTTTTGGCTTTTATTGTAAAAAAAAAAAATTGTTTGCTTTTAGTATTTTTGTTTCGTAAAGAGATATGTAAATGGTAATTTAAATCTAAATTTAATAAAAAGACAATTTTTAATAAAGACCAAGTTATACTGCCGAGTCATCGGTTTAATCCGGTTCTACCATGTGGTTAAACCAATGACCTGATGGTTCGACCATTGACCCAGTGACCCAGTATCCCCACCGAGTTGATGTCCGGTCCGGTTTTTAAAACTATGGCCTGAACCTCACTTATACGGATCCGTTTGTTGGTGCTTTGTAATATGTCATTCTAATAGTCTGACCAAACAAAGATCTCTTACTGTGTCAGGAACTCTTGAGTTGCCTAGATGGGTTCCTAAATAATTATGTATTAGCTAAGGGACTCTTGATTTGGTCATGCAAAACCACGTGACCCGCTCTCACTTCGTGCCTTTTGTGATTCTGATTGGGCCAGTGATAGGTTTTAGCTTTTTACTGTTAATTGTCTCCTTTGTATTTCCCTTAGTCGTAGCAGATTGGTTGTTTTTACCTGATCCCTATGTATATATGTCTTTATGTACAGATATATGCTATTTGCCAACCTGTCCAGTGTCCATTTGATCCATATCTTGCATCATCATCAAATTTGAAGTTTTGATCAGTTTATTTCTCATTTACTTTTTCTTAAATTTTGAGTGAATGCAGTTATCTTTTCAATTTGATTGGACCATTGATTGGATATCCTGCTTTACAAGACCAATGCTGTCGTATACTTTCTGCATTGTTGCTATCTTTTAAGAAGCACCTATCAGCAGATATCACTAGTATGCTTGGCGAACAGCTCCAGGTTTATGCTGTTTCATTTATAACGTTTTCAATTCATTTGATTTTTTTATTCCATTATTTACTACGTTGTGTTCTGCTCAGTTTCTTGTTTCAAAGTTAGTGGCATGTTGCACTCCTTCGCAAAGGAAAGAATCATGTGATAGCGTTGTATCAAGAGCTTTATCTCTCCTCCATATGTTTACTTTGGATTCTGATCCATCCATGCATGATTACGTCAAAGTGACTTTCTTCTACTCAACTTCTCTCTGTTGTTTTAAGGATCTGGTCTTGTTATGCTTTATGGATGCATAAAAAATATTCTTGCAGGAATTGGAGCCGTTTCCTGAATTAAAAATATTTGACAATATACGGAAGTTTCATGAAGAATTATGCCACACTTACTCTATTCGTGACCACATATTGAAGGTAATGAATTATAATCTATTTTCATATTTATGAACTTGTTAGGGTCCATGACACATGATTACCACTCCATTAAAGCCTGTTATCAAACCTCCTTTAAAAGTCGGTTATCAATGGGAAGCACAAAGCCACTTAAATACTTTATCGAGCATCCCATACTACTTAATGTAAGACTTGGGGGCACTTCCGTGTGAGTATTGATGTTCCAGCGGCTGCACTCTACGATGCTTTACTTGGCCTTTCCTTGCCAGCCCCTCCTCATTAGGTAGCCTTTTTGAGCTACCGACAGCCATGCTTATTGATAAGTATCCTGAAACTCGAAGAACCCTCCCTTTAAAGCTAGCTATCAAGGGGAAGAACTAAGCCACACAATACTCCACCAGGCATCCTATACTACCGATGTAGACTTGGGCACCCTATAATACCCAAGTCCCTATCATCTATTTTTTACATGTTTTATGTAAAGCGGAAACTATTTTCCAATTGTTCCTGCTGGTTACCATTGGAAAAGTTTTGCAGCAATTTTCCGTACTTTTCAAGTGCTTCTGCATCTCTGTGGGAAACTTTTCCAATGAGCGATCTATGCCATCAGCTTCGATGAACTCTGAAGTTTGTAATGGTGTTGCTCAATTTCAAAACGCCTCTGTAACCTCCCCCACACGTGGCGGCCCGTCTGGAAACCTTTCCTCTAGCAGTTCTAGCAATTTAAACTCCAACTGTAGCCTTTAGCTGTGCATGCAAGCATGTCCATTGAGCTTTCTAGCACCCTTTTCAATGTTGCAGTTAGCTTCTACAGTTTGGTTACAAATCTAACTTTGTTTTCTTGTTTCGTAACACTGGCAAAATTTCTTGTGCAAACAGCCCTTTTCCGGCACATTTTCTCTCTCCTTGAAAAGGATTTGTGCTCGTTTGGATTTGTTGTAACCTATTATTAGCTCCTAGTTGATTGACGTTTCCATCCTATCGTGCACATGCTTTGTGCTTCGTCCATCTGCTGTTTTTTTTTCTTTCCTGTCGGTGCATTTCTCAACCGTGTTTTCTACACTCATATCTGGCTGGACTACAAGTTTCTTGCCCCTTTGTAACAAGCTTAAAGCTTAGTAAGCTAGCTTGAGGGGGACTGTCAAAATTTAAAAAATCAAATCCATATACTTATTATTTGGATTTGAATTGCAAACTCATATCAATTAGCATTTATTATATTTATTTTACATACTATTATAAATAGAGGTGAGTGTGGTATGGATTAGACACACAACAATCACACATTTTACAGATATAAATAATATAGTTTTTCAAAATAATTAGAAATATATATGTATTTTTTGTTTTGTTTTCAAAGTCTGATTTTTTATTAAAGCTTAATAAAAGATATTTAAAACATTTAATAGTTTTTTTAAAGCAAAAATCTTGATCATGAGGTTTGCTAATTCTGTTTTAACTTGTTTTCTGTTACATTGTTCATTCTCAGTTTGCAAAGAGGTCTTGCTACCTTCCACCGCGGTTACTTTCGTCAAGGTGATTTCCTTTCTTAATGGTCTTTCCTATTTTAATCTTTCATGTTATTTAAATAACTAAATAGTAATTCAAAATCTCGTGAAAATATTACTTATACCGTGTGCAGAGTTTTTCTAGAGAGAGAGAGAGAGAGAGAGAGAGAGAGAGAATTGGAGGACAAGTATTTACATAATAAATATTAGACAAACAGCATTATAACTCACAATTTGGTTGTGTTGTGTTGAAGTTTCTGTCATTTGTGATTTTTAAATACAGTTTTTCTTCAGTCTCCAGGCATTGCACAAGAAGTTACTGATTGAAGAATCCTTTCAAATAAGAGGCAGAGCAGAAGGTCACTTTAAAGACAAGTATTGGCATGGTGACCATGAAATTGTGCATGCAGTTTGGACACTTGTTCACATGGGTGGCTCGGATGATGCAAGTGGTGTCAGAGAATTGGTTTCAGATTTCATTTCTAGGGTATGGCAGAGCGAGGCATGAGCAGAAGCTTCATGTTCTCCTCGTTTTTCACTCATACATAACACTTGAATTTCACATGTCTCACAACAAAATAGTGAATGGGACTTTTGGATGGTAAGCGGCAAGTCATGGGTGACCATGGCCCACTCTGGGGATCCCGTAGTTCAATGGTTCATCCCTTCCTCCATAAATTTTTATACCGTGGATTTAACAGGGATCCTTTCCCTAGGAGGCACAAGCCGCTACCACTTGTATAATTCTATTTGGGATCCTCGATAATTAATTTTTGAGGAATGCTAAGATTAACATGTTCTTCATTAGTAGAAGTTCTCATAGGATCTACTGAAGTTCCACTTCCCTAATGGTGACTATGATTTGATACAACTATTTATCTCCTATCTTGCTGACCACTATCATTCATAGTTTGGACTAAATATATCTTCTACCTTTTATAGTTCTAGTTTTTAAATAATCGTTAAATGAAGAGAAATAACTAAATATTAAATACAGTTTATATTTTAAAATAAATGTATGGCAGAACTATCACTAATTAAACAAATTTTAGTAATTAAATTATCATGCCAAACTGTGCGCTTATCAAATTGATTATATCCCTTCTTGTAAAGAACCTTCATCGAGGCTGCACTGCTGCAGGTTGGTGCTGGGGACCCACACTCTGTTGTTTTCCATCTTCCAGGAAAGAGTACTCATATCCATCCAAGCAAGTTTATTGATAACGGCAGTACAGGGGAAACCAATTACAACTTAGATGTGTGCATATCTGAAGAACTTTTAGTTGTCCTTATGAAGTTACTAATGAAATACCTGATGGATGATTCAGTGAAAATTGTGGATATGGCATCACAAACTCTTCGTGTAAGTGTGATTTTTGGCAAACTGTTTATGAAGCACTTTTACATTTTGTTCCTTTTTTGAATAATTGCAGTGTTATAATTTATTGGTCTGAAACCGGAAGTTTAAATGCTTTGTAAACTAATTCTAAAAATAGATTAAATGTTTAATATTGTATGTGTTTTGTACCTGTGATGAATTAAATGCAAATGATTCCTTGCTTCTGTTATGATTGATTGCATCATTGGTTTGGATTTACAGGGAATTCTTTCGACTGAAAGAGGCCAGAAAGCTTTACAGTCATTTGATTCTTACCAAAGGTCACTCGTCAAGGTAATATTTTAATTCACACAAAAAACTCATCGATTTTGTAATTATTTTCTTTTGGAATTTTCAAGAGTTGAATTAGTAGAAAATTTCTATGATTGTGTTGGTGCACGATTTGAGACATGGGAATGGTTAGGAGATTTTGAATTTGATGGAATTACAAGTTTTTCCTAAAAATTCACTGCATGTGAACTATTGAATAGGCATACCAAGGTTATCATAAAGTGAGAGAATCTCACTGGCCATTAAAAGAGGATTTCCTTCTCATTTAGTTCACTTCCCTAAACTTAAACCTTGAGGTGGAGGTGAGCTCATTGTGGGTGGGATTTATGGGCTTCAGAGTGGAGGTAACTGTTTTGCCAGACTCTAACAGAATGGAGGAGTCATCATTTGATATACTCAATGGACAATACAAATGATGATGTTAGGGGAATGGGGAATGTTGTGGAGGAGTCATCATTTCAAATTATTGGGCATGTCTGAATTGGTAGTTCGCATTTCTGCATCCACTTTTTCTGCACTTTTTGCCTTGTTATCAGGCTTGGGATTCTGAATTTTTGTGCATTTCTATTTTGCTATTAGTACTTATCGTATAATAATTTTGTATTATTGTAGATACATTCCAAAGGCGTTAATATCGAACTTGTGGAAAATTTCCTTTTGGATCTGGATAGGAAGTCAAAAGGTATAATGGTCAGTTTCTGTTCATCTATTATGTGAATCTTAATATGTTATCATGAATGATTGCAGAACTAGTTTGACGTGAGTTAACATTATGCCCGTAATTTTTTGATTTAAATAGACATGTGTTCGGTTGATTCTTATCATCCTCAATGTTTTTCTTTTCAAACCTTAATATAATATTTAGCACAACACTACATCAAATGGCTAAATATAATATCTGCCCAAGAATCACTGAATTTTGAATTTTGATGCTGTATCTTTAGGCTCATAGGAGGTTAAACTGAAGTTAAAACCAGTTAGTTTTACTTAAGTTATGGCTGCCAGTTCGGCAGTTCCATGAACTGTATGCAAGTACTTGCATGAAGATTTATATTGCAACCCTTATTATGCTGGGATTGATGGAAAGGGATGGAATGGAGTGGAGTGGAATGATACTTGGTTTCATTGCTTGGATTGTTTAAAATAGGTTGGAATTGATTGTAACAAGATGGAATCAATGAATTCCATTCAATTATTTTTTTCTCAATGCTTAGATTTTTCTTAAATTTCTATTTAGGAGGTATAGGATGAAACCGATGCGACCTTCTTACAGCTTCACAGCGCAAACTGGTCAATATACACTTCTGAAAACCTTTTTCCTGATTCAGCCCCTCAACCTTGATCTATCTTGTTTTTAAAGAATTGTGGCTCACATCACCCAACAACAATCACAATTTCTGTACTATTGCCGAAGTCTTCAAGCCACAAATCTATAGACAATAAAACAAAGAAACAATTATCTATTACTTTGGTGCCGCTTTATTAGGTTCCGATTTATTATCCACTAAAAATACATTCAGAAATAAAACATGCACGCAGTTCATAAGAATTTTCTGAACTGTTACAGGGCCTCAGTTCATAATTTTCACTATGACACTATCTATTACTTTGCTATTTCAGAAGTGAAAAAATCCAATTGGAGAATTCAGATCATCAATAATTATATTCAGTGGAAGTAATAGTTTGCCAAATTATAAATCTATAGCGAAGTCCTATTAACACCTAAGTCTAACCTTGCACCCAATGTGTTGGGCACACCAGTACCGTGTCAAGACAAAGGTGTCCTGAAATCAAGTAGGCAGAGTGAAATCACAAGTTACCTCTCCATTTGTTTTGTAAGCCTTGTCACCTAAATTTTGATGAATTTGCAATTCATTTAGCAAAAATTTATATTACACCAGAAACTTTACAAGGGATGAGGGTGACATTTTTAATATTTTTATATCGGGACTAACTTGTACTTACAAATCCGGCTTGTAGGGTGAGGGGCGATATTCTTTATAAGCTCTTTTCTTACTTTATCTCTTTTAATTGTGCACACGTTTTTCCAATACACCTCTTCACACTCAACAATATTGAGTTTGGTGCGTGGATAATTTATTGAGATGCCCAAATGGATAGGCTTGCAATAGATTTTTATATTCGGCCTAACTCATTCTTGCGAAACTATCTTTTAAAGTGAGGGATGCCACTTTTTTAAAACTATTTTTAAGCTTTACCTCTTTAACGTGGGAATAAAATTTAACAGTGCAATAATTATCCTTTATTTTCAGTTGCAGAAATTTCACTGGAGAAGTCTACCGTGTGGTTGACAGATGGTAAATCTTTTGAGACGTGGATTTGCCCTTTGGTGTATTCTCTTATTCTCTACTGCAACGATGTAGTACTAAGGTATTATTATGGCCCTACATTGCTAATTAAATGTTGACAGTCAAAAGCCACTAGCTTTTGGCAAATAGCTGGCCTTTATCTCACTCTCCCCTTTTCACCGCTCATCTTCTTTGGTAACTGCTCCCAGATTATGTCAAGATATGATATTGTTGAAAGCTGAATTTGCCGAGCTTCTTTTGCCAAGTATATTTGTCAATATTGCTGCGAGGAAGGATCTGGAGATTGATCTTCACAAATTAATTTCTTTGCAGGTCATAGTCTATAGATAGAACTCTGCTTCTCTCCTTTATTTGTTTTATTTATTTTTATAGAGATATTGATTCTGTTGTTTAACTATATTGAAAATGAAGATTATATAAATTTGATTTGATGGCACTACCAGTCTAGTGCCTGAATTGTTGGACTAAGTTATTAAGCTTATTACTTTAGCTGCTGCGAGTGTATGTCTTTTTGGATGGTGTGATAATATATTATAATATCTTGATGTTGTAGTATCTGGTATATCTTGGTACTAAATCCCCACAACATAGGAATAGAGATAATTCATAGCTATGAATCTACTCTAATGAAACTATTCATATCAACGAAAACATAAGGAAAGAAATCAATTCAATCAACGCTTTCTTAAAGCCAGAGCATATATGTTATATGCATCCTGTTTGTTACACATGTAGAATACCTTGAAATGATTTGGTGAAGATGTCAATAGTTGACTTAGAACATACTGAAGAAAAAAGAGGCATTGCCAGTAATGTGATAAGTACCGGAATCCAAAATCCAGGATCCTATATTGTCGGGTGACAAATACCAACTATAGTTTTACTGGTGTGTGAGTAGTTGAGGAAGAGACTTATTGAGAAACTTTAAGATACTCCTTCTACTGCATATTAGAGCAACATAAAGTTGAAGCCCCCAAAATATTTCAGTCAGGGCAAAAACAGAGCAACCTGTAAAAATCTAATTGCAAAGATAATCAACCTAAGGCAGCACACAGGAAGAGCAGGTGCCGAAAGAGTGACATGAAAGCTGATGTAGAAAGTAATGGAATAATACTTTCATATTTTATTACTACATCTAAACAGAAATTACACTGGTAGTTCTCCCATTCATTGAATAATAATCACACATCAACAACAATATCCAAGTCTTATCCCACTAAGTGGGGTTGGCTACATGAAATAAATAATCACACATCAAATGAAATTAAAATAAAGAGAATCAAATAAAATCATGGAGAATCAAAACCAATTTTTCTTGATTCTCTTACAATTGAAATGGAGAAACAAGGGAAGATCCAAGGAAATCATGATTGGGTGATTCAGCCACGACAGTTAGAGGCATTGCCAAACATGTCCCCTAAAGGCATATATCTTTGTAGCTATTATCATGATTAGTTCCCTTGCATAAAAAAAGATTAGTTTCCTTATTTCATTCAGATAAAGAATCTAGGCTTTTGTTTCATCATAATAAAACTATAATCATAATTCAAAGTAACTGTTCTTTCTCTCCATCCTTATCTAAAACCCTATAACTTTAACATGTACATTATACATAAATTCAAGTTCATTTTGTTTTCTGCTAGTAGATCTGATGTGTTTGTTGCTGAATTTTGCAGTTGAAGGAGCATATATTTGTGGAGTCAAATAAGATGATCAAATCAATTCAAGTGATTTTGAATTGCCTTAATGAACTTCGGGTTTGTTATGTCATGGAAAGATCATCACTTGTGCCATCAATGCATGAAGTGTCCAAGGTGAATATAATTTGTGTGCCCTATTTTATTTTTATGATATTCAATCCTTTTGTTTATAAGTTTGAGAAATTTACAATGCTAATAAATAGTAATATTTTATTTTACTTGAGTAGTTCTTAAAGTGGTATGGTCTTCTTTTTGTTGATGAGTCTAGTATAATGCTTCATTTATCCATTTTCTTCTTTCAAAAGACTAAATTCAATGCAAAATAGAAAGTGCTTTTGATTGTTTCCAATAGGTAATGAAGTTTAAACTCAGGTCCAAAACCTAAAAAGATATTTTATCTGTCATCCAGCTATAGTAGTATTGATATTGTTAAGTTATATCAAGATAATTTTGTTCACCTATATTTAAATACCAATCTACTTAGCAATCAAGGGTTTCTAGGGCACCATATATGAGGGTCTGATGGTGTTAGTTAGCTTGGCAATTAGATGGGTTAGCTTTACCAAAACGTGGCTCAAACCCAAAAGGATAAACCTGCACCCTACACATAATATAAGCATTAAAACTCACGCTCTGATGTAGGAGGGTTTTATTAGTAATTTAGTAGTATTTATTATTTAGCCAAATCTTAGTAATTTTTTAAAACTTTCTATTATTATTTCGTTTTATTTTATTTCGGCCCACGAGTTTGTTATTTCTTTCACTATATAAGCAGAACTTATGTAGCCTAAGAGGAACTTTTTGATTCAATAAAATTATTCGAGATTTTCTCTCAATTCTGGTGGATTCCGGAAACCCTTGTTTTGATAGGTTTGTCGCTTGCAACCCTATTTTCACAAATTTGTTGCTTGCAAACTTGTCTCTTTTCAATCTAGGTTTAGCGCTTGCTAGCCTACGCTTCCGTACTGCGTCAGTTGGTATCAGAGCAGGTTTCTCCTGTTCTTTTCCTAACGGATCAGCCATGGGAGATCAACTGATGACGAGGGCAGAGTTTGTCGGCATAACCGCGACTCTTACCACGAACATCAAAGCTTTGACAAATCAGATGGTGGTGTTGACAGCTAAGATCGATAACATCAACGGCAACAACCGCAACAACAACAAACGCAACTACAACAACAGATTTAATCAGAACAGGGGAGGTGAACCAATTAGGGTTCGTGGTGAAAACAATCGAATTATGGAGGATTCGAATTTTTCAAAGGTGGAAAAAACTGATTTTGAAGAGATAATGTCGAATCACTTGAAGAAGCTGCAGATTTTACGAGAACAGGTCAGTTCAGTTAAATCTATCGAAAGGGATCATAAAGCATTAAAGGTTAAATTTGATGAAGATGAATTCAAAACAGAAGGTGGAGATTTGCGACAACAGGAAGGCAACCTTTCAACAAAGCCTAGTGGAAATTCCACAAAGTTAGGACTTCCAAATTTTATTAATTCAGATGTTGATTGCACCCAATCAGATGCAAAATCACTTGATTCACAGTCAGGTTTGTGTGTCTCAAGTAATGTGTTGGATACTTCAGTTGATCCTCACAATATTAATGTGAAAGTAGAAATTTCAACACCATTTGTAGGCTTCAATTTTCCGGCTATAGAACATGCAAAGCACTACGAGAATAACTCTGATGTCAATTTAAATGCACCTTTTGCAACGATGCATGAAAATTTTCCTAAGGAAGATTTAAAAATTACTGAGCATACAGTTGTGGAAATGAGCGTAAACGGTGATAAATTCAGTTTAGTGTCAAGAGCATCCGTTATTGGAGGTTCAAGGGGCACGAAGCCTAATTCAACATTATTATCCAAATTAACTTCTGGCCGGTCAATCTCAACCAAGACAAAATCAGCAACTTTCAAATCTTCCGGTAGCAACTCATCTGATAATATTGGTAAACCTCAATTTAATTCCGCAAGATTAAACATTATTGCTGGAACTTCGAAGCCTCCTCCATTTAATCTCTATTTAATTCAATCGACACCGCCAGTGCCGAAGAAACCACCGGATCGAAATGTTGCTACAGGTTCAAGTACTCATGTTGATAATAATTTGATTTGTAGTTATTTAAGATTGGGTAACTTAGCTCGAGCTCGTAAAGTGTTTGACGGCGTGTCAAGAAGGGATACAGTTACATGGACTGCTATTATAGATGGATATTTATAATATAATTTGCATGATGAAGCTTTTAAGTTATTTCACGGTTCAATTAAGCACGGGGTTCAACCGAACAGTAACATGTTTGTCTATTTCATGAATTTGTGTTGTACAAGGGTGAATTTAGCCTTGGGGAAACAAATCCACGCCCGCATCTTGAAAAGCAACTGGAGAAATCTAAACGTTGACAGTGCAGTTGTTAATTTTTATTCGAATTGTGGTAAATTATCTAGTGCATTTAGAACATTTGACTGCATGGCAAAGCGAGATGTGGTTTGTTGGACGACTATAATTACTGCTTGTTCCCAACTCGGACGCAGACATGAAGCACTATTATTGTTGTCACAAATGCTAGGTGATGGTTTCTTTCCTAATGAGTATACTATATGTGCTTCCGTAAAGGCTTGTGGAGAAAATAAAACATTGAAATTTGGGACACAGCTACACGGTGACATAATAAAGAAAATCTGCAATAGTGGTATTTTTATTGGAACTTCTCTAATTGATATGTATGCAAAATGTGGGGAGATTGTGAGTTCTAAAAAGGTGTTTGATAGAATGAAGGATACTGCTATAAGAGAGGCTTGTCAAAAGTGGGTTCAAATTTACCTTATACAGTAATCAATAAAAAATGTGCACATGGAAAGCTTTGTCATTGGAGTTCCTTGCCATGATTTTTCAAATATGTTTGACAAGTGTGAAATTGGACCATGGCGGCTAATTGATCCAACAATTATTGTGCCAAACTTTGGGTGATGACGTGATTATTTACATACCTTTATGTTCTGTTGATTTGTATATCGCTTGGGTTTTCAAAATTGTTAGGAGTCTATCTTCTGCACAAATGCCTGCCTCTTCACTTGTCAAACAATTACATATCACTCAATGGGATCCAGGAGGGTGGTCTCTTGTTCATTGGAGGAGTCAACATGCATGAGAAACTCTAGAATGAGAACTCGGGGTTGAGTTATTCAGAGGTGGAGGAGACTGATGTAGGAGAGTTTTATTAGTAATTTAGTAGTATTTATTATTTAGCCAAATCTTAGTAATTTTCTAAAACTTTATATTATTATTTCGTTTTATTTTATTTCGGCCTACGAGTTTGTTATTTCTTTCACTATATAAGCATAACTTATGTAGCCTAAGAGGCACTTTTTGATTCAATAAAATTATTCGAGAGTTTCTCTCAATTCTGGTGGATTCCGGAAACCCTTATTTTGATAGGTTTGTCGCTTGCAACCCTATTTTCACAAGTTTGTCGCTTGCAAACTTGTCTCTTTTTAATCTAGGTTTAGCGCTTGCTAGCCTACGCTTCCATACTGCGTCACGCTCACCTTGCACTTATAACATATTAAATTAAGTAATCAATAAAAAATGAAATTAATTAAAAAATTTCATGTAAAGCAAAAAATATATTCATGATAAATATTAAAGGGTTAAATATGTGTTTTGGACATACAAAATTCACTACTTTTGGTTCTAGTCCATACAAAATTTCTTCTAAGTTTAGCCCCCAATATACTTTTTGTTTGCGCTTTTGGTCCTTGATGTGAAATCCTTGCACATGTGGCTGATGGAAGTCCGTGTGGACTTTTAAATGACCTAGCAATATCCAACTCATAAAAATATTAATAAAATAAATAATTGTTAATTTATAAATTATAATTTAATTTTTAAAATTTAGGGATCTCAAGTAACAAAATCCCCAAATTTAATAATACATCATCTTCATCAAGTTTCGTTTTGTAGACCTCCATCCCCCTTATCATGTCTCGATACCTTCTACAGATAAAGCCTCTTCCCTCTTATCACATTTCTTTGGTATTACGAGCGCCTTGCCATATATTTTTCTGAAATGCATTCAGCATTTTCACTCTCATCATATATCCACCCGGCCACGAGAGCTTCTTTTTTTTCCTTTGGAGTTCATTCTGCATTTGTGCCTTACCTCCGTCCATTTGCTTTGTCAACACCTCTATCCATTCCACCAAAGATTAGATACAAAATAACTATTAATTACTTCATCTCCTTGCTGTCAAGAAAGGCCTAGTAGGGTAGGTTTTTTCTTAACATAAGACGACAATAATTGAAATGGTAAAACTATTAGAGAAACTCTTTTCATGATATTAATTTGGGTGTTTTGAATCATGGGTATTGTTGGAAATTCTGCCTTCATAGTGTTCCCTAGCCGCCCTATTGGGACATTTGAAATGCCTTCATTGCAACCTTCAACCCCTTCATTGTGTGGTTTGAAGGGGTGGACTTAGTCCCACATTTCTTAGAGATATGGCCGGTGTTGTATTTATAAAGCTTGGGCAGCCCTCTCTTTACAAGCCAGTTTAAGGATGAGTTAGGCCAAATATAAAATCTAATAAGTTCACAATAATAGATACTAGGAAATATTTCAACTGTATGACCCCCATATCATAATGAAACAATAGCTTCCAATTGATTTATAACTAAAACAAAAAATAACGAGACATATGTCTGAAGTCACACTTTGATTGGCGGGCATAAGGGTTGGGCAACACCCTATTTTCAACCAACAATGAATAGATTAAGATTCGTCTTTAAGATTTGATGCCTCAGTTTGCAAATTTTTGATAGTGGCTGTGCAGAGAGTTAACAATAGGGAGCAAAAGTGTTAATAGAAAATATATTGGGGATTAAACTTCGACGGAAATTTCCGTATGGACTAGAAATGAAAATAGTGAATTTGTAGGGACAAAAAATATATTTAACCTTTATAACTGTTTCTTTGTTGGTTGGATAAGATAGGTTGTAATTGTGGTGTGATTCTGCAGAATTCAAGAACTCCAAGTTATAGCTCAAAATCTCGGTCCACTCCTGCAAAAGCGAGACAGAGACAATCTGCTGTTATTTCAAGTGGCTTGTCAGAATCACCGTCTTCATGGGAGAAAGTATTGTCTCCCTTTCACTTTGCCTTCAAAGATTTAATTGTTTCATGAAGAATTTGAACCTAGAGACTGCAATATATTTGTTTCAAATTGAATTTAACACTGCTTATTTTTTCTTATACTTTCCAATTGTTTCAAATTGAAGTTAACACTTCTTATTTTTTCTTATATTTTCCAAGGTTTATTGGCTTTCAATTGATTATCTACCTGTTGCCAAGGCAGCAGTTGTAAGTGGCAGATTGTCTGCACTTTCTCTTTCTCTTTTTCACTTCTGTTTCTTATATTATATGTTTCCTTTCTTCTCCTTCAAATTTGTTTGTATAAATTTTGACTACATGTGTTTCTCGTTATTATAGAGTTGTGGATCATATTTTACTTCAGTGATGTATGTGGAACACTGGTGTGAAGAGCAATTCAAAGCTATGACTGTTGGAGGTCCAGATTTCTCTCATAACGAAACGGTAAGCTGTGTACTGAATAATTTTATATGGGATGCTTTTCCTTTTATTTACTTCAGACTATATTATACATTACACTATTTAGGTCATTTCGTTTTTGATATAGGTAAACTAGATGCTTGGGATAGATATAAATTTGTAAACTGCTAGTGAAGATTGCCTTGGTTCATGTTCATGCCCGTAACTAATGACAACTTTTTCTCTTTTTATTGCTTCCTTCATATCAGTTGCCTGATCATATTGAAGTACTCGTTTCGGCAGTCACTAGAATCAATGAACCTGATAGCTTATACGGAATCCTTCAGTCTCACAAGGTTAGTAAGCATGGTTTCTCCTTGTTTTTTTATCTCATGACTGAATGCTTTTTACAGTGCTATTAGTTTTGGTTTTTGCCTTATACTTCTTAATTTCTTTTATATTGCCAATAATAGCTGACTTCCCAAGTAATCACGTTCGAGCATGAGGGAAACTGGGGAAAGGCTCTTGAGTATTATGATTTGCAAGTTCAATCAGGTGTCTTATTACCAAAGGATAGCAGTTCGAGAAGTTTGTCGCTAGAACATGCTGAAACATTAAAATCTTCATATTTTGCCTCGGAGGTTGAGATGAGGCAGAGTAGAGCTTACAAAGGGTTGATTAGATCATTGCAGCAGATTGGCTGCACGCATGTGCTTGACATGTATTGTCAAGGGTTGACATCAAGCAAGGAAGATTTTCGGCATGACAGAGAATTTGCTGAATTGCAATATGAGTCAGCCTGGCGTTCTGGGAACTGGGATTTCTCTTTACCATGTGTAGGAACTAGTTTTCCTCCAACTCAAAACATCAAATATGATCAGTTTAATGAAAATTTGCACAGGTAATGGTTAGCTGTTTTTTGTTGAGTCTATTGAAAATTCTTTTTCAATATATTGTGAGAGGTGAGAGGATTAAATAACAACCATCAGATCAAATGGAATGGTTCAGATATAATTGTCTTAAAACACGTCTGCTGTATGCATCCCTTTTTGTCTTCTCTCTCGAACTTCATCACTCAGATTTAAAATTCCTTCTTCTCTTTTGCACATCAACTCCACTTGTTCTCCATCTGAAATTTTTACGTTTCCGAAACTCACTTCTTGAATTCATATTCCTACCTTGTTATCCCTGATTTTTTTGGTGTCATGTTTCTCGTAATTAATTGAATGTTCTTGAAACAAAGCCAAAAATCTATATTTTCTTTATTTTTGAAACTATAGATTTTCTTAAATTATTATTTGTATTGTGTTTTAACAATTAGTAGATATAAGCATCGTCACATTGCCATGGAAGCACGCTTGGTGGAAAGCAAATATGCATGAAATCAAAATTGGCATAACCCTTTAAAACCCAACATCTTAATATAGATGGCCATTGAAATGAATCGAATCCTCCTTTTATTAATCTGATTGAAAAACTCGTAAAAAACTGAGTTAATTGTGTGAGTGGTACAGAAATTAGGTCGTGATGGAGTTCGCCAAAGAAGACATAGAGGGATGGCATACACAGTGGCACACATCACTGGCATACACAGTGGCACCCATGTTTTTGAAGTCAATTTAATCTGAACCATTCAATTTGATCTGATGGTGGTTATTTAATCCTCTCACAATAAAACACTCCTCTCACTTGATACCTGTAAATTAATCTGCATTTATTCATACCTGTAAATTAACATGCTGTGTTTGTTATATATGTTAAAAACCTTAAGACGTTTGTTATATGTTAAAAACCTTAAGAAAGTGATTAATTCCCTCGCTTGTATTGGGTAAATATGATTCAATTAATGTGGTATGTAATTAATTAGCTGTTAATTGTGCTGTTGTGGACCCTTGAGTTGGGAAACCAAATACTGCTTTTGTATGAACTCAAACCCCTCTGTTTCTGTATGAACATGAACCTTGGACTGCATTCCCAAGTTAATACATTATGGCAATAGTTGAGTGTATAGGTTGCTGGTCATGATTGATTGATTTTGATAGTATGGCTTATTCCTTATCTTTGAAATTCTTTTTTTTTTCCCTTCTACTGTCCACTTAATGTATTAAAATTGAATTTTTGCAGTAGAAGACGTTTAGAAACATCATTATCTATCCATATTCTGTATCTCTTTTTTGGTGTTAATGAATGTATGTGTATCGGGTAACTTGCAGAAATATGTAGGGCACACTACTATATCTCTCTAGATCTAACAGTCCCCACAACCGCTGCATTGTGCAGCGGCTGTAATTTTCAATGAAAGTCAATTTCCAATTTCCTATCATTAGAATTTTTTTCATGCACAGCGTGTCTAATAATTGTTAAATTCAGTTGTTTAAGGGCACTCCAGGAAGGTGATTTAAGTGATTTCCAGAGAAAGCTGAGAGATTCAAAGCAGGTAATGTTTGTTTCCTCAGTCGTGTTGATGTGCTTGAGGAATTCAGGCAATTAAAAATGTTGTGTTACAGGAGCTTGTGTGGTCCGTTTCTCATGCAAGTGAAGAGAGTACTGAGTACATTTATTTGACAATCATCAGACTCCAGGTACCAGTTTATCCAAATTCTAGGTCCTTAACACGAAATCTATTGCTGCTATATATATGCTCTATTGTTATAGTTGATATTGGGTGATAAGTCGAAGTTATCGGATTCACATAAAAAGTAGTGAACTTTGAATTGGTTTTGGTTTTATTTTGATGTTCTAGAAAGACTAAGCAGTAAATCAATCATAATTAAGAGAAAGGAAATCAATCATTTCATGCAAATAAACCTTCAGGGTGTGTTTGGATGGGGGAATGTTTTGAGGGAATTTAAATACTTTGAGGTGAATTTCATTGTTTGGATAATAATTTGAAGAATTTTCAAAATGATGGAAATTTATGAATCATTTTGTTCAAGTTAAATTTAGAGAATTTCAAATGACACCTAAAAGCTAAGAATTTCAAATTTCTTCATTGTTATATTTTTTTCAAAATTTTCATTTTGGTCCTCAAATTTTCCAAAAATTTCAATTTGACCCCAATAAATTTCAAAAAATTGCAAATTGACCCCTCAAATTTTTTTAAAATTATAATTTGACCCCTCAAATTTTTTGAAATTTACAAATTGACCCCAAATTTCAATTTTGCCCCAAAAAAATTCAAATTTATAAAAGTTGCCCAAAAACAATGACAATGAAATTTTTTATCACTCCATCCAAACAAGAATATTGAGAAATGAAAGTAATTGAATTGAATCATTTGAATTGCCTAGAATTCTAAATTCTTTAAAATTTCTCAATTACCTCATCCAAACACACTCTCAGGTCTTGTCAAATCCCATCTACCTCTGGCACTTCTCCCTTGTCCCCCTTTTTACCCCTCCTACTGATACACATTCACTATGGGTTTATCATTCTAGCAGCTTTCTTCCCGTGGAATATGTATTTTCTTGTTTATTTTTTTGCTAACAGAATAATTTGTAGAATTGCTTGAAAACGTGAGTATAGATTCATGATAATTTTTTAATAACTAGAAATGTGTAGAATTTTAATCCATAAAAACATGTTTATCTTAAAAAGAATATTTGATCCTTTAAACAAATAAAACTAAAACTAATGAGGCTGTTTTCGTGTTCTTCCATATGATCATTTTGACAGATGCTTTATCATCTTGGCATGGCTTGGGATTTACGCTGGAGAACTTGCCAAGATGATATCAGAAAGTTCTCTCTTCAGAAGCGAAACGTGTCTCTTGAGCCTGTGATTCCTTCCAGTGAACAGGTATTTTTTGTATCTGAGCCTTTCATGGCAATAGTGTATTGCTTTTCACTACGTAAAGTATATTTTAAGATTTCAGACAGTGATTAGTATCTGGTAGGAATTTAATGGCTAATCCATGTAGTTGACCTCGCCTATTGGAAAGTGCTTGGTTATTTTTGGAGTGGTATTCAGACAGTGATTTGTTATTCCTTCAGAGCTCATCATAGATTTTGATGTCTTGCACTGTTTATATTGTCAACTAGTTGTCATGGTTGGATATGGATTGGTGCTCAATTTTGCAACGGACGCAACTGCATATGAATTTGTTAGAACCATTTATACCATTTCGACAAGTTCTACTTCAAACTCTGAGTTGTAAAGATAGTATGTTGCAACATCTTCTGCAGTCTGCTACTACACTTCGGAAGGTATAAAGCCATTGTTAAGATTAGTTGTGGAGATTGTGTTTTGCAACATCTTATGTAGTCTGCCACCATACTTTATAAGGTATATCATCATTGTTGGAGATGAAAAAAAAAAATTCATATTCCTCTAAATCTAATTAACAACTTGAGCTTTAAGGGTTTTATTAGAACCATTTTGACCAATTGGTGCAGAATCCTATGCTTTGCCTCTTCCATTCTGATTAAAATTAAATTTACTCTCGTAAGGTAGGCATCTGCATTGTTTTTTTCAACCTTCATGCTTAAGGGCTTCACCATGAGAGAGTATGTTATAGATAAAATAATTATTGGATCAGTGAGTATCTAGCTAACAGCATAAGCTTTTATGA
Organism: Medicago arabica; assembly: GCA_946800305.1. NCBI lineage: Eukaryota > Viridiplantae > Streptophyta > Magnoliopsida > Fabales > Fabaceae > Medicago > Medicago arabica. The sequence continues at coordinate 43,719,335 of OX326967.1, forward strand.
GAACCGGTCCTTGATAATATCATGATGTCATATTCAATCCCACTTTATTTTTCTTATATGCTATTTCACCATTTTTGCAGGGATCTAGATTTTCTCAAGCAGCTGGTGTTTTGCATGAATTTAAGTCCCTTTGTGTTGGAACCAAAGGGCAGTGCTCATCTTTATATTGGCTTGGAAGGGTAAGAGAGCTGATATGACTTTGTGTGTGTGTATTGGCCTGGTGATAGACAATAGCTTCTGTTCATTGGGGTACAAATTGAATGAACCACACTTCACATTCAAATGAAGATGAGTATGAAATATGATTGTATCTCAAGGGTGATTTTTTTATTAACCGTTAGGTTGTGTTTGGATTCAGCAATTTCAAATACTTCAACTTATAAAATCCTTTATTTTTTCATTTACTATTGAAATCTTTAGAAGATTGTGGAAATCAGTCAGAGTCATGTGTTCCTGTCCTGTCCCACTAGCATTAGGGATGTATCGTTTCCTTTTTAGTTGTAACATCTACATAATTGTTTTGATCATCAAAAGGAAATAGTGTTTTTTCGTATGGTATCAGAGCAAGGTCTGTTCCATCCTAACCTAGCGTCAACTCTACCATGGAGAGTGACAAAAAGTTCGTCCAAAATGGAGATGGCACTATTAGAATCTGGGTTAGACTGACCTTGAATATTTTGACCAGTCTTGGCCTTACAAAGCCTAGCTCGGTCCATCTTATTTCCACCCCTAACCCCCTCTCTGCTCACACCCATGACTGAACATATGAAGTGTGGCCCGATAGTGGTGACCTGATAGCTTGAACATCTAGAGCGTGACCTGATAGCAGGTGGCCCAACGAACCTTGGATAAGCTCTAATATCATATTAGAATATGGGTCGGGCCTAACTCTTGGTTCCTCAACACTATTACAAATGAAATTGGGGAGATGTGGGATGCATTGAAGGATACATACACAAATGGGTCATCAGTCGACACTGACAGCAGCTGGATGCATATGAAGAAGTTGAATGGAAATGGCCGGAACAAGAATCCAACGACTATCATGAAGCAATTGGTGGTCAGGAATGAGACTCCATGTACACACGTCAATGAGAGAATTGAAGTGGAGAAGACCGCCACGCGAGAGTGTTTGTAGGATTTGGTAATTCTATCTAAGATTTTGTGGATTGGTAGATCAAGATACTGTGGTTGGATGGTGGCGATCTCAGCAAAAAAAAAGATTGCGGATGGCAGTGGCTACAAACTGTGTTACATAACAGAAAATGATGACACGATGGAAGAAAGTAGAAACTTGAAGGGCGTGACTTTCGGAATAAAAAAAATCAATGATGGGCTGGTGGGTCCATTAAATAAGCCTGGATTGGGGTTGCCTCTCTTTAGATTCTATATACCATGTTGAGAGAGAGGATATCAAGGTAGCATATGAGTGAATCCATCTGCCTGAATTACAAACGGAGAATATTTACAGTCACCCTTGTTACTGTAATTACATCTAAGCAGCCCATACTTACCCTATTTACAGCAATTCTAGCAAGTACTCTTGCAGAAATAGAAAAATAATGGAGCAGCATTAGTAATTGTGAAGTTATATAGTAGGATAGTCATGTATATGTAATAGTGCAGTTATATGATAGGAAATTATGTAGCAGTTATTTAACTGTAAGTGATGTTGTAGGCAGGATTTGTCAGTTTTAGGTGTGCATTCTGTTTTCCTTTTACAAAGGGTAAAAATTGTTTTATTGGTTGATAGCCTTCAGCCCTAAGGCTGGTAGGAGAAGTTCGTCTGCCAGTTTGTGTACTCTTTGTCTGCAGTTCAACCAAATTCCTTTTTTAAATGCTATCGAATTCTGGATTCAAACACACTCTTGTGCTATGTGCTTTAAAAGTTTGGATTGGCTGTGTGAGAATGGAATAGTTATCCATTATAATACAGTTAAATGCTACAAATTTAAGTACCAAATTTTAATAACGTATTGTTTGTTATTTTGAATACTTCTTAGAGATTGGCATTAACTTCTGCTAGAGCGCTTCTTCTTCTTGCTGAGACATTGCTTGAAAGAAATCAGCAGTGGTATTATAGATTTGGCAGTACTAATTGTTTGCTCTGCTTCTGGATGGCAGATTGAAGAAGCAAAGCTTTTTCGTGCTCAAGGTCAAAATGAGATGGCTATCAACCTTGGAATGTACATATCACAAAATTATCAAAGTAATGAAGAGGTTTCAGATGTATATCGCTTGATTGGGAAGTGGCTGGCAGAGACCAGATCTAGCAAGTTATTGGACAAACTTAATTCTGTTTAATGTTTAAATAATGGATGCTCCCTTGTGATGCCTGACTCTTTTGAGTTCATGTCTTCTCCTGTTTTTATCTTAACTTGCAGCTCAAGAACAATTTTGGAGAAGTATTTGAAACCTGCAGTATCTATTGCTGAGGATGTGAAAAGTACAGATAAGAAAGCCATGGAAAAGAAATGTCAAACCCATTTTCATCTTGCACACTATACTGATGCTCTATTTAGGAGCCATGAGGAAAGACTTAATTCTAATGAGTGGCAATCAGCAATGCGGTTAAGAAAGCATAAGGTACCTAATTTATCAATTGAAATAAAAAAAAAACTGGGGTCAATTAAAAAATAATGAAGTTATAAGTGACATTAATTGCAGTTACTTATTATGATCATGATATTGTTGATTTTACAGACAGTAGAGTTGGAAGCACTCATTAAAAGGTTCAGGAGTTCAACAAAGGTAGTTACTAACATTTTCTTTATCCTGTATGTATTCTCTGATGCTCTAACATTTGTAATACATAACATAGGGGGAGAAAACTGACTACACTATGAAAATCCAAGAATTACAGAAGCAAGTAGCTATGGATAAGGAAGAAGACCAGAAATTACAGGTATCTATTTTGTTTCGGCGGTTACGAAGGATTTTTTGTAATTCTGTGTGCAACAAAATCACAAAATCTGATAAATATATTCTTTAAATCCCTCAATTTGTAATGTGTCATTTCCATGTCTTTGAACATCTCAGGATGACCGGGACAATTTTCTTAATCTGGCATTGGAGGGATACAAACGTTGTTTAGTCATAGGTGACAAGTATGATGTGCGAGTGGTATGGAGTTGCTCTTAGTTTCTTTTACCACTGATATATTCATGCATATACACTATATATTCAAACATTATATGTGTTGCAGGGTAGTATAATTTACTTTAGGGAAAGGCTAACAAGTGCCCTTGGGGCATTGTTTAAGCAACTAAAAGTAGTCACTTTTGCATAGAAACATGTGTAAATATTACTTTCACATGTGTTTGACTTAGGTTTTCAAGATAAAATTTCTTATGGATTTCTTAAACAATGCCCTTAGGGCACTTGTTAGCATAACCCTTTACTTTATCAAGTTTATTTTCTTTCAGGTGTTTCGAATTGTTTCCTTGTGGTTCAGCCTTTCTTCTCGAAAACATGTTGTAAATAGCATGCTTAGCACAATTGACGAGGTTTGTTGTATAAAGCATTGGCAACCAAGTACTCTCTGATTTGTATGATTTCCCTGCTTTTCAAACCTGTATCTGTGGATTTTGTATGTTGATTGCATTTGAATCTGTTTGTAGGTTCAATCCTTCAAATTTATACCGTTAGTATACCAAATTGCTTCTAGAATGGGTAGCTCAAAGGATGGTCAGGGACCTCTTAATTTCCAGGTTCTGGTTTCCCCTGTGCTATACATCTCAAATGTTTTTCATATTTTGTTTTCTTTATGTAAGGTAACATGAACATGGTCCATGCAGTTTGCTTTGGTTTCTCTTGTGAAGAAAATGGCTATTGATCATCCATACCATACAATTCTTCAAGTACGTGCCAGTTATCTATCATCGAGCAATTATTTTGCATGCTTCCGAAGTAAAATATGTGGATTTCCATTAATGATTAAGGGAAACATACACCAAACCTTATTTTGTCAGACCATTTATTTTATTTCCAATTTGAAATCGTATATTTACTTATTTTACTTTTCAATGTTGAATGCATTTTATACATTTGTTTTTAACATTATTCATCCAATGCCTCATTAAAAAAAACATTATTCGTCCAATGATTTAAAAAATTCATTATATATTTTGCTTAGCTTCTGGCTCTGGCAAATGGTGACCGTATCAAGGATAAACAGCGTAGTAGAAGTTCATTTGTCGTGGATATGGACAAAAAACTAGCAGCAGAAAACCTTCTAAATGAGTTGTCATCTTATCATGGAGCTATCATACGACAAGTAACATCATGGTTTCTTTTTATTTTCTTCTCTATTAGTTTTAATATTCAATCAATATCACCAAACTCTGAATGTTACATATGTAGATGAAGCAAATGGTGGATATTTATATCAAACTTGCTGAGATGGAAACAAAGAAAGAGGTTACACATTTTTTATATTTCATAACCATTCTTTTGTGCCATGAATTTATTTGAAGATAAATTTCTATTAGTGTAGCTTACAATGTAATCTGAAAATATTTATTTTATACAACCTTCTAACTGAGTTCTTATGTAGGATACTAATAAAAGAATGACACTACCAAGGGATTTACGTAATCTCCCGGTGCTAGAACTTGTAAGTCAATTGCTAAATTTCCATTTTATTCATTTTTTAAATATTTTTTGTTTCTTTATATCTATTATGTTTATTTTAATAGAATTTCTTGAATATATTTTTAAATTTTTTTAAAGATGAACTCTTGGTTCATTCAATTGAACTATTCTCTCTAGTTACGATTTATAATTTGTTGTGTTCAATTATTGAGCAACAACAACATTTAACGGTATATCACAATAACACATTAGACTTACATCAATGTTGTGTATCAACTGGTAAGTAGCTCTTTTATAAAACTAAACATAACATCAAAACACAACAATATGTGAATGCATGGTACTCCTTCCGGTCTCGAAAATAAGCAACAAAAAAGAAGTCAAACAAAGTTGACCTATATGGTTCAAATTTTTAACCTGATACCTCAACTTTGTTCGACTTTTTTTTTTGCTTATATTTGAGTCCGGAGTATTATGCTTTATCAGAAATGAGTTATGGAATGGCAGGAAAATAATTACACATGAAGAGCAACAAAGTTTTGGGTACGGAATATACATATACTCCCTCTGGTCACTATTATAAACAAATTTCTACTTTTTAGATTCATTCAATAAATGATGTATGTGGTCTATATTGTAGACCACATACATCATTTATTGAATGAACCTAAAAAGTCAAAATTTGCTTATAATAGTGACCGGAGGGAATACATCTAATATATGATACCTTCAAAACTTGCTGGAAAAAAATACTTTTAAATTTTGAAATTTGGACAAATTAAATTTCAAAGACCTAAGAATATAGAAAAACTATATGCTGAAGTGCATATGTTGTCATCTTCATCCGAAATCAAACATCTTCAAAATTGATGTCAGAAATATAATGAATGGATGCCAAATATAATAATTACAAAAAATACAATGAATACTAAATTAATGTGATTGCTTAATCTACTCCTAGTCATTATCCTATATGAGCATTATTTGTATATTGTCAGCGTTAGGTCTGCTATGCCTATGTTTGCTAAATCTTCTTATTTAGAGCTATTTACATGCTAAAGTTTTTCCTTTTGCATTTCTTTGGCCATTCAGGTACCTGTAGTGACAGCTACCATTTCAATTGATCTTAGTTGTCAATATCATGAAGGCACGTTTCCTTACTTCAAAGGATTAGCAGATTCTGTTATGTAAGTCTTGGTCGTTTATTGAATTCAGGGGCAATTTTCGTCATGCATTCAATATTAATTCTTAAATCTGCTGTATGTTGATTTAACATACAGGATAATGAATGGTATAAATGCTCCTAAAGTGGTTGAGTGCCTGGGTTCTGATGGCTGCAGATATCGGCAACTTGCGAAATCTGGAAATGATGACCTAAGACAGGATGCTGTATGAATTCTAACAGCTTATGCTTTCTAATCGTTTTGGCATCTGTTGCATATGTTAACTAAATTTATTTTTCCATTTTTAAAAAAAAAAAAATTTACTCCCGTAGCAAGCTTTTATAACAGATACGTTTCTTAAGCCTACTTTTCTATAAATTGCAAGTTTCAATCAAATTGAGTCGGCCTGTTTTAGAAAAATGATACCTTCCATCAGGTTGTATTCTATTTCACAATTTGTAATTCTGTTTTCCAATATTTGGCTCTCTGCTAAATATTGGTGCCTTAATAAAAAAAATTAGCTTATCAAAAAACAATTTGTCCCTGAATTTGTTGTTAACCTTCTGAATTCTTTATAGGTAATGGAACAATTCTTTGGTTTAGTTAACACATTCCTGAGGAACCATCAAGATACATGGAGAAGAAGGCTTGGTGTACGGACCTACAAGGTATCTTCTGCTTTTTATTGTTCTATGTCTCTAGTGTTTGTGATTTGCTGGTAAGTTGTTCCACTCTCCTGTAAAGAAGAAACTGTTAAGGAATTTCCTGCTATGCAGTGCCTTAAATAAGCAAAAATGAAAGCGGGAATAAGTTCAAAGATTCCTTTATTTTTCATTACGCATGGCTCTTAGAAATGTCTATTTTCCATAGAATATGCCTTTGCAGCAGGGTCCTGTTCCCAAGGTTTCTTCATCTTATAACCCTCTCCTTGAACTAGAAAAATTGCTTCCTCGTTGTCTATGATAAGCTTCACAGTACATATTATGTTAAGGGAAATTCTATTCCTGAAAAATGATGCTGTAAGCAAAAGCACAATTTTTTCCTTTGCTGGTTGGAAGTATTTATAAAATTTAATTCCATAACAGGGTTATACATGAAGATTAATCTCTAATTTTTTTTATTTTGAGTTGTACACTCGTGTATACATAGTCTCACCTTTCTTGTGCTCCTTTTGCTTTCTGGTTTGTTACTAATTGTTCTTCGTGAACCATAATACATCGAGGAATTCTTTGTTGTATACTCCCTAGACATCTTATATGTAATGTAATACTACTAATCCTAAATACTTTTCATGGACGAAAATGTCATTGCTACTTGCATGAGATTGTGTACTGTAATATAGTTTTAAAGTAATGACTGAAAAATGTTGAATTATTAAATTGATTGAGAATAGCTTTTTATGGTATAGGTTGTTCCTTTTACTCCAAGTGCTGGTGTTCTTGAATGGGTTAATGGCACTCTTCCACTCGGTGAATATCTTTTAGGGAGGTCAGTCAAAGAGAAACCTAATTTACTACAAAATTTATTGCTTTATTCAACTTAAAAAAGGATTGGTCCTTGTCATGTATCAACTGCCAAAGCTTTTAAGACTGAATGCAATAATGTCAAATTCTATAACTCATGGTTATTGAGATTTTGATACCATCTCATGCATGAACCAAATTCCCACAGCTTAAGTTGTTGAATCAAAACACGCATATGGTTCTATATCTAACAGTTTTCCTCGAACTTCAGCTCGAGAGATGGCGGTGCTCATGGTCGCTATGGAGTAGGGGACTGGTTATTCTCTAAATGTCGAATGCACATGTCAAATGTAAGCAAATAATGTTTAAGTATTTGTGTCATCATGAGTAAATATCTCGCAAATCTTATCTTACGTATATTGATTGTTTCGTAGGTTCTTTCAATTTTAATCGAGAAAGAATAGAGAAAAATAAGACCTATGAACTCTGCAATATTAATTATAGAAATATGCTCTATATTTCATATATCTTGTAAAACAGTACATAGGAGGAATTTATAGAATAGGCAGTGTGCTAGTCTTGCCAGAAAATAGGAGAAATTATTCTGTCTATAAATGCTACTTATTCTCCCTTTAAATGCTAATTCTAATTCAGCTAATTACAATTAATTAGTATTCACACTAAGTCAAACAATACATAATCTGATTGATTTTGTGCTAATATTCAACACTCCCCCTCAAGCTGGCATGAATATGTCATTCATAGCAAGCTTGCACACCATGTCATCGAACTGTCTCTTGGGTAGGCTCTTTGTGAAGATATTTGCTACTTGACTTTTGGTAGGTATATAGGACATACAAATCTCACCACTGTCAATTTTTTCTTTAATAAAGTGCTTGTCCACTTCAACATGTTTCGTTCTATCATGTAGAACAGGGTTATGAGCAATAGAGATAGCTGCCTTATTATCGCAATAAACTTTCATTGGAGTTGGGCCTGCAATCTTCAATTCTTGCATGAATTTTTTGATCCATAGTACTTCACAAAAACCATGAGCCACCGATCGGAATTCAGCCTCTGCACTGCTCCTGGCTACAACATTTTGTTTCTTGCTCCTCCATGTAACTAAGCTTCCACCTACAAAGGTACAATATCCAGATGTAGACTTCCGATCATTTATATTACCTGCCCAGTCGGCATCTATATAAGCTTCAATCTGTATATGCCCTTTGTGTCTGAACATTAACCCTTTTCCTAGAGTTCCCTTTAAATATCTCAATATTCTGAAAACAGCTTCAAAGTGGGCTGGCCCTGGTGCATGCATAAATTGGCTTATTACACTCACAGCAAATGCTATATCAGGCCTTGTATGTGACAGGTATATTAGCCTACCAGCCAACCGTTGATAGCGTTCTCTATCTATTATTTCATCTTCAGCAGCTGATTTTAGTTTCACATTAGGATCCATTGGTGTTTTTGCTGCCTTACACCCTGTCATCCCTGTTTCTGTGAGTAAATCAAGTATATACTTCCGCTGGTTGAGGAAAATTCCTCCTTTCGATCTTGCAAACTCCATACCAAGAAAGTATTTTAATTTTCCAAGATCCTTGATGTCGAAATCAGCCTCAAGTCTTCTCTTTAGATCACTAATCTCTCCAATATCATCTCCTGTCATAATAATGTCATCAACATACACTATTAAGATGGCAATCTTACCTTCAAGTGAGTGTTTGAAGAACATAGTGTGATCTGACTTTGAGTGAAGCCATGTCTCTTGACAACACTTCCAAATCTCTCAAACCAGGCCCTTGGCGATTGTTTTAATCCATACAAGGATTTCTTCAATCTACAAACCTTACCTCTTCCAAGCTTATCTTCAAATCCCGGAGGCAAGCTCGTATATACTTCTTCATGTAATTCTCCATTCAAGAAGGCGTTTTTAACATCATATTGATGTAGGGTTCAGTTGAAATTTACTGCAAGAGAGAGAAGAATTCTGATGGAATTGATCTTAGCAACCGGGGCAAAAGTCTCCTGATAATCTATACCATGAGTTTGAGTGAATCCTTTTGCTATTAATCTTGTTTTGTATCTTTCCACACATCCATCAGCCTTGCACTTCACTGTAAAGACCCATTTACATCCTACTGCCTTTTTGTCATAAGGTAGATTAGTGATACACCAAGTGTTATTTTTGTTCAAAGCATCCATCTCTTCTTTCACTGCTAATTTCCAATTCGGATCACCTAATGCTTCCTGAATAGTTCTGGGCACAACCAAATTAGAAATCCTAGACACATATGCTCTGCGAGTGTGTGATAACTTGTCATATGACAAGTAATTAGACATGGGGTGTTTAGTGCATGTACGGACACGTTTTCTTTCAGCAATAGGGATATTGAGGTCTGGAATATTTTTTCTCACAGCAATTGGAAGATTAATATCAGGAAAAGACAAATCAAGTAAATCATTGGATGAGTGAGAAGAATTACCGGAGGAACTAGAAGATGAATTATCAGTAGGACCTTCACTTGGAGAATCTGATTGAACTTCTACAGGAAAGACCATGGGATCTGGACCATCTTTGTGAAATTTTTTCCGAACATACACTTTAAGTTCAGGTTAATCAGTGTTTCTCCCTCTGTTTCAAATACTATATGTTCTGGCAATTCGAGGTTAGGTTTTCTAGGTTCTATTATCTTAGCATCTAGGTGATCATTTGTCGCAATAACATCTAGAGTAGGTAAAATTTCCCAAAAATTATCTTCCTCATTACTACTTTGACTCTCTCCCTGAAGAGAGTTTTTTTTAAAAAAAAGGTTGATCTTCAACTAAGTGGACATCCATGCTTTCAAAAAATTTCTTTGTAATTGGGTTAAAACATTTGTATCCCTTTTTATTGGATGCATAGCCAAGAAAAACACATTTTTCGGCTTTAGGATCCAACTTGGAACGAAATATATTTGGGATGTAAACATAACATAGACAACCAACAACTTTAAGGGGAAGATTTGTAATAATTCGAGAAGTGTGAAAATTATTTTGTAACACCTGCACAGGAGTTTCATATTGTAACATACGGGATGACATTCGATTGATGAGGTAACAAGCAGTAATAAAGCATTACCCCAAAGATACTTAGGTACATTCATAGAAAACATAATAACTCTAGTAACTTCTAGGAGATGTCTATTTTTTCTTTCAGCAATACCGTTTTGTTGTGGAGTATCACGACAAGTGGATTGATGAATTATCCCATTAGTTACTAGGAATGTACTTAAATATTTATTGAAGTATTCAGTGCCATTGTCAGACCTTAGAATGCCAATCGTAGTATTAAATTGATTTTTAATCATGTTAAAAAAATCTTGAAACCTTTGTTCAACTTCTGATTTCTTTTCCATGAGGTAAACCCAACACACCCGTGTATGATCATCAATAAATGTCACAAACCATTTTTTTTTAGATAAAGTTTTAATTTTTGAAGGACTCCAAACATCGCTATGAATTAGATAAAAAGGTTTGGAAGCAGAATAACCTCTTGAATTAAAAGACACACGGTGATCTTTAGCTAAATGACAAGCATCACAATGAAATTGTGAGGAACTTATTTCTTTGGAAAATTCAGGAAACAAATGCTTAAGATAAGAAAAACTAGGATGGCCTAATCTTTTATGCCATAACATGATTTTATTTGAAACAAGAGGTGGACTCGTACGGTTTGAACCGAACATTGCTGTATTACCAAGAGGAGTTTCATCAAAGTAGTACAGTCCATTAATCTCTCTGGCAGTTCCAATCATCTTCCCCGAGTTCTGGTCCTAAAAAACACAAGTAGAAGGACGAAAAAGAACATAACAGTTAGCGTCCTTGGTCAGTTTATGAACAGATAGAAGATTACAAGCAAATTTGGGAACATGTAAAACAGATTGCAAAGTGATTTGCTCTGATATTTTTATGTTGCCTTTGCCTGCAACACTGGAATAACTACCATCAGCTATCCTAACTTTTTCAGAACCTGAACTAGGAAAATATGAACTGAATAAATGAGAGCAATTAGTCATGTGTTCAGATGCCCCTGAATCTATTATCCAGGGGTTGGAGTGGTTTTGGACAGATAGTGCCTAAGAATCCTTACCTGTTTGTGCCACGGTACCAACAGGAGTATTAGGGGATGAATTGAACTTTAGAAGCTTAAGAAGGTGATCCATCTGCTCCTTAGTAAATGGAGATGAAGCAGCATCGTTGATTGTAGGCATGGGTCGGTCACCAAACTTACCAGCCTTGCTATTGTTTGGCCTACCATGTAGCTTGAAACAAGTTTCTCGAGTGTGACGATTGCGGCCACAGTAGTTGCAAACTAAATGGGTCTTGTCACCACCTCGTGGATTAGGGAAAGATTTGTGATTGAAGGCAGATCCTTCAACCGGTGGCGGGACAATGGCTGTCTTTTTTCCAAGCATCACTTGCCTACGACTCTCTTCGCGACGCACTTCCGCAAAGATGTCACCAATTGGAGGGATAGGATTCCTACCAAGGATTCGGCCACGAACCTCATCAAACTCAACATTTAAACCTGCAAGAAATTCGAAGACACGGCTAACATCCACCATCTTCTTGTAGTGCTTGCAGTCCTCAGGTGACTTCCACTCATATTCATTGAAGAGATCCAGATCTTGCCAGATACATTTGAGACAATTGAAGTATTTGGTGACTAAATCTTCAGCTTACCGAATTTCTCCAAGCTGGAGAGTTAATTCGTAAATTTGGGACTGGTTTCCCAAATCAGAGTACATTTGAGAGACACTCTCCCAAAGATCTTTTGCGGTATCATAACAGAGATAGTTCGCACCTATCTCTTCAGTCATAGAATTGACTAGCCATGTCATGACCATCGAATTTTCAGCAGCATCCCATGTATCATAATCTGCTCCTGCGTTGTCTGGTTGTTTCTTGTCTCTAGTGATGTAGCCAATCTCTCCTCTCCCCTTAAGATACAACCGAACAGACTGTGACCAACGAAAATAATTAGCACCGTTCAGCTGAATTGTTGTGATCTGAACAAGGTGATTTTCATGGTATGTCCTGACAGGTTGGGTTGATTCAGGTTTAGGTGAAGAATGTTTGGGTGAATGTTGGGACTCACTGTCAAACATGGAATCAGACATTATGTGGGATGGGAAGAAAAGCAAGAAAAAAAAAACAAACGGAAGCAAAAAGAAACCCTATGGATTTCTTGCTGCCACTGATACCATATAGAAATATGCTCTATATTTCATATATCTGTAAAACAGTACATAGGAGGAATTTATAGAATAGACAGTGTGCTAGTCTTGCCAGAAAATAGGAGAAATTATTCTGTCTATAAATGCCTCTTATTCTCTCTTTAAATGTTAATTCTAATTCAGCTAATTACAATTAATTAGTATTTACACTAAGTCAAACAATACATAATCTGATTGATTTTGTGTTAATATTCAACATTAATCTAATGTCCAAAATGCATGTTTTTAGTTTGAAGTTTTGGAATTACAATTATATATTCATTTTATGATTTATTTTTTTTATGCATTTCTAATTTGTGTTCTAGATTTACCATGTTTTTCGAAAGCAGTTGTGAGCTGTATCGGATTCTCATTGTATTTGTGCATCATTGTTAATTAAATATATTTTATCACTAGGACAGTTCATTTCTTGTAATTATAGGCAAGCAAGTAAAGAATTTACACATTTGTTCATATTACGTAATTAATGTCTGTACTATGTACTGTATGTGTAAATTATTCAGTAAATTACTCTGTCCATTCAAGTGCATGTGTTTTTTACAATACTTTTAATTTAATCTTTAAGGCTATTGAGAGAATTATGTTTTAGTTCTAGTTTATATGAAATTTGGAGAGGCAGTACTCTTGGTACCTTTTGTTTTCTGACAATTATTTTTGCCACTTCATATATAAAGAAAGAAATAGCAGTGTTTTATTTACAATTATTTAGGTTGTCAGGAATCAACTAAAATTTGAAATGATGTTGACTTTAATTTGATTAGATCTAGAAATCACATTGTGTTAGGAATTTATGTTGGAAATCCATTAATTTGGAGCTCATTTACGTTAGAATTCAACTGGTTTGATTTTATTATTTTCATTCCTAGCCTTGTTAGAGATAAATTCATGAAGTTAGTACCCTCATTACCTAATCACCTGTTTCCTTTTCTTTTTTTTTTCTGTTTTCAATATGGAGAGTTGACCTCCATTTTCCCTTAATTTCTTATTTTATCAAAATGAAAAATATGAAGAAACTATGCTACAAAGCATCTAGTGCTAGATAGAAATTATTTTGACTTTCCTCCCAACTAGATGTCTTTTTCAAAACAAAATCTGTACAGGTGAGGAGGTGACTTCCCCTGCGAAAGTTAACAAGGGCAACACACACATGAACTACAATCTAAATTGAATCTCTTAATTTTTTATGTTTGTTAAAAAAAACCACTAATAAACTCGTGTGGAAATCTGTGATGATCCAAGGGAAACTTAGGGATCTGGCTGGCTATAATTGCATTAATCTATGAGGAAGCAACACTCTACATGTTGCCGTTGTTACTGTTCTTATAGACACCTTAGTTCCTATAACGGGGTCATTAATGTCAGGAGAGAATATTTGAGAAACCCTCATGTAAAATTCATTATTAAATATTGTACATTATACAATTATTTTACCTATTCAACTTATAATGTACCTTAGAAAGAGAATGCAAAACAAATAGAAAAGACTGACACAGCTTATATATATTATCTTTCATTTTATGATATACCAAATAGAATAGTAATACAGTGATGATTTTTGATAGGAAAGGGACAAGCGCAAAGCATTTCAGGAAGTTTGCAGGAATTTCAGGTTTATTTCCTGTTGAGAGTTATTATAATTAGTCGTTAGGATTTAGTATTGAGTATATGGGCTCCAGCCCACATGTTTTACAATCTTCTCATGTCTCTTCTTCTCTATTCACTCTCTTTTAAAGGACTGTGAATTCATAGTCAAGTTAGCTTGATCATATTGTCTTTTGCAGGCCCGTCATGCATTTCTTTTTCTTGGAGAGGTTTCTACACCCAGCTGAGTGGTTTGACAAGAGACTTGCGTATTCCCGAAGTGTTGCTGCTAGTTCTATGGTAAGTGCCTTCTACTTTTCCATGAATGCTTATTTTTTCAGTATCTGGATCCACCCTTGATCGAATTGAAGTGTCAGTGCTCTGTGTCCAAGTAAAGATGGCCCATTCAACAACACTAACATGATTCAATTTAAGTCCTTTTCCAGTGCACTGGTTGAAGTTTTTATTTTCTCAATTTTTTAAGCAAACATCTAGCCTTCATATTGTAGCTGGGTTGCACTGAATACAGCTCTGACTTCTAAACTAACCCTTCATATTTGCCCATATTGTAGCTTGATTGCACTGAATACATCTCTGACGTCTAAACTAACCCCTCCCATTTTTCCCATTTTAGTTCTATTTTCTTTCAGAATATTTTCTAATTATTTTCTATCTGAACTATGATCATTATAAAAAATGTCAGAAATATCTCATTCTCAGGCCTTGGTATATTTATTCATTGATTGATATTCAGGTTGGTTATATTGTTGGCCTTGGAGATCGACATTCAATGAATATTTTAATTGATCAGACCACTGCAGAGGTTGTTCACATTGATCTTGGTGTTGCTTTTGAACAAGGCTTGATGCTTAAGACCCCAGAACGGGTATGTCTTTGATAATCCTTCATTAATGATCTAGAAAGCTTCCATGTGTCAAGACATATGTCCGAGATTACTGCGGATTTTAAAAATTTGAGGACACAACATAGCTACAATACAACTCATAAAATTATTATAGAATCAAAACAGAGACTAGGATGAACTCACAAAGAATATGGTTCACCATTAACCTTTAGTTGACACCACTGAATAGCAATGAACAATTGATCGTATGAGGTTTCTTATTGGCTACTGAAAGGAATATGTAATTTCAAATTTGCAAATTAGGTTAGTTTTCCATCTCCAGCCAATGTTAATGAAACTAGTGAAAGAGAAACCCTAAAATGGGACACTGATGAGAAAGAGAAGTAGTTGTAACTAGAAATAGAGAACCCTAAATAAATACTCCCAAATATGTTTGAGGCTTGTGCCTCTGCTCCATTACTGTAGACGACCTTGTGACCATGGGGGAATTTGCAACCTCTATCACAACTAGGATGTTAACTGTCCAATGTCAAATTTGCTGCCTCATTTACATTGTTGATATCTTCTCTATGTGCTGGCAGGTTCCATTTAGGCTCACAAGAGACGTAATTGATGGAATGGGTGCAACTGGTGTAGAGGGGGTTTTCCGAAGATGTTGCGAGAAAACTCTCTCTGTTATGCGGTCAAACAAAGAGGCATTACTGACAATTGTGGAAGTAATCATACTAAACTCAAATTTATATTAAATGAATTGAGCCTATTAATTTCTTTTTATTTTCATAATCAATGTGTGTCTTCTGTAGGTGTTCATCCATGATCCTCTTTATAAGTGGGCTCTATCTCCTCTGAAAGCTTTGCAGCGTCAAAAGGTATTCTAAATCCTCAAAAGTTAGTTTCATTATTTAGCCTTTGAAACAAAAAGAATCCTTTTGTCTGATAGAACAATGGTGAATTACCTATATAACAAGTTGGATTACCTATAGAACCAGGTGGATAACTAGGTAACAAACTGTGCAAAACTGATAAAAACATAAACTTGGAAAACTAGGGTTTGTGAGTTTTTAGAGAGAAAAGTAATGGTTAAAACTGAATATTATTGAATGATGAATCTTATTAATATTTACAAGGCATAGAGAGTTTATATACATTGAGAAATATAACAAACTCCCCTAACAAGCTAGTTTCTTATGGAACAAGTAACTAACTAGTTTGTTGCTTTATTCACAAGTAATCCAACTAACTCCTAAACTAACAAAGTATCTAACTTCTAACTAATGAATTATCATTCCAATATTGTCCGGCACATCTTATGGGATTTGGTGGCATGGCAGCCCCATTTGGCGAATTTTCTTCATCTTGCATCATTTGATTTATCCCCATTGATCTTTTTCCTCTTTTTCCACAGGAAATGGACGTTGATTTGGATACAGGTTTGGAGGAACCTCAAAACGAGTATGAAGGAAATAAAGATGCTGCACGTGCACTTTTACGTGTAAAGCAGAAGCTGGATGGGTATGAAGATGGTGAAATGCGAAGTATCCATGGACAGGTGTTTTATTGATATATCCTTTGCCAAATTAGTGTATTGATTATGCATGTTTCTTCTATATTGTTGTTTGGCTGATAAAATGGGTTCAGATAGTATGCATTAGTATTTCTTTCCCAGTTATTTTAAATTAAAAGTTGGAAACTTGGAAACATAAGGTTGTATATATTATATTACAGGACAACCAATTTTATAGTGCACAAGTGAGACAAATTTTGCATTATGCAGGAGCTAATTTCTACCACTGGATCAATTCCAATAAAATAAATTAAATATGATGTGACTTTTTGATCCAATGGTGGAAAAGACATTGTGCATGATGCAATATCATTTTGCTTGTGCATGTTAGACAAAGCTTTCGAGTACTTGTATACATGGCCACATATGTCCAATGGTATTTCCAAAAGAGAACTGCATATGCATATTAGACTAGACGACTACTCATACGGTCATACCAACCAGGTACTTCCATTGCACTGGTGATTGCCTTAAATTTATAATTACCATCCTTAACCATGGGTGTTACCTGGGCGAATAAATGAAATATAATTTTACATGTTCAAATATCTCATGGAAAAATATAATTGTGGTATTCCATTTGCAGGTACAACAACTCATCCAAGATGCAATCGATTCTGATCGATTGTGCCAAATGTTTCCTGGTTGGGGAGCTTGGTTATGACGCTCCTTTTTTGTTACCTTGAGTGATCTTGTATAGGCGGCTTATTATAATCATGTTGGTCTTTTTTCCTTCGAATTGTATAATAAAGTTTTTTTTTTTTTTGTTTCTTGTGTTTATATAAGGCCTCTTCATTCATTATTTATTTTGTAGGGAATAGTTGTTGTGTTTTGTTCACATAAAATAAAATAATCTTAGTTTTTGACCTTATAATATTAAACTGAGAGGTTTACAAGTTTGATGACTCTATATCTATGTCTCTTAATTATTCTCTTTCATTAAAATAATTTATTTTAATCATTCACTTATCAATTAAATACATCAAAATTATAAAAACTTAATATCACCTAAGTATTTTCCGTTATATTCACTACTCTTCAAAAAAATTATCGAAAACTTAAATTAAACACTCTAAAATTTAAATACTTTTCCATACAATGAATTTAAATTGAGAAGAAAAACAAAATTAGCTTTTATCCTTTCAATTTTATTCTAGCAAGTAATTAAAACAATATTCGTTTCTTATCTTTCTTTACTATTATTACTGTATTTTTTTTTAAGTCAAATTGTTCGTGCATGATTAAAAGGTGACTACTAGTGCAGTTTTGTACGGTAGTTGAGTGGTGGTTGTTAGCCTCAAGTGTTGACTGGAACGGCGGAGGGTGTGTACTTGCAGACACACTTCGACGCTCAAGTCAGTGTGAGATTAAAATAGGGGGTTTTGAGAGTAAAGAGATTCTAACTTTGAGGACTGCTGAGAATGCCCTTTATATAGAGGTAAGTGTTTGCGGAGCCATTGTAAGGCACATATAGGACTCAACGGGGTGTTTATAGATAGGGACGGGGAAGTATAACAGTATCAAAATACCTTAAATTTTAGGTTTAACTATGTTTTTCAAATCTAGTTTCGCTATGATTTAGATACGGTGAAACTGGAATTGAAGCTTACTTTTTTAATGAGGTTTCTTATAAATTCTTTAGTGTTGATCACCTTTTATAATCAAATTGTAATGCTATGTCATTTAAAATATGGCAAATCACTGTTTTTTAAGTACAAAAAATCGATGGAGGATCAAAACTAGATAATTTTAATATAAAGGATCATCTCTGTAAATAAATAAAAATAGGAGAATCAAAACTATTATTAAGGTAAAAATATTGATTGTTTTGTAAATTTTCATTGTAATGACTAAAATACTCAAAATATAATTTCAAAACGAAAGTTAAGCATAATTTTTCATGGGAAAAGTCAAAAATATCTTAAACTTTAAAATGGTGGATTCTAGGGTGAGGGTTCAAACAAGTCCCTCATCGGTGAAACACCAAAAACTCATCATTAGATTGAATCAATGATTTAGATTATTTGAAAATAAATATAAGAACATATGTTCCATTCCACACACAACCCTACCCTTATTTGTTTCCATTTTCAATTCATTACAAATATGCAGATGCTTGTTGAAAGTTAAATGGAACCCGTGATGATTAAAAATTAGCCCTACCATGGTTCGATTGAATGATGATTATTGTTTTTCTGTTTTTATATTTTACTTTGATTGGGTTTAATAGCCAAGGTAGAATATAGGTTTAAATTGGACCAACTGCTTCAACTAATTTTAGACCATTACCACCATGACTAGAAAATGACCACAAATTAATTGAATGATGCAATTAATTTGAATGAATGTGGATGATTATGCAATTGAGTTTTTGACTACAACTTGTTTTTATAAGTGGCTATCTGGCTATCGACATGAATTTGTTTGGTCCCATCTCCCTCAATTCCATTATGATCATGTATTATAGTTTGTTAATGGATACTTATTTTATTGATTTGATGAAAATGGTTCTCACTTGGTTTCACCAGAAGAAAGAAAACCACGCACTAGATCTGCAAGATTGCAACTTCTCAACATGGCGAGGATATGCCTGAAAAGAAAAAAGAAGTTGGAGAGGATAGAGATATAGGCATAATTGTGTGTGAAAAGAAAAGATGTTCTCTCTTTTATTTTCAAATAATCTAGACCATTGACTTAATTTAATGGTGATTTTTTGGTGCTCCACCGGTGAGGGACTTAATTGAGCCCTCACCCTAGAATCCACTCTTTAAAATATCAATTATTTTAAAATAAAATATTAAAAGTATATTATATTTGTATCAAAAAGCCTTAATTTTTTTCATTGATTGTTTCACAATTTTCATTGAAATAGTAAAATATTCAGAATATAATTGGGAAAAAAGATTAAAACTTTTTTTTTCACGAAAAAAAATCAAAAATATCTTAAAATTTTAAAATAAATATAACCCGTTTGCTGGAAGAACATCCGGGTCTGAAAAAGGCAATGGTGTGCGGTCTCGCTTTCTTGCGATCCAAGATATCGAAACTTGGTTAGCTTGTGGTATTTGTCACCGACCCATTCCACTTATAGTAGTTGTTTTTAACTTTTAATACTAACAAATCGAAAATAGTAGTTTTGATAAAATAATAAATTATTGAACAAGTTACATGAGGACACGTGAGGAAGAAGACAAAATAAATGTAAATATAGAAATAGTATAACTGCCCTATTCCCTATATTGCATCTTGTGCTGGTGCCGCCATTCATTCTTAAAACAACCAGCGCCACTCTGTGCACCGCCCATCGCAAACTCCCATTCCCTGTTTCATCAAACCATTTTCTGGTCAGTTACTCATTCTTATTCCTATAACTACTTTCACTCACACTCTTTCTCATTATGTCTCAAAACTACTACTTATAAACCTCCAAATCAAAATCTTAGCTTATCTTATTTATTACTACTTATTACCGAATCCTTTCAAATTAAAACCTAACAGTATATTTCTTTTCGTACGCGCCAAGTTTAATATCCATTACTATAAATAATAACACACGCACTCTTTTATTTCTTTTCTAATTCCACTTTTCAACTAAAGAATATTCATTCACTATGGAATTCCCTCAACAACAAGAGGAATGGGATCATGGTGCCAGCATCGGTGAAGACTCCTCCACCGTTTCCGACTGCGAAAGCGGTGTTTCCGGCATTACCGGAGAACGACAACGACGACAAAATTCTGATTCGTTTTTAGTTAGGTTAGGAGAAGGTGATTCTGTTCATGACCTAATTAAGACGAGGTTCCTTCATGGCTTGGGTGCTTTCTCGAGCAAAGCTGAGATTCTTGCTATTCAAAGAAACGCGTGTTCCGACGCTGTTTCACAGGCGCGGCTTCGATCCTTTCTTGTTTATGCTGAAGCTGTTTCGAAACTTCGCGGTGGAGATTCGAATGTGAAATATGCTTGGTATGGAGCTACTGGTGAGAATGACGTTAGAGGAATTCTATCAAACGGTTTCAGTCATGCCCATGGGAATAGCCTCTGCCTCTCTCCAGATGATTCTCCTCTCCAAAGGTTAGTTCTTTAATCTCCAATGTTAATTATTATTATTGAATTGATTTTGTATTTGTATTTGTGTTTGAATTTAAGTTAGTTTGAATTTGAATAGCATAAGTAATTATCATATAGGTTATTATGTATAAGCTAGTTAAATTTTTTAGATGAGTTATAAGTTATTTTCATAAGCTATTCCAACTGGATTATAAAAATAAGGTGTAAAAAGTTAATGGACATTCCACAAGGTCTCTCAAAATGTCAGTGTATGTTTGGTTCCACTCTAGAATTGATTTTGCCATTTTGGTTGCTTTCGAGTATAATTGATTCTACTTGATGCTTGGATTTGTAGCTTCTAATTCTAGAATTGATTTTCACACATCTTATTAGTTTAACTCACTTTTACATGAATGTATCCTCCAAACACATATCACTTTTAGTGAGGAACTAAACTTAATTCTACAAAATCAATTCTATCAGTTATCAATTCTCCACATCGCACGGCCAAACATACACTTCTAGAGGGACTGAAATTGGATTCTAGAGATGTAGAACTGATTCTCACATGTTTGATGGCTCTCGATTAGAATTGACTTTGCCTCCAAATTGATTCTACTTGAAGCTAGAAATTGGAGCTTTTGATTCTAGAATCGATTTTAACACTCAAATGTTATTGTTCAACTCACTTGTATATCCAAACATAAAACACTTTGTCTTCAACTCACTTTTAGTTAGAATCAATTCACTCAAGATGAATTTTGTTGATGTAAAACCATACATACACTTATTGTTCAATTCACCCACTAGTGCTTATATTTGATAAATTCAAATAAATCAAATTAAACAAGCTACAGTTTTTAGTAAAAATAAAACATGTTTCTATTTATATTGATGAGTTTTGAAATTTTGTTTTTGTGCAGTGTAAAAAGTTGTGCTGTTGGCAGAGATGGCGTGAGGCATTTGATACTGTGCAGGGTTATTTTGGGAAGAACTGAGATTGTGCAAGCTGACACAAAACAATGTTATCCAAGTTGTGCGGATTATGATTCTGGGGTTGATAGTTTTTCAACTCCAACTAAGTACATGATTTGGAGTAGTAGAATGAATACTCATGTTTGGCCTGCATATGTTTTAAGCTTCAAGGTTTCTTCTTTGAAAGGTTTGTGTTTGTGCTGTATGTTTTTAACATTTTATTGATGTGTTTTTCTTAATGTTGTTTTATGAATTTAGTCATTGATGTGTTTTTTAATGTTTTTTGAAGCAGTTGAGATTGAAGGATATGCAAGACCAACTTCACCTTCGGTGCCTTTTCCGACTTTGATTTCTATGCTTTCCAAGGTTTCGCCACAACTTGATATTGCCCTGATTTGCAAGTTCTATAAAGCTAAAAAGGTAAGTGTTTGTATTGCTTCCTACTTGCATATTGGTTTTAAGAGTCTTGATGTTGTTGTTTTGTTTGTTTTTTTTTTCTTTGTTGTTGATCACTTGCTCTATTTCTTGCAGGAAAGGAAGATTTCCCGAGATGAATTGATAGAAAAAGTGAGACAAATTGCAGGAGACAAGTTGCTGTTTTCAATCATCAAGTATTATAGAGCCAAGGTACAACCTGTTTCATTCTGATTATTTTGATCTCTTTTAATTTTAAGGTTTGTATTTTAGGTAGTGATGTTTAAAAAAATGGCAAACATCAGAGACACTCTTGTTGTGTAAATTAATATCTATAAATACTATTACTATGTTGGTTCAAATAACATTCTGATCAGTATCCTTATGCTTTGGCCTTGTACATTAGAATTCTTAATAATCACTTTTTGAATTACATATATACTTTTGTTGGTTTTTTCTTAATAGACACTTTAGTCATCTGTCATTTTATTAGAAAATTTTAAAAATAGAAGAAGAATGAACTGTTGGAAATACGACATTTGATCCAGATATAAGATGTATGTGGAATATACGGCTATGTTATTCATACTTGAGGGTTGCTCTGGAAACCCCCAAAAGTGCATCTAGTTTCTCTGTGCAACAAACGCACTGTTTTAAATACCTAGAAGTCCCCTAAAAAGACAGGATGAAGAGTTCAATTCAAAACACTTTGTTATGACTTAAATCTACGACGAGTTCAATTCAAAACATTAGTCTATTAGGTATGAGAGCTTTCATAGCTTAAGTACTACATTTAGTATTTTTGTATAGTCAAAGTAAGACTCATAAGTAACACACCACATTGAGCATTTTTATGTAGTCAAAGTAAGACTCGTCATAAGTAACACATAGTCATTCTAGCTAGTGAATCATATCCGTTGGAAAAACCACTCTACTTAGTAAGTCAAAAGGACAAAAGTTGGATGAATAACAGATAGTTAGCTTCGTAATCTATAATCTCTTGCAGCAAAAGTATCGTTTTGTTCTTCCCTTTTCTTTTTTTTCCTTCGAGCATGTCTGCTGTTGTCTATGTAATAATTGATTGCCTATTCTAGTTTTAGTCTAATTTGGTGAATTTGTTTGTGTTTCAGAAAAAACCTACAAGTTTTCAGCAAGCAAGGTCAAAGAATGGCAACTAGCAACGCAGATAGGATGAGTTCCTTCATGAGCTTTATTTTGACACACACAAAGCTTTAACTTTAGAAGAATTAGCGCATAGATAGCAAAGAAATTTTCTTTATTTTTCAGTTTACTAGTTGGAATGATGTTCTCGGCATATAAATTTTGTTTTGCCTCTTTTTGACTAAATGATTTTCTTTGGTTGTAAATGCTTCTCAAAAGCAGTAGCTACAACTAATTCAGAATACAATAAGAGGAGTGTTTAAAAGGTAGTAGTGATACACTTGAATGCTAATTCAAAACATAGAACACGACACTGACACGTCAATAGTAATTTGAGAAAATAAAAGTGATTGAATGTAACCACATTTATCGTATTAGATACTAGACACTTTAAATCTAAGATGTTGATGCTGCATAGCTATAGTGCTATATGTTGAGAAAAAGTTGCAGTAGTGCCCAGTTTACTCCCTTTTTCTATTGTTGTCCTCTTGCTCGTTGATGGAGGGTGGGGTTATGTTTCCAACGGCTAGGGAGTGATAAATTAGTAATTAGTAGTGGACTTGAATTTCCCAACCACTTAGCGAGGCATGTTTCATATTTTGTCTAGAAAATGTAATTGAATAATGCACCCTCCGTAAACAAAACATAAGAAAATAAATACTGTTTCCCTTTAGAAAAGAAGACTATTTGTTACAAATAATTGTCTGTCTTTAAGGAAGTGAATATTCGACTCGCCGGAAAGAGTTTTACTGTAGCTCCAAAGTAGACGCCAAATGTTCCATATTGGTCGGGTTGTTTAGATAGAAAGAATGCATTTCTCCTTCTCTGAGGATTGTCTGACTTTTAAACTCGATGAGGTCTCCCCTTTTCTGGTGTAGATCATGTTGGGGGTGTTGATGCTTTGCGACTAGGTTAAATCAGCCTTTTCTTGGCCTGATATTATACTCGTTTTGCCTAGTTTCCGTGTCATTAGGTTCGATTGAGTATTAAATATAATGATCCGGGTATTGGAAGACAGGCTTATCAATGTAAGTGCCACCAAAGGAAGTTCAGTTTTACTTCTAGGTGATGAGCATTTTCATTGAAATACTAAATTGTTGTTTGCAAAAGTAGTACATTGAGTTATTGTATCCACGTGGATTTCAGCGATATTATATCGTTCAACAAAATTTATAATCTTAAAGTTGCAAGTTCATAGGGTGATAATTTAATTAAGAGTAAACAAAGTAAGCGATAGAAAATTATACAAAACGAAAAATAATGTGTGAGCGTGGGCGTAATTCCTTAGTATAAAGATATTCTAAGCTCCTTCCCTAAGTAACAATTCCTTGATTGGTTAGCGAAGGATCTGATAGTAAGATGATGATTAAAAAGGAATAATGCATCAAACTCTATTCAAATATAAACTTAGAAAATATTTTTCAATCAAACTGTAAATCACAAATCAAGATATGAGTAATAAAACTTATCAAGCATTAGGAACATAAGAGAATCACTGATTCTAGTCTATCCTCTCCAAAATTCCTCCTTTTTCATCAATCCATCATTTATAGGGTTCTACTTCTGTCGAAACAGATGTGATACTTAGTTGAATTTTTCTTAGCTTCATAAATAAATGCATATGAGTAACTTCTTTATTTAGAATCCTTGAAGAGTAGCCTTAACACACTAGTTAATAAGATCAATATTATAATAGTAAATTAAACAATAGCTTGTCTGTAAAATCAAATTCAACTGACAATGTTGTAATTGTATGCAAAATAAACATTTTTGGTGGATACTTGGATTCAAACCCATAATGCCGTGTGCAAGAGTTTTCACTTGGTGTATATCACTCCAATCACATATCCAATAAATTATTTGAGAGGTCCAGTAACCTTTTTCTTGAGGGGGAAAAATACTATCCTCTAAAAAATAAGTTCTGCGTTGCCGTATTATAATAATCCTCTAAATCAAGGATTTATTTAAGCAGCTTGTTATGAAACCCCGATTCATTTATGAGAAATGCTAAAAATTGTCTTAGAACATTGGTTAAGAAGATATAAAAATAAAATATTATATTAAAAAATGATGAATTTAATTTTTTAAAAGTTAAAATATTGTTGAATTTAATATAAATTTACTACCTTTGATTTCGTTATCAATCATCGCAACTTTAGCCAACTCAATTCTCCAGCATATTCATTGATCCCAGCATATACATAATCGTAATTCATACATATATTTAAAAATTGTTTAAATGGTGGGTGTCCTTGTTGAAAACACCTTGGCATGACATCAAAGAGAATGATGTATTAGAGGTTGTAAACCATCAGACAAAATTGCCAAGTGGATCACGCAGCACTCTAAGCAGTGCTATCCACCTCAACCTAGCTATCTCATATCACCCAAATTCATATGATCTTTTTGTATTCTTTTGAATGAATTAGCCACTTTCATTGTTCTAACTGTTCAACGTTAAGTAGGGGCTTAAACTAATGTTTTGGAATGATATTCATTGTGTATCCTCCATATCCCCACAAGCAAAAACCCAGTATATCTTTTTTTTAGGGGGAAAACCCCCAATATATCTTGTGTTCTCCTATTTGACAAATATAATAAAGAGAAATGTTAGGTACCCTTATATTTGGTTGGGTGTTGGTACTTTATAGGTAAAATTGTTTAAATTTATATTCATTTTAAAATAACTACATAAAAAAACGTCATGACATTAAATTATTAGATGATGAGTATCTATCGAAAACAAGGCAACTTGGATTATTTTTATGCATGTGTAATTGTGTATGCAAATCTTACTCTAGTCTCTATTGATGTCTCCTATATATGCACATATAATGTTGACCTTGTATTACTTGTGGAATAAGTTAATTGCATATATGTGTCCAACTTAATATTTCTTTTAAAATAATAATAGTTGCGAGATATTTGATAAGGTGTCACAATCGAGAAGATATGCAATATTATTTGTCGTCTAATGAGATTTTAATGCCCGCCATGCCGTTTGGAAAAAACTATAATAAGCATTAATGTGTTCTAATTTTGTTTATATCAAAACTTTTTCATTGTAACAACCTACAAATAACTAGAACTAGTGTTAGAGAAAGACATCAAACAATTTTAATTAGAATCCTAGATCTTATATGAAGGAGATTACTAGCCAGGTTGGTGGCTACTCTTCAAGATTTTATACACACAAAAAATATTTGGTGAGATTGTAACAAAACAAAAAAATTGGTGAGAGAAGCGGGGCAATCTTCTCTTTTTATCGTCTATGTTTTCAATCACGGGTTAACCGTTTAAAAGAGTAATAATTAAATAGTTAAACAGACGAAGAGATGAGCATCTAATTGAACATAACATAGAATGAATCTATCCATAATAGATAAGGAATTGAACCTGAAGACGACGGACAGAGTCTCTTGGGTGCAGTAGAGCACAAAGGTAACTCCATTGAGGGGATATTGATGTATGAAATGACTCTAACATTTAAGCCAGATAGAGTTTTAGAAGAGTTTGGATGTTACATGAATAGAGAACGTGCATTTCTCTAAAAATTAAAATCATGTATAGGTGACATATAAATGGAGTCTGACTCTAAAATAATTATATGGTTGCGAATAATCTGTCGCAAACCACATTCCATCATTTGATTGTTATCCGATAGTCGTGATTTGATCACATGATGTGATCTTATGTGATGTTGAACCAATATGGTTTAATTAGTTAATTGGATATGGATCATTTTGAAGTTGAGCATGATTCTTGAATAGGTCGATCATTGGTCCAATCCGAAACACTAATAGTTCATTATTTTAATTCCTTCAAAAAAAAATAGTTAATTGTTTTAATGTATACTTTTTTAACTAAAATATTTTGATATAACAATATGTAATACGACTAATTAACTCTAAAAAAATAGGACTAGTTAACTGTGTACTTAAAATAAAGTAGAGTCGTAGATTTATCTCTAGTGGAGAAAATCTACGGAAAAAATTAGAGTAAATAGATTTATCTCTTTTCCTATTTTGCTATGAGTTTTCAACGAATATAAAAAAAAAAGTACTAGAACTTCAAAATAATTAAAATGAATGAAATAATTATGTCTAAAAATAAAAATAAAAATATCAAATAATTATGTTTAAAAATAAATAAAATATATATCAATATTGAAAACATGGACTTACAAGCATATAGTATAGTGTGAGCCACCATATTGCAAAAAATATATTCACAATACTCATGATGTATCTAACTTGAGGATCACACTACTTACGTTAAAATACAAATTATTAAAATATTATTAGACCATCGACTCGTGCATCGCACAGGTCATATCAACTATAATATATAAGAATAAGAATAAAGTATATCACATTATAGATTTGATCCGAAGTTGAAATTAAAATATCTTTAGTGTTTTGTACCCAAAAAAAATAGAAAGTCGATTAAAAATGTAATTTTCAGATTCTAACCATTAACATGGTAAAATTGGTTGTTTGCAAAAATGTTAATTTAAAATTTGGGCTTAATAAGGTCTATGAATACTCCCTAAAAACAGGGCATTTGATATTGGATATTAATGAATGGAAGTAAAATTAATTGAAGAAAATTGTCAGTGGATTGGTGGTGAAAATGTTGAGAAGAAGCCATTAAGGCTTGGGTTTGAATCCCTTCAAAGGCTTTCTTTCAATAAAGAGGGTTAAGTATATCTTGAAGGGTTAAGATTTATAAACAAGAGAATAAATAAGAGATACTCCATAAATAAAAAGAACAGGGCGTGTCTTTTTGCACAGTGTATTTTTTGCACATTTTCTTCCTATTATACCCTCATTTTAATCCACTAATAGATTCTTATTTTTTTGAACACACTTTATATTTCCAATAAATTTAATATGTTATCTCTCTCATAACAAACAATTGTCGGTTATTATCTTTTTCTTCAACAAATTTTTTTTTACGCACTCTCTCGTAACAAACAACTGTCAATTTTCTAAATATTGTGCATTTTTTTAAATTATTTTAAGTCAATATAAAAATTATATTGATGAAACTTCTTTTTCTTCTTCATTGTCATATTGTTCTTGTATCTTGTCAAATGAGTCTTCCTCTATTGCTCCCTCTTCACCTCTCATCAGCAATTCCAATGAGTCTTCCACTTTTTCTTCCTTTTGAACATTCATGGAGTCTTTTATTTTTCTTCTCTTAAATATGTTCTTTTACTTTGCACTTGAGATTTTTAACGATTGATACTCATATTATTTATAGAATTTTAACTCTTCTTGAAACCATTGTTTGTAACAAAATTTTGTTTAAATTTGAAGATGACAAGAAACAAACTTTGTTTTAAAAAAAAATTGTTCAAAATAGATAGCATTAATTAGTATTATTGAAAAATATGAGTAGACAAAGGGTATAATTGACAAATTATATCCTTAAAATACAAAAAAGACAGTTAAATAGGAACGAAAATTAACCCTAAAAAGACACTTAAAAAGGAACGAAGGGAGTATCAATTAATGGAAGCAAAATTAAATCAAGAAATTAATGGTGAAAATGTTGAGAAGAATCTATTAAGGCTCGGGTTCGAACCCCTTCAAAGACTTTTTTTAATAAATATTTTTTAGATTAATTATAGTTTGACGGGTTAAGATTTATAATTCTTTTTAGATTAATTACGTGGAAAATTGAGGGAAATCTTTATATTAGAATTAGGGTTTAATTAGGGTTAAGTATAGCTTAACGGGTTAAAATTTATACTGCCTGGAAAAAGGAGGGAAATCTTTAGATTAAAATTAGAATTTAATTAAGGTTAAGTATAGTTTGACGGGTTAAGATTTATAAATAAGATGTTAGTAGTTCTTTTTGTTGAAAGCGATAATTATTATGTGATCGATGAGACATTCAATATCCACATTTTTTGATTCTATTTAAAATTATGTGACTCTCACGGTTAAAACATCTTATATGGTGTTTTTCACTAGTCCTTCACACGATAAAGTGTGTCCTTCAAAGGGGCACCATTGAGTTTTTCAAGAAGCACTCTTTATAATTGAAAGTTGCTTAATGAAGTAACGATCTCCCATGGTCTTTATTTTTTAAAAAAGGTTTTTTTTATTTTTTATTTTTTTGCTTGCTGATATATATTACTAATTAAAATGAAATAAATTGTGAGATTTAACATAAGTTCTTTAAAGTTTTTTTTCCACAAAATGTTCTTTAAAGTTGTACTATTGAAAAGAAAGAAAAGGGTGAATTACATCAAAGTGGTGTGATATGATGGAACTCACTTAAGTTACCTTAATGATAAGGATTGTACCAATAGAGATGCGTGTAGCATGACCTAACGTTGTTTTCAGAATTAGAAAAGTATCTTTTTTTAAAAGAAATCACACAGAAAATATTATTGGGTTGAGTCACGATTAAGTCGTTTTCTTTAATATGTTTTGCGGTGCTATTCGAGTTTGTGTAAGGTAGACTAGCAATCGCTCCGCTTTCCAGGATAAAACAGCTTAATGCATTTGTTCGATTATGTATTGCACCGTAAGTAATCGCTCGAGAAATAACACTCTCAATATGGTTTAGTCGTTCGATTAAACCACTCTATATGGTACAAAGGCCACTCGAAACCAAAGGACAAGAGGAGTAGAAGAAAGAAGGAAGAATGACTCATCAACACAAGTCGAAGGAGGGAGAAGAGAGGAAAAGCACATGAAGCATCAATTGTGTTTTTCGGTGTGAAGAAAGAGTGAGGTGAGCTCTCCTTTTAACAAATTCGGAGTGACTTAAGGATTAAGTTAGCTTACAGATTAAACAAACTTAATCTCTAAGCAATTCGCGGATTGGTTCTCATGCGAGTGGATATATCCAGAACCTTCCAGATATTCTGTTGGATCATATCGGGATTGTAACGAAACTTAATCATTAAGAAATAGCTTTCGCATGATAATTATATCAACAAAAATTTAACATTTTTAGGTGATAAAAAATATATTTCTTTTTTACCCAAGCTCAACCAGACGAACTGCGGTGTCGTCGTCGTTGTGTTTGTTATATATATATATATATATATATTTGTAAATGCTCACACGTTCGTAAAAATGGATACCTCGTGAGCACACATCCTTAAAAGTTACCCTCATTTATATAAATACTACTATGTCCTATCTAATGTAGGACATTTTTCAATTCATACCAACACTAATTCTTTCCTAAGGGACATGTGTTTGTTGTTTCCAATTTCCATTCAAATCCAACTAATGTTGCAACACTTAAAAAACTACCATTAAAGAAACTCTTTTGCTATAAATGGTGAATTGAAGCCTTTTATTTTCCTACCGTATGCGAAAGACTTCTCTGCTTAAATATTTAAGCCAAATAATTTAATGGCATATTGGATTTAAATGGAAATAATTGAGATTCCAGCTATCTCAGTTTTCAGCCGACCAATTACAACTTTCCACTAAAGACATATAAAAGCAACAATATTGTTGAACCATCAAGCCAAAAAAATAAAAACAGGCCAATATGTCATAGTGAGCACAACTACTAGGTTTCTTACCCAAATAGTTATAGCAAACATTTTTAGTGGGATTCTGATTTTGGTTTACGTTGCAAATTCTATCCTCAAGCTAAGCAAGTTGTCATGATGCTTTACTTTCCTCATACGTTCATCGTCATTATCAATCACTTGTATTATGTGGCACCAAAATAGTGACCCAAAACAAAGCAAAAAATGCAGTTAATAACACGTCTTAGAATCACCCTTTGTTGCTCATAATCCGTGAACGTCGTTGCCTTTTCAATTTTCACTTATTAAGGATACTCCATCGTCCATTTATTCATTCATGTTATAGACGTTTATATTTATATTATCTATCATAATAGTAATAAACCACCGTCTTTGTACTCTACCATGCCTACATATTTGTCTCTTCCACCTGTACATATCTATCATTAATAAATTCCCCTAAGAAAGATCTTAATTGTCACAATTAATCGATGTCAATGAAGTGAATTATGTGGTCCAAATACGTGGTTGATGCATAATCAATAATTTTCAACCAGCTATGATATTTATTGATGAACACCCTAGGCCCAAGCTAGTAGCACTTCTCTTATCCATGGTTCATACAATTTTTATTTTCTCTAAAATTTAATCAACCGTTCTAGATATATTTCTAGTTTCTAGAAACAAAAATAGGTAATGACTGCGTAACAACCTACAGCGTACACGTGTCATACATAACGAAAACCATGTTTCTCCTCCACGTGTCAATATCAGAACACGTGATACGTGTTAACGAAGCAAGCATGAAAATAAACATTCATAATTTCACGCACCACCTACAAAAAAATTAAAATGACCTTTTTTAATTCTTTCTAATCCCTTCTATTTAGATTTGAGTTTGAGCGCCGAAGTAGCCAAACTTCACCAAAATAAAATATTATCATACCCAATTGGTTTACCTTCTCATTTTACTCTTTATTTTTTTCTTCTTTTTATTATGCATATAAAAATAAGAAAAGTGTTATAATAAAATTATTTAATACATCTCCGTGAACCTCAGACACCACACTGCTCACATTTAAAATATGCGAGTTTCAGCTATTAAACTACTTGAAAAATATTATTTAACACATTTCAAAACACTCTTTTATATAACGTTACGTTTAAATTTATATGAACATCACAAATTAATATACGATAAAACTCATATGAATTCAATAAATATGTTCATACAATTATTTCTTACATGTGTATTCAATCAAACCACATTAAATAGATATTTTGAAAAGACACTATAAAATGATTTGATGTAGCTCACACACACCAAACTTCACCAAAATAAAATATTACCTTACCCAATTGGTTTACCTTCTCATTTTACTCTTTATTTTTTTCTTCTTTTTATTATGCATATAAAAATAAGAAAAGTGTTATAATAAAATTATTTAATACATCTCCGTGAACCTCAGACACCACACTGCTCACGTTTAAAATATGCGAGTTTCAGCCATTAAACTACTTGAAAAATATTATTTAACACATTTCAAAACACTCTTTTATATAACTTTATGTTTAAATTTATATGAATATCACAAATTAATATACGATAAAACTCATATGAATTCAATAAATATGTTCATACAATTATTTCTTACATGTGTATTCAATCAAACCACATTAAATAGATATTTTGAAAACTATCTCATATAAAGACACTATAAAATGATTTGATGTAGCTCACAAATTCTAGCTAAATTAGTAAAATTATTGAAATTGTTAAGCTGAATGTCTTCATCGAACTCTAACATATCCATTTATATGTATATGAGTAAGTTTTCAATAATTATTGTCATTTTGTTTCGGAAAACAATTTTGTTCACTTAAAAAAAATACAAATTGAAACTAATCAATAAAGAGAGTGTTCATAATTTATTGAAATTTGTTTATAAGTTTCATAAAAAAAAGTGTACTAAATAGTATTTCTTTTTAGATAGATAAATTAAGAAAACCATTAAAAACTTACACATATAAATATAAATAAATGGATTGTGTTGAAACTCCGATCACATCTAATCTAACAATTGAAATAGAAATAGAAATAGAAATTCTTAAGAATATACGAAATTAAATATAAAGCAGCAAATAATAAAGAAAATAAAAATCTTGTACCACCACATCCTATATATCCCATCCACACACTTTTCCTTTATTTTTGAACCAAACTCTTTCCCTTTATCTCCTCCCTTTCCTTTTCTCAATAGCTGTGAAAATAAATAAAGCCAACGGAATCGCGTTTCAAAAGCTGATAAATATAAAAGCATAGGCTATCATATCATGATTGAGGTAGAAACGATGCAGCCGCAACAACAGAGAGATCAAGGAGAAGCTTCTTTTTCTGCTTCTTCTCATAATCACGTTTCTCCATCTCCTAGTTTCAGCAGTTACTCTTCCGAAACACTTGCGGAAATCGCCGCCAGAGTCATCGATGAGCTTCGGTGGGACCCTCATTCCGACGAAGACGCTCTTTATCAACCTTGGGAAAACGACAACAAATTCAACACTCAAAACGACAACGAAAATGATGAAGATAGTGAATTTGAGTTTGCGGTGGTTTCTACGGATTCAACAAATTTCTCAGTTGTTTCCGCCGATGACATTTTCTACAACGGTCAGATCAAACCTTTGTATTATCCAGTCTTCGATCAAAATCTACTAAACGACGACGATGACGGTGTCGTTTCTTCAGTTTCGCCGGTTCCGAACGAAACAACAACACGACGTCGTTTACCGTTACGAACGCTTATGTTCGAAGAAAGCGAAACGACGGCGTCGTGTTCATCTTCAACCGACGAGAGTATCGATTTGGAAGGCGTAGCGGAAGGGAGTTACTGCGTGTGGAACCCTAATTCGGTTGGAATTGAGCGAAAGAAGAGTAGTTCAGCAGGATCAGGATCGAAGCGGTGGAAGCTACGGAACTTGCTTTTAAGGAGTCATAGCGATGGGAAGGATAAACAACCGGTGATGTTTCAGATTCCGAAAACGACGGCGAGTAAAGTGTCGCCGGCGGTGGAGAATGACGGTGGAAAGAATCAGAGTAAGAGGACGTCGTTTTTGCCTTACAGGCCTGAATTGGTTGGACTTTTCTCTAATGTTAATGGGCTTGGTCGGAATTTGAACCCGTTTTGATTGTTCGACCCGAATTAAACATTATAAGCATTATTTTATTTTATTTTTTTCGTTTTTTATTATTTAATAATTAGTCTATCCTGTGTGTTTAGTAAGCTATCGTGTATGTTTGGTATTACGGTGAACTTGTTTAAGATTAATCACCGTAATCTAAACATAAACATATGCAATTGAAGAGGGTGAGATGTAGTATTTATTCTTTTTCCTGTAAACTAATTGAAATTTTTAAGATTCTTTTTGGTCAGATATCAAACTTTTATTAGGTATGATTTGTTTATACAAGTTTTTGGTAGGTTTTGTTTGTATATGAATTTTGAATTAGTGTGTTGGTGGATTGTTTCTACTATAAATTAAGATTACAAAGTATATATTAGGTTACTTTTAGGCTACAATGTGTGTGTATAATCTAATATAATAAAAGTAGTGTTAATTAATTAATTATGTTCGAAAGTCAGCATCAGCTTTGTTCATTTGCAATTTTGGCGACTAATCATGCATTGCAGCTAGCGCCTTCATCTCTAACCCTTTGCACTGCAAATGTTAAATGTGTGCTAATTATGCAGCGCCTAAGTTTGACAGATTCATTTTTGCACTATCGTGTGGGTCTATCTTACGCGGTTAACCTCTTTACTTGAATTAGAAGATAAATTAATTGGTCTTGGTAGATAAATCATCTTGGAATCGTGTACTGTTGGACAATAAAATAGATGTCTTGTACTACTTTATTATTTAATTAGCAGGCTGATGTATGCTTAATATGAATAAAATGTATATCATAAAATCTCTAACTTGCATATAACATTGTTGAATATAGGTGAGGGATAGTGATAAAAAGGATGTAGTATTGGATTTTTTATTTTTTTTGAAGGATAGTATTGGATTGTTGATTGTGGTGAAATTTTAAAAGGTCTATATAGTCATTTTTTATTATTTTTAATTTATGATAATTGAATTTTTATTTGTTTAATTTATGACAATTTGAAGTTTTATTTGTAGAATTTAATCAAATGGCGCTATTAGCATTTTAGATCCTTATCTTTAGCTATGAAAGAAAAAGACCTTTTATCTTTAAACTTTTGTTCAAAAATCTAAACCTCACAAATTTTCAACCTAGAAGAATTTAGGAAGTGCTTAGACGTTTAAACACACAAAGGCTGAAGGGTAAGAAAATTAGAAGATCTCAAAAAAGTGATATTTGTCTTTTATAGCAATAGCAATATTGATCATTAAATTCCACAATTTTCGCCAAAGAAGGATTAAAGGAAGATTTGGGGGAGCTTATCCCTTCTAGAAATCAAGTTGAACACTTTGGACTTGTCCTCTCGATTTGGCACCTCCACTTATATCATTACCTATATTCACACTCTTTTGAAATTTAAGTGTTAAAAATTTAAGGGAAAAAAACTCTCATTCCCACTTGTCTAGACTCTAAAAAACTGAAATTTCCTTACTATCTAGAAGCAAAAACAATGAAGAAAAAATGTGAATATTCTACATCATGCTTAATTACATACTTTTGGAAATAACTCACATACACACAAAATACCTTGACAAACCTAGATGATATCATTTCAAAGTCTTCTATTAGATATAATTGGTAAGTAGATATTTCCAAATACATATGTGAAAATTATTTACTGTTGAAGATAATAAAAATGTCTTTTATATTGTAAAATAAAATAAAAATGTCTTTTATTTGGAAATTTGGCAGTGCACTTCAATTTTATAATATAAATAAGTTTGATTTTGAGTCTTGTATAAATCTACCTTGCTCGTTTGTAAAATTTAATTTTGGAGAACAGATTACATATTATCATATGGAATTTACACAATGTTCATTTTAATTAGATAATTTATATTTTAAGACTAGAAACGATGAAGTTGGAACGTTGGTATATTTGTAGGTAAATATTAGTAATTATTATATTAGTATTTCTTTTTTATTAGAGTCTGAATTTCTATCTTTTAATTTTTCAAACTCTTCTGACATTTAGTTCAAACAAGTTGATCTATCCAACTCTCGATTGCGACCAAAATTGGTTCACTATGTACTTCAATAACTACAAAGAATTCGGATCTCTAGTTTTGTAGGAAGTTTTACTTGAATTTTCAATTTTTTCTCTAACAATGATGATGCTGTGATTTAGTTTTCCTTGTGACAAATTAATCTTTTTATGTAGAATATTAGATAGCAGCAGAGCAAGACTTTATCGCCCAAAACAAATCGAAGAAATAACTAAGCAATGTCGTTTGTTTGTTGTATCAATTCCCTCCAATTTTACCCAATTTATGGGGACACAAAGATTGCATAATTTTCCGGTGGCCTGATTTGGACATGTTATGCGGTCTCATTGTCCTGTCCTTTATGAATTTTTTCATGTTAATCCTAATGCACAAAGCTTACAGCAGGGGCGTTGGAAAACGCATTAAAGTGAAAGTGAAAAGAAAAAAAAAAAGTTCCATGAAACAGTGGCACTTTCTTTTACTTTTTGGTTGTAGATGCCGCATAAGAAAATAGACCCTATACCCAAAGGAAAAGGGTTTTGTCTGAAAAAATACTAGTAGCAATTTCTTAGTGAAAGATTTTCTTTGTTTTTTAATCCTTTGATTATTATCATGATTGAGATCATGATTATATGAAGTTTTTATTTATTTTTTTAAGAAGTTTAATAGACAAAATTTTACCCCTTACGATGAATAAGTTGAAAATCTTAAATTCGAACTCCAATATCTATGCTCACGAGAGTTTAATTGAGAGATAAAATAAAATTTGATAAAAAATTATTTTAACCATGTTCAAATTGGTCCTCTATTTTCAGCGAGATGAATCATAAAACCAAAAATAAAACGTAAGTATAGATTAATTATTTAGATTTGAATATATAAGTAACTTTTGTTCAAATAATCACTTAATAGTTTTCTGATTTTGATACAAGCATCCACTTAGAACATGTTTGGGAGTGGGAACAGCCGGATTGTAACTACCTGGAAACAAGGTGACAAATTGTCAATATGTTTTGTCTTCGTTTTTTCCTAGGAAAGACCTACAATATCCACATGAGATGAGATAGACTAATGGGAAATGAAGAAAATTATAAAGAAGAATAGGAAAATGCAAGGCAACAAACAAAGGTGGTTAAAGAAGATAAGTCAACCACTAAAATCAAATTTTTCGTGAATATGTGTATTTTCCATGAGAAGATAGTGAGACTTGAGGTATCTTCTAAATGGGCAACTGCAAATTACTTCATTAATTGTGTGATAAGATTTATCAAGACACTGTGAGAAAGCACTCACATCTAGGTGCTCTTATTCTTTTCTAATCCGAGTATAGGGATGGACTTTGTGGTTGTTATTCTCTTTCATTTCCACACACATGAAATGATATTACCATGTCATATCTTTCATTAGTCACTAGCTCATGGTTACGCCAGTTAAATACGATATTTTTTTTATTAAATGTTAATAAATGTCTCATTCTTGAGACATTTGTTAAGAAACTTTATCATGAAAATTTGTTAACAATTTTATTTTTTTTACGAAATTAGTTCCAACGAGTATATTTTGTACTTTCAATAAAGATTTTGAATGGTGCCTTTATTTTTTGGCCTAGAACATTTTTTATTTATAGTGTACACGATATACAAGTAACATCTAACTTAGGGTTGACAAAACGAGTTAGTACATTCAATTGGTCTTGTATCGTCATCAGCCTGTTTGTAAGCGGGATGGAACAGTCCGATTTAAATAGGTGGGTTGAAACTTTTATCATATCCACCCCCTTAACAAGCAGACAAGTTGATGAGTTGGTCCGTCAATAAAAAAATATCTTTTTTGTCAAATAAACTAGTGGCTATAATATGATGTTTAGGGTTTGAACTTCGGCACATGTATAACAATGCATTATCGCTATTAATTGAACTATGTATTACAATATTAAATATCGGAGTTTGAATTTAGAATTTTCTAATTAGTCATCTTAAGAGCAAAACTAAGAACAATAAAGGTAAAATTTTACGCAGTCTACGCTTATTCCCAAAATACCCTGACTTTTTAGAATATATAATCAAAACACCGTTCGAATTATATAATATGAGATATGCAAATATATGTATATAAGCAACAATCAAAAGCTCTCATGTTTGAACAATAGTGAATTTTGCTTTTAAAAAACTGGAAAAAAACAAAGTAAAAAAGAAGATAAAACATGACAAATAAAATATAAAAATAACACCAAAAAATTATAAAAACAAATAAAGCTAATGCAAAAAAAAAATCGGATTTTTCTAAGAATATGAAGAAAAATAGGTCTAAACGGTGAAATTTTAATTTTTGAGGGGCAGAGTCCCGCAAGATGTCCCTTATGTGTGAGTCTTCATTGATTTTTTTTCTTCTGGTGTTGTGGCCAAGTTTAGGAGCAACCGATCAAGCACTTTGAAGATCGAAATTTTGAATGGGACACAGAGAAACACAGCGGGAACAACTAACACTGGCCTAAAATACAATGAGGAGGGTTATGATGGTTATTATAGTTCTTAAACTAGCTATCCCTGTCACAAAAGGGCTCATCCTTTACGATGATACAATTCAGATTATATAATATGAACTCATTTTTTCCATGAATTTTTGGCATAAGAGGGGGTTCGGATTTTGTAATTCGAAACAACAAGCATTTTTGGATTTTATCATCCGAATTCCCTTGTACATGTTTCGAAGTATGGTGTATGTGGGTATTCATATTATAAAATCTGAAGTACTTATTTTTTTTAGATTTTATAATCCTAATAAGTGAAAAACTCATTTTTCCACCAAAAAATATGGAAGAATTCTTTTCAGAATATATAATCCAAAAATTCTAAAGACACTTTCAGAAATAAATAAGGTATGGAGTGGGAAAAGTAATAATTACCAAATCACATTTCTTTCGCTAGACGAGGCCCATACTAACTTTAACATCGGAAAATTGCTCATTAGAATTCCAAAATTGCTTCCATGCACCCCAAAACTACCTTTTAACCCCAATGGCATTGCAAAATTTATTTAAATCTGATTGAAAAGCATAAATCCAGAGATGGGATAGTGAGAACCTGTAAAACTACATGATCTCATAAACTCTTAGATCTATGACATCTACAATCTCAATGACTCTTTTGGCAACAACTATATCTTCAACACTATGCAAAGAACTTCATTTAAAATAATGAAGTTCACAATGTCCGACGAATCTAAGGATTATGATGAAAATCCATCTGAGAGAAAGTGAGGAGATCAAAGGTTTAAAATGAATGTATATACTTTGTAAATATGACAATAGAGAAATGTAAATGTCAATGATTTGTGGAATGCGATCATATGAAATAGTTTAGAAAAAGAGAAAAGGAAAGGAAAACGAGTTCATATTGAAAAGAATATATTCAGGAAAATCCTTCAATAAATTTAGATTAGATAGAATATCGTTTTTGTAGATATTTATCAGAACTTGTTGTAAATCCATCAAGTATACATCAATATAATCAACTTTCAGAGGATTCTTATATACTTGACATATATAGGATTTGAATTTTATTATTATCTCTAATGACAATTAAAATTCTAAGAACGATTTTGTGTTGAATTAAATACAAACTCAAATAAGGGTTCTATGGTGTATTGATTAGCACTCTGGACTTTGAATCCAACGACTAAGAATGCTCAAATCATCAACAATGCAGTAATACTTATAATTGTGAAGTCTAGGTTTTGTAGACCTGGAGAATATAAACCGTTTTATTTTTATTTATTATTCTTTGTCTAAGTCTATATATGCGATGTCATTTTTGTTTTTGGTTGGTCAATCAAGTCTGCATGCCTTTCACATAATTGACTTGATTGACCACTCCATAAGCCATAGACCTGGAGAATATAAACCGTTTTATTTTTATTTAAGTTCTTTGTCTAAGTCTATATATGCGATGTCGTTTTTGTTTTTGGTTGGTCAATCAAGTCTACATGCCTTTCACACAATTGACTCGATTGACCACTCCATAAGCCAATGGGTAGTGCCTCAAAGGTATAAAGACCAAGAAAAGATTCATTATTTGGTGTGTTTGACGGTTGAGCGTGTGCAGTTTTTCCGTGACAAAAAATAATTTTAAATGGATTGATCTTGAAAAATTAATTCTACTTTAAAATAAATTGAATGTACAATATTTAAATATAAAAATCTGTTGGAATCAAAATGCAATAATTATGACTCCATTAGAATTAATTTTTTAAACAAAATCAATTATACATTTGTAGAATCATTTCGACACCTCCAAATATGACAAACATAGAATTCAGTGATATTTAAACAACCACTTAAAACGACTTTTGCGACAAAAAACCACTTATATTTCATTTTGGCTTGTTCAACAAAAAAACGACTTTTGCGACAATTTTTTTTCTCTCTTCTAATTGGTCAAAAACAATAGAGAGAAAAAAAAAAAAGAGAGAATAAGAGCATGATGTAAGACCATTTACAATGGTATAAAAACTCAACACCAGTTTTTTCAATTTACAATGGATTTTGATAATTGTTGGGATTTTGGTAGCTAAATGAGTAATCAGAAGAACTCTGGGTGTTGAAATGATTATTATTGGAATCCATTTCACTAAAAAGAAGATTAAAACTTCAAAAGAAAAGATAATAGAAAGAAAATAATAATATTAAGATAGTGAAAAACTTCGTTTTTTTTTTGTGTCCAAATCAAATGAACCAAGTCTCTATTTATAAAAAAAAATCATGAATTTTGGTAAAAAATAAAAAATAATTTGCAATGAAATAATTGAGTTCAAATTATTAAGATGAGATAAATCCAGACATCCAATCAGGATGTGTCACATGTCATACATTATCCTCTCACCTCTTCTCTCTCCACGTCACTGTTTCTTCACTCGCGCCTGTCGGCGCGTGCATCGCACGCGCTCGCTGTGGCCAACAATAATGCGCGAGGCAATCCTTCCCTAGCTTTTTTTAGCTTTCAACATGTTGAATACTTTCATCTCCTCTTTCCCCCACATTATTTCTCAACCAACTTCAACTCTCCATTGCAAACCCACCAAGTGGTGAATTTGGCTTTCAACGCCACCATTGTATGTGGTCTAAATATGAGAGAAATAGTTGTCAAAAAGTTATCATAAAATGGTTGTACATGTGTCTTTTCTCCAGGGCCGGCCCGTAGCCTGTCGAGGCTGGGCTATCAAATTTTTTGGGCCCAAAATACTTTTTTTTTATATGTGAGGCAATAAAATATTTGTTATATCTAGGTAAAAGCTTTGAAGTCTTTTTGCAGTGCTCCAGTGGTGGTCCAAGTATAATTTTGTATATGGTCATGTGTTCAACTCTCACCAAAGTGTATCTTTTAGTAATTTTTTTAAAATACTTGATTTTATTTTTTTGGGGCCCAGATTTATATTTTTTTTTACATCCCTCGTAAAACTAAAACAGGGCCTATGAATTTGTTAAGACGGCCCTGCTTTTCTCTTTATTTAGATTGTCATGTTCGAGTGTTAGAGCATTTCATCACATATTAAAATAGTGTCTTGAGGGTGGTTTAGTATAAAGATTATGATATATTTAGGTCCTCTACTTCCATCATTGACTCTCCTTCGAATAAAACAAGTGTAAATAGACACGCACATTGTATACATTTTTATGTTTTTTGACACTTAAAAATTTATATTTAATTCATGATATTTTGTTAGAACATTCTAAATTAATGTCTTAAATAAAAAAAAGAGATCATAATCTTATGCAATGCCAACCAATTGAAAACCAGTTTCCATATTTCTGAAGACATGCAACGTACAAACAATGCCTAATAGTTTGGACATCCTTAAAACACAAGTCACAACATTGTTGATGCACATCTAAAATAACTTCTCTATTCCCCAGTAGACACCAACTCGTCCTGGTTCATTTCGTTCCACCAAAGCCAGTCCCAATATAATTCTACATAAAATCAGTGCTGCTGCTGTGTATTTCTGCTACTGTAATAAACCACAATATATATTGTTTGCTATACTATTTCGTTGTGTTTCATATGATATGATGCATCAAACACATTCATAAAACATATGCGTAGGTACCATGGTACTATTGCATAACGTGGCTTCGCTTAGCCAGACAAATGTTCCAAACGTAAAATGATTGAATCTTTTTGGCATAATATGCACATTAAATCTTTGTTGTACCTTTCATCATCCTATTGAACTTAGACAGCATATAGTGGACATGAAAAGGGAATGATTATCTGATGCATGAACTGAATTTTATTAAATAATATTCACTCCTCACACATTAAGCATCACTCTAGGTCCTTTCACGTAAATAAAAAAATTAAATAAATAAATAAGTGTAGCAAATTTATAAAATTATTTTAACTAACTATTGGGTGTTATAATAATTATCATAAATCCATATTGGAGTCTAGACCTGAAAATTAATAATATATTGTTCATTTGAGATAGAATTTAATAAAATATTTAATATATATCACATTAAAATTATAAATGACACTTATTTTTAAGATATTTTTCTTTGCCTAATATAATATTCAATATGAAACTATGTCGTGTTTGAATGGAGGATGTTTCTGGCTCGTATTATTAAGAGAGGGAAGTGGTAGTTATTTCTCTAATCATTTTTTATATATTCATTGGTATCTTCCACCTAAATGGTCCCCCTTTCCTTCGTCATCATCTCTGCAAAATTCAAGAATAACCGTTCGTTCCTTTTGTTCAAAATTATTTTTAATATTCAAATGTTTTTTTAATTGTTAATTTGTTGTTGAGGAAACTGTGAATTTGGTTAAAAATGGTGGTTGAAACAGCCCCCATGTGCAAACTTGAGCCGTCACAATTCTCTTTTTGTTTTTGTTTAAGTGAGACAGATATATTAGTAGTAGAAATTAAACATAAGATGGATTGTTTCAAGTTACAAGAGATTTTGACTCCTTGAAGTAATCAAGTGTTCAGATGTTAAATTTGTTTACCAATATCGTATATTCAAGAAGTTCGGTTAGAACAATATCGTGTATTCAAGAAGTTCACAACAAAGAGTAGTCAGCAGTGAAGAATTTTTTTTTTTTGGGAAGTAAACTCACTGCATTTTATTATAAATCAAAGTCAGGATATAACGCACTACAAACCCACTTGGGTTGGCCTAGTGATATTGGTTTGGGACTTGAGAGTGTGCTC
Source organism: Medicago arabica (assembly GCA_946800305.1). Classification (NCBI taxonomy): domain Eukaryota; kingdom Viridiplantae; phylum Streptophyta; class Magnoliopsida; order Fabales; family Fabaceae; genus Medicago; species Medicago arabica. The sequence continues at coordinate 43,762,359 of OX326967.1, forward strand.
CTCCTCAAGATCTCAGGTTCGATCCTCTCTGGTGCCAATTTAAGGGGGTTAGTTTAGCTTCTTAAAAAAAAAAAAAAGATATAACGCAGTACATTAATGAAAACATGGGGATTAGATGAGAATGAGGTCTACATCGTTTGCATTCCATAATGGTAGGTCCGCAAGTGCACGGAAATATCGGTTTTAGTATAAAAGATGTCGAATCCACAGAGACCAATGTCAAGTACCGTTATCTATCGCCACGTTGTTTATCTAAGGCGATGCTAATTAGTTTGGTTGCAAAATTGGGAAAAGTACTTGTTTTTAATTACTATAAACGACGAAAGCCCGGAATATAATTTGTGTCGACCATTGATACTTGCTAAATCGTATTATTATTGTAACAGGAAAATATTTTCGCGCGTTAAAAGGATTAAATTAAAGGGGTCGTCAGCTTTCGCGTGTACGACACCGAGTTTTGACCTTGTAATCTATTCGACCGCTTTCACGCGCACACCTTACAACTTCAAAACTCTCTTTGAAAAGAATAATCAATTTACGTTTGAAAAGTTATTTTTAGTAGAAATTTTAATTTAAAGGTACCGTCGGCTTTCGCTCGTCCGTTACCGTATTTTAAACTCACAGACGCCAGTTTTCACGTGTACGGCCACAAGTTTAAAATAGCATTTTTGAAAATTAGAAATGTCTAAATTAATTAAAAAAAACGCTTTCGCTGAATTTTAAAATCAATTCCTGAATTTTCTACGACAGATACAAGTTTCACTCTTTCGATATGAAATCGGTATCGCGTTATTCCAGCTTTCGCTTTAAATATTTATAGTTAACAATCAGAATTTTCAGGCTTAAAAATAATTCCTGTCATAGTTACTAATCATACAACTTAACAGAGTACCATTGGTACGACATTCATCACATTCCAGACTACTATAAAAATCTACTCAGGCATAATTAAATTATACATAAAACCTAACATTGATAAATTCATGTAAAAACAAAACAATTAAAAGAGATCGAACCTGTATATGGATGGAATCTTTATAGGAAAAGAACAGCCACGTAAATGCAACACAATTGCACCTTAATGCACAAACAGTAGCAGAAGCATGGAATATGAATGGAAAGGAACAGCTAGCGCAGCAAAAATCAAGATGGAGTGGACAACAACAATGGAACATCAAGTAACAATTCACAATTTATAATAGATATGGGCAGTTTGGAATTAAGAAAATCACGTAGCAGCCACAATAATAATCGATTGAATTTGGATAATAATATGATAAAGTGAAAAAAGGTATAATAATAAGAAACTGGAATTTGGGATTCGATCACAGTAATGGAAATTGCAATTGAAATTTGAGTAATATTCTTAAAAGAAACTAAAAACCGTAAACAATAATAAGCAATAAGCTGGTTCAGAATTACTCAATTTCTCTCTAAAAAGTTTGGTCTCTACAACTGAGTTCTTCAGAACTATTTATAGGCAAAAATCTCCTCTGAAGTGCTTCTGATCATGCTCCAAGTAGTGGAGAATATGGAGGAAGTGAGAAAACTAATTCTGAAACGTGGGCAAGAATTGGTCTGCTTTTGACTTCCCACTAACTTACGACTTTTTAACCCTTTTCTTTTTCCTTTTTTACCCTTTCTTTCCTTTTTTCGCCGAATTTCATCATTTTGACGCGCGGAGACCTTTAACCGATAAATACCTGAAATAGACACACAATACCAGCATAACATTGCAAAAATTTATAAAACCAAAATAAAAAAATGTGTTAGTCGAGTCAAAATAATAGTGCATTTTACGTGTTATCACTAGTCTACAACTCTCTTAGCATCGAGTTCAAAATCAACATTTGATAGTTGTAGTTTGCGTCTACATTGCATTTAAAATGTACCAGAATTATGATAGAGGAAATGTGAATTGGTGAAGCAAGGCCGGTGTTTAACAATTCCAGTGCCAATATACCATCCAAGTAATTTGAAGTGAAGAAATTACAAAATAACCATTGCTTCCGATTTGAGATGTCGGTGGTCATGGGGTGAAAGATTCACGAAGATGGTCATTGATTTGTAGCAATAAAAGTCATCTCTAACAAAGTTTGATCCAAAAAATTTAAAAAACATTGCATTCAATATTGCGCTATATAATCATATTTCTCAATTTCCAGATACATTATGCAAACACAACCAAATGGACTGTCATTGAATTCTCCGTGGGTTGTTTGATTTGCGCAACATGGCGACTTATATTTAACCTCCGTGGGTTGTCTGATTTGCACAACGTGGCGACTTATATTTAACCTATGTGGGTTGTCTGATTTGCGCAACGTGGCGACTTATATTTAACCTCTGTGGGTTGTCTGATTTGCGCAACGTGGCGACTTATATTTAACCTCCGTAGGTTGTCTGATTTGCGCAACGTGGCGACTTATATTCATCCGTCGTGGGCTTTAAGATTGCGCGTCGTGGCGACTTACATTAAAAAATATAACAATATAAATGAGCAATAAAAAATGAGTCAACATCTTTTTGAAGAGGATAGGGTGTCTCGTTAAAAACCTGCAAAACAAATCTTAAAGGTCGAGAAAGGTTAGAATAACTTCGCGTTTCATCTTCAAACTCTTAATGGCGGGACCGTTGCTTCTATATATCATTTTGACGTGTTGTTTGGTGAGTTCTCTCCCTTTGTTAATCTCTCCCTTGGTGGGCTTGTTACTATCCCAACCTTAATTTATCTGAAATATAATAATTCTTCCACACTTTCAAGGTAATCAGTATCATAAATAAAGAAGTCTTTAATCATACGTAATCATATTTAATGAGAATTAATTACTCGTTGTCTACTCTTATTAGCTTGACCATAATTTTTGCTCCCCTTCCTATTCTTTCTTTTTATTAATTTGGAAGTAATTTTCTACTGAATGCTACTTCTATACTTCCTACCATATCAGAGAGTGGCTAGTTACTAACTTAACTTTTCTGCCACAATTTGCAAACCTGCTTATCTATCTATTGCTCTTAAAACTTCTAGAGATCATGTACACATTATAAATATATAACATAAAGGTGCAGCAGTAAACTTGATATGTCGGAGCTCAATTGTTGCCATGCACTATGATCATAGAGCTATAAACTTACCGTATTTGTTGTGGGTATATTTTATCAAAAGCATCTCCCCTAAAATAATTATTACGCAAGGACTATGCAACTATCATGTGTTAGTACATTATCAATCATAGAATTCAACACACATAGTTCCCCACAAACATATATTTCTGGAAGCAATAGGAACATAACGACATGCCTTAATATAAAATTTTAATCACGGAGTTAAACATAATCACTATGTTCCCAAGCAAACTTAACATAATCACAAATCTAAAATAAAGATTGAGACTTTTGTGAAATGTGTACCTGATCCCTTATGGATGATTCCAAAGGGATAAAAGTTTAAAACTTGCATTGGGGTTGACCACGCCGTGCTCTTTTAATGTCCATAGCAGCCAAACTAAGTTGATATGTTAATGTCTTTATTCAATTTCCATCTCCTCTGAACCATTCACTTCATACCAAGGTGGACAATTGCTCAGGCTTGTTAACTCGATCCTTCCTCCAAACTCTCTTACCCTATGACTTGTTTAACAATAGCATCATGTGAAGGTTGCTACCAATATAGCCCTCTCGTGACTAATCAAAACACAAACAATCATTCAAGATATGATTACATAGAAATTCATGTTAGGTTGCATGAAGGAAGCCAATCAAGCCATAGTTATGCACTGAACCTAACTTTGTTTTTACATAGCCAAGAGTCTATTTAATGATTATGAGCTGAATAAAATGTGTCAGCAAGTTCCACAAGTTTTAAAACCGAAACTCAAAATAGTAGTATATGCTACATCATATAACTAGGAAACCCATATAATTAACAGTTCTCTTAATTATTTAAAGCAATTCATTTATTAAAAATAGATCATTCTCTGCATCTTCGTGTTCTTTTCAAGTCGAAGGAGCTGGAGGATGTCGTTCTGGTTGCGCGGTGCTTCATGCATTAATCTGAGTTCCTGTACTTTTAAAATTGACATCTCTTTTGAGCACTCAAAAGTTGTTAGATAACATAGATAATATCCTCTATAAACCAAAGGGAGGTCGTTTGTACAGGCAATTTGTTACACCACATGGTTTTAACAGACCAATCAAACAATTACAAAATTATGCAAACCAATAGCAAAACCGACGGCTTTCTATATACAGGACAATTTCAACTTTGAGAAGACATGTTTGGATCTTAAATTGTAGATAGTAGAAACCTGTATGTAGCTATTAATAAAACCTTATAATTTCATTCTAAAAAGAGTAAGCTAAACTATTACTTTCTCATATTATAAATTAATGTTTACTCTTACTTTTCTTCTTTATTACATTGTAACTAAATCGCCCAGCGAAAATTAATATCAAATGAAACGAATTAAGTTAAAGCTAATTTGTCTATAAGACTTATTGTCCACATATGATGTATATGCACCAACAAATAATTGCAAAATAAACAAAATCGACAAGAGCCTTCAAATTAAGGTTGTGAAATATATTTTCTCAAAATATATTGGGCAAGAAATTTTCTTCAAATCAAAAGGTGGAAATATAGTCTCCAAATATATTGAACGTAAAATTTTCTTTAAATCTAAAAGTGTAAATATATTTTCTCAAAATATATTGAGCATAAATTTTCTTCAAATCAATCAAATAATATATTTTCACAAAATATACTGGGCGATAAATTTTCTTTAAATCAAGCAATATATATTGTCTCAAAATATGCTCTTCAAATCAAATAATATTTTTTCTCAAAATATATTGAACCTGACATTCCTTCAAAAGAGAATTGTTTCGGGGTGGGAGAATCGCTTCGAGAGAATACATCGTCGTCGAGATTTTGAGATTGATATTGATGTGAGTAAGTCTTACTTTACTGAGTCAGCTGCTCATCAAACCTTACGCTGCTTTCCTTGACGTCCTCGTCCAAACTGGTTACGTTGAATTCCTCTTACAAAGATGTTACATACATACTTAAACAAGTCATGTTAGCTATTTTCAAATCAATTGTCAAAATACCCTATTATATCATAATTATAATCTATATATTTATCATCATAAAAACGGTTGCTAAAATTAATTGGCCCTCTGCAATCCATGCTTGCTCCAATACTTTTATCGTAAGCTATATATGTATTGATACTAAAAAGAAATATTGGCATCCATATAAAATTGAAACCTCTCGTCAAACCAAAGAGGAAAGCATGTTTTATCATGAAAATTAGAGTTGGCTAGGATATTTAAAACATATGCATATCGCGTGAAGGATCAACACAAACAGAGAAAGCTAGAATAACAATAGCGATATAGGAATAACCAAAACAACGAATTAAAATTGATAGCACCTGGAGTATAATTAAAATCAATAGAGCTTCAATTTGATGTCGATAATTTACCACTTTGGAAAAATTGAAACGGAAGATAGAGTGGTCCTCGCCGGTTGTTCTGTTTGAGATCGCCAGAAAGGTTTGAGATCGCCGGAAAGGTTTATAGGTTTATGAGTGTGGTCAAAGTTAGTTTTACCTCTTCCCATAGACTGCGCCAACTGTACTTGCAAAAAAAGTACGAGTAGTGAATACTAGGGTTTTTCTCTGTCTATTAGGGTTTAGACTGATTATTGGATGCCTTGAGAATGCTCTCAAGGGTTGTATTTATAGCCTGCTGTGGGCTTGGGCTTCGGTGGCTTGGTCTCCAAGCCACAAGGGTATTTTAGTATATTTGGCGAGTTCTAGACGTTTCTAGAAGCCACATGAGGCGGCGCCCTGGAAGGGAAACGCCCTGGGCCTTAGAACTCTTCTGGAGGGCGCTAAGGCCTCTTGGAGGGTCTACAGGCCTTTCTGGGGACTGTACTTGCAAAAAGTACGAGTAGTGAATACTAGGGTTTTTCTCTGTCTATTAGGGTTTAGACTGATTATTGGATGCCTTGAGAATGCTCTCAAGGGTTGTATTTATAGTCTGCTGTGGGCTTGGGTTTTGGTGGCTCGGTCTCCAAGCCACGGAGGTATTTTAGTATATTTGGTGGATTCTAGACGATTCTAGAAGCCACTTGAGGCGGCGCCCTGAAAAGGACGCGCCCTGGGCCTTAGAACTCTTCTGGAGGGCGCTAAGGCCTCTTGGAGGGTCTACTGACCCTTCTGGGGGTCTTTAAGACTCCTAGGAATATTATGACGGTCCACAAATTGTCTCCACCAAGGAGGCTTAACCCACAAAATCGTCGAGCATGGGCTAACACTCCATTTACTATAACTAGAAGTTTAACAACTTTTCACTATTTTGATATTTTGTAGGCATGGGCAAACTTAATGTATTTGAAGAAATAAAATTATAATTTATGGAGACAATATTGGTGGACATTTTTTTTTCATTGGTTTCTTTTATCAGAGGTAATTTTACTCGAATCATGTGTTAGACACTAAATATAAATATCTCATTTCATTTCATTTATGGACCATCAGTTTCATAATTAATCACTTCGCATTGTCTCAAGACTCATGTTTGGGGGTTGTGGACCATCAATATATAATTAAGGGCTCAAACGCCCTCCAGAAGGACTAAAACGGCCTTAGGCGTGTCCTCTTAAGGGCGCCGCCTCAAAAAGCTTCTAGAAACATCTAGAACGCTCTAAACCTAACTTAGGGTCCAAGTTACTTGAGGCCTAAGTCACAGAAATACAAGCCCAAGAAAGGCTATAAATACCACTCTTGAGATCATTCTCAGATCATGACCAAAATAGGCTAAACCTTAGTCTTTGTTATCGTACTTATGCAAGTACGTGGAGAATACGCCGTCAACGCTCCGTAGTCATTTTATAATCAGTTTTTATCCTTCTAATATTTATCGATCCTTCGCATAGCAATAACATAATTGCCACGTTAACGGAATCATTAATTCAAATCTGATCTATGCATAATATGTTATAATTATATGGTGATACGTTTGAAAAGTCGGATGCATCTCTTTGCTTAATTTTGTTTAATCATGTGTTTGTTTTTAATTCTTATACAAATTGTGTATAATTTTCATTTATAAAAGGAGTTTCACAAGATAACACAATACATATGTTAATCAATTCATCTACAAAATCACTGTATGGAAGTCAATGGAGTTATGTTATTGTTTTGTTCTATCCTTCTATTATTTGTGTACTTTTTACTTTGAAGTAAACAAATTTGTTCGATGTATTTTGGGAACCTATCTGGATATGCGTAGTAAAAGTAAATCAATAAAAAAAATGTTCAATTTTACCCTTTTAATTTGGATAAAAAAAATTCTCAACATATTTTGAGGCAATATATTTACACTTTTTGATTTGAAAAAAAAAATTTGCTCAATATATTTTGAGACAATATATTTACACTTTTTTATTTGAAGAAATTTTTTTCTCAATATATTTACACTTTATGATTTGAAGAAATTTTTTTGCTCAATAAATTTACAACTTTTTTATTTGAATAATTTTTTTTGCTCAATATATTTACACTGTTTTTTATTTGAAATACATTTTTTTGTTCAATATATTTTGAGACAATATATTTCCACTTTTTGATTTGAAATAAATTTTTTGTTCAAAATATTTGGAGACTATATATCTACATTTTTTGGTTTGAAATAAATTTTTTGTTCAAATATATTTTCCGACCAAATCTGAATATATGTAAAAAAGAATAAATCAATGAAAATTTATTTCTTTATAATAAAAAAAATTGTCTTAAATTTGAAGAAAAAATTTCGTGCAATATATTTACACATCTAATTATACGTAGCAAAAATAAGTCAATCGCATTTTCGTTCAATTTTACATTTTTAATGTGCATAAAAAATGTATCTTCAATATATTTTTACGTGTGGGGCAGATATGTAAGACATTTCGAAAATAATTACTTATCAAATTACCAACTTGAGTCATCGTGCTTTTCGAAGGCTCTTATTGATATTGTTTATTTTGCAATTATTTTCGGTGCATATACATAATATGTGGATAATCAGTCTTATGGATAATTAATTTAAACTTAATTTGATTCACTTGCTATTAATTCTCGTTGTGTGAGTTAGTTACAATTTAATAGAAAAAGAAAGATGAGTAGAACACAAGAGGTAGTGCCAAGTTAATAGGAGAAAGACTACTCTAGGTATCCCGTGACAGAAGTAAAGTGCAGTATTGTTAAAAAGTCAGATATGAGGGATTCTGGCGAGAAAAACCTTGGTATTGGAGAGGTTCAAGTGACACACTTTTCTTTCCTGGGAACCTCTTTCATTTACCATTTACTTTGCGAACTGAACTAAATGCTTAGTAAAAACTTAAATAATGGCGCAAAGATTAGGAGAACAAAACAATAGACCCACGTTAAAGAGGTAAAATTCAATAGCATGTTTAGTTTCCAGGGCCGCTTCTGAGATTTTGGTGGCCTAGCGCAAACCTACAATTTGGGTCCTAACTAATAAATATATATAAACATCAAACTTGATATAAAAAATTAAGCAATTTTTTTCAGGGCTTAATAGACCCTTAAAAAAATTGGGGCCCAAATTTCGTACTTATTTTTTAGGCCTAGGGTGGTCGTCCTCTTTGCCCTGCCTCAGATACGGCCATGATAGTTCCAAGAAGTAGAATAAATAAAATATAGACAAGTTAGGTCATATTCAATAGGAGCGTAGAGAGAAATAACAAATAATATAGTAGGCGAGCTAGCTACAAGTTATGAGCAAGAGTATAACATAAAAAACTGTGCCAACAAGAGTAAGAAGAAAAATAGAAGATTTGGGGAGAATTAATAGGAGAATAATATTAAATAGCTAGGATCAAACTAAAAAAATGTTTATCCACAATTAAGACTCCTTTCTTTATGATACTTTGGAAGGGTGGAAGTATTGTTATATTTCAGATAAATCAAGTTTGGGAGGCAAACAATCCCGTCAAGGGCGAGATTAAACAAAAGGAAGAACTCACCGAACAACATATCGGAATTTAAATGTGCAAAATGAAATGCATATGGAAGCAATTGTCCCGTCAATAATAACAGGAAGATGAAACGTTGAGTTATCCTAACCTTTTTCGATCTTTGAGATTTGTTTTGAAGATTTTTTACGAGACACCCTACTTTCTTAAAAATATTGTTCTCCTATTTTCTCTACTTGATTTCCACAGAAATAAAGACAAGACTCCAAAGCAGAAAAGCTAAAAACGAAAGCTCGAGACCAAAAATACTTGCAAAGTAAACCATTGCATCAACCCTCAAGTGGGCTCTGAACGCCACCACTGCGTCAACCCCCAAGTGGGCTTTGAACACTGGCATTGCCTCAACCCTAAATGGGCTCTGAATGAGAACAAGTCGTCAACCTCAAGAGGGCTCTGAACGAAAACAAGTCGTCAACCCTAAGTGGGCTCTGAACGAAAATATGACGTCAACCCCAAAAGGGCTTTGAGCACAAGAAATACCTTATATAAAGGCCATCCTAACAAAGGGTAGGAAGAATAAAATCCTCTTAAGCAGAGGTCGTCTAAATAACAATGGGCGGGAAGAATAAAAATCCTCTCAAGCAGAGGTCGTCTAAATTAAAAAGCCAAGAAGAACTAAAGCCAAAATGCTAAGAAGAACTAAGGCCTAAAGGCCAATAAGAATTAACACCAAAAGGCAAACCAAAGCCAGAAGGCTAAAAAGAGCTAAAGCTAAAAAGTAAAGAAGAAAGAAAAACTTCCTACGAAGAAGGCTTCCCTAAAAAGGGACGTCAAAAAACCTCATAGCCAGGTATTTTCTAAAAAGGTCACCGAAAAACCTCATAGCGAGGTCTTACCTAAAAAAGGCCGCCTCAAGGTTTATTCACCATCTCACTATCCTGAACAAACTTGAGAGACCTTGATCAATCTCAAAGACGTCAAGAAAAAGCAATTTAAGAAAAGAGAAAAAACATTCGTGTATAAATCACAAATCAAGACAAAATAAAATAAATTTCAGTTAAGAGTATTAGGGCGCCGCGAAGGACTTGTCCGATAAGTGTTACATTAAAATTACAAAAGATAAAGGCGCCATTAAAATACATTATCCACGCTCTATGATCAAGCCATCAAACCATTTTGCCTTGTCCCGAGACTCGTGTTTGGGGGTTGTGGACCATCACTTCCATAATTAATCACTTCATATTCTCCCAAAACTCGTGTTTGAGGGACTGTGGACCGTCAATATATAATTAAGGGCACAAACGCCCTTCAGAAGGGCCAAAACGGCCTTAGACGCGTCCTCTTAAGGGCACCGCCTCAAAAGGTTTCTAGAAACATCTAGAACACTCTAAACCTGACTTAGGGTCCAAGTTGCTTGGGGTCTAAGTCACATAAATACAAGCCCAAAAAAGACTATAAATACCTCTTTTGAGATCATTCTCAGATCATGATCAAAACATGCTAAACCCTAATCTTTGTTATTGTACTCACTACAAATACAATTTAATATTCAAACCGTAGTTGCCGCTTTATCAAAACAAATAAATTGCAGTTGCCTTATTGTGGGACTCTATCTCCTTTTGCTAGACCTTCATTCTAACCTTTACTAAATTCTTTGTATTTTTTTAAGGGGGCAATTATTTTGTATTTTCATTGCTTACAAATTAAACTCAAGTTTTTTCTTTTCATTAAAAAAAATTTCTTGTTGTATTCGTCTATTTGTCAAATGATAAAAAATAAAAAAAGGTAAACTCACTACGCACTTTTCAGCATCAATCAAAGGGGCATATAAAACCTTAGCTTTCATTCCTGCCACAGCTTGCAATCACATTTTACTAAAGAATTATTAAATAGTGTATAAACATAAATATTTGACATTTGATGTGTGTACGTAATTATGTCATGGAAAAAGTGTGTATGAAAATAAAGGTTGTTTTATAATCTACTACATATATATACCTCAGTCATAAAAATAATATTAAACTACTGCATACTACTATTATTCAGTTTTGCCCTATAAATAGGCCATGGCAAACACTGCAAAACATGCAAGAGGAGTTTGCCAGTATCAGCACCTATCATCTCTAAATATTTTTCACTGCCTAGGGTATATATCTATCAATTCTTCAACATTATCCCTTCAATCCATAATCCTTGCTTCAACATCATGCATTTTACCATACTAAATTGTTATTTCTTTAAGTAGTTTAAATTAATTACAACTTTTGACAACCTGCAGAAAGGGATAACTATGGCAAATCAATCATCTGAGCTAGCCATTGAACAACTGAAGAAGCTTCTCAGGTTAATTACTTTTCTAACAAGAAAAAAAAAATGCACACATAATTCAATTTAATGATGCATAAATTATAACATATAGTATTACCGAAACTTATTGGTTACAGAGAGAAGGAGGAACTTAATGGGGTGGCCAGAGAAAAAATTGAGGATCTTATAGTTGAGTTGCAGGGAAGTCATCCACATCCAGTTGAACCTGCTGAGCAGAGAATCATTGATGGTTTTACTTACTTCAAGCTCAACAATTTCGAGTAAAGTTACTTGCAAATTAAATAAAATTTAATATGATAACTATAGTTAGTTCATATTCAAATATCAAATCATTTATAATCCGGATTCATGGTTTATGAGTGCTCGCAAGAGTTTGAAATTATAATTCCTAAGGGACAAAGTTCAAATTCCCTTTGTATCACCCTAAAATATTCGTTAGTGTTAAATTCCCTTTGAAAATTGGAATCATGCATGCTTCCTTTTATATATGGCAGCAAGAACCCGGAACTGTATGATCGACTTGCTAAAGGCCAATCCCCTAAGGTGATTAATTAATTAGAGCTTGATTTATACAAAAGTATATGTTTCTATTTTTTGTGTCCTTTAATATTAATATAATTTTCAATTTCATTTATATGTTGTAGTTTATGGTATTTGCTTGCTCCGACTCTAGAGTGAGTCCCTCTATTATCCTGAACTTTCAACCTGGCGAAGCTTTCATGGTCCGAAACATTGCTAACATGGTCCCTCCATTTAATCAGGTCTATTTCACTATTTTCTAACAAATGAATTGCTATATGATATATAAATTATTATTGAAGAGTTTTTAATAATTAAATTTCTATTCCACAGTTAAGATACAGTGGAGTTGGTGCAACCCTTGAGTATGCTATTACAGCTCTGAAGGTAATGATTAGCATTAGCTTCTATTCAAAAGTGTTATAAAATTTGTTTGTGACCGAAACTGCATCAATATTCATATATAATTTCGCCATATCTTTCTAAAAGAATAAAAATCATTACATTTTTCAGGTGGAGAACATCTTGGTTATTGGACATAGTCGCTGCGGCGGAATCTCAAGGCTTATGAGTCATCCAGAGGATGGTTCTGCTCCATAGTACGGCTTGAATTCTACATAAAATTAACATAAAATAAAATGCACGAAAATTGTGAATCTTAACCTTTGTTATGGTTTAATTGAATAATTATGCAGTGACTTCATAGATGATTGGGTGAAAATTGGTTTATCTTCCAAAGTCAAGGTTCTGAAAGAACATGAATGCAATGATTTCAAAGAACAATGCAAATTCTGTGAAATGGTTAGATAATTAAGTTGCAAGTATATTATCATATCCATTCAGCAACCATACTTCAAAATTTCAACTATTAATTAGTTACCACTTTATATATGCAGGAATCAGTGAATAACTCATTAGTGAACCTTCAGACATATCCATATGTTGATAGAGAAATAAGGAACCAGAACTTAGCACTATTGGGGGGTTACTATGACTTTGTGAGTGGAGAATTCAAGCTTTGGAAGTATAAGACTCTTGTCACTAAACCCGTTACCATCCCTCTAAAAGGCGTTGACATGACTATCTAAACCCTCAAGGAATCAAGCTTTGAACCACTATCTCAACTCTCAAGTGACTGGTTCTTTTGAGTTATGTACTTTTGTTCCCGGTTGCTCTTGTCATGTTTGGTTACGAGGATATTTTATGTATCCGGAATAACTATAGTTTCCTCTTCTTGTATTTATTTGAGTATGTGTTGGCACTAGGCCAATAAATAAAACTATGTACTTTTAAATCCTAATTATTAAATAAATAATATCAGTCTTTGAGAGATTTGGAAAATAATGTATTTAAGAATACTATATTTCAGAGCATCCCATGTAGTATAATAATGTTTTTTTTTTATAGAAAAACCAATAATGCTAAGCCATTTGTACTTGAGAGGGAAAATTATGGAGATTGGAGGAGGATGGTAGGTTCTCGGTAAAGTCTATGTATTCCAAGTTGGAAGGTGTGATGTTGGGGGAGAATAGGTGTCCTGTGGAGAATATGAGTACTTTTAAACTTATTTGGAAGTCGGGGGCACCTTCAAAAGTGATGGCCTTTACTTGGAAGCCCCTACTTGACAGTATTCCTACTAGAGCAAACTTGGAAATTATAAATTGCTTACCGCCGGAGGGAGGATCAAATTGCCTTTGGTGTTCGACGGGGAGGGAATCTTCCACTCACCTTTTCCTTCATTGTGATTTTGCAAATGATATTTGGTTGTCTTTGATGAGGTGGACAAACCGTTTTTTTTTTATTCCTCCGAATTTGTTTATTCATTGAGAGTGTTGGAGTGCGGGAGGGTATCATAAGAATATCCCGAGGGGTTCGAGAATGATTTGGCAAGCCACTATTTAGGTTATTTGGAAAGCGCGAAATGACCGTATGTTCAATAATGTTGTTAAAGGGGTGGAGGAATTAGTAGAAGAGATTCAAGTTTTATCTTGGCGGTGGATGATGGGGAGGATGGATACTACTGTTTGCATGTTCTATGAGTGGGTGTGGTGTCCGGAGGAGTGTTTGCGGAGGTAAAGGGGGAGGGCAGGGGCTGGTAGGGGTTCGTAAGTCAGCGGAGTGTTTCTTACCGGTTGTGTCCCGTGCTTCCTGCCCACCTGCGTTTCTGTTTTCTGCTGCTATTTGGCAGCAGTTGCTGCTGCGTTTTTGTTCCTCACGGGTGTGGCAGAGTTTCTGGTTTATTTGTGTTCCCCTTAGTTGTGCTGTGTTGGCTGTTGGGGAGGAGCTATGGGAATGAAATCCGGTGATTTTAACTAGATTTCAACGTCATAACTTTGCTCTTGGTGGGGTGTTTTTGTAGTTTTTGATTTTGGTGGTTCCACGGTGTTTAGGTGGATGTTAAGCATGTATGCGGCATCTTTTAAGTTAAATTATTATTTTTGACAAATGGGAGAAGTTTAACCTCTAATATGATGTATAATAAATTTTTTGGGGCGTTTATTTCACGGACTCGATTTATTTTTAGGAATAACACGTTTGGGAATATAAATTCAAGAGTTTGATTCTAGGGTATTTCTACAAAAAAATCTGCTGGGCACACGATTTAACATTCTTGGGTATTTCTCAGTCTTGCAAGTCTCAATATTAAGCTTGAAAGTATTTTCATTAAGAGGATGCCACTTAACATTAATCTCACTCTTGCAAGTCTCGATATGAGAAGGATGCCGAAGATATTAATGATGATGGATCGATGGAAGAAAATTGACTATCAAAAGAATGCATGAATTGCTCAAGATTAAGAGATGTTCCTCAGAAAACTAACTATTTGGTTCCTGTCAAGCCATAACATATTAACCATTCACCAAAAACCAGTGATCATTGCCCTTGGATTGAGCCAATATTAGACGTACTAAGGTAAAAATTGATCCATTGGGATAAGCCTGAGACTAAAGGAAGACCTCCACTTCTCATCATCCATTGATATAAAATTATAAAATCATCCCACATATTCTTAACCAAATCACGAGAGCATCTTGGATTAACATCAGTGTCTAACATACAACAGTGCTTTCTTTCAGCAAGTTAATAAGAGCTTCTCATGAGAGAGCTTCCATGTTGAAATTAGGAGACTCTATAAGGTTGATTTCCTCAGCAATCAAAGCATGGTCGGCAATTAATAGTAAAGAAACCATTATCAGAAAATTTCCATATTGAAAAATCACCCTGCCTTGTGGAAGGAATAAGGTTCGAACCATAAATTCTACACTTATGCGTGTGAGTTTGCAATGAATATTATCATTTCGTCGATCTTCCAACAAAAATAAATAAACTAATGCATTATTATTTTTCATTAAAAAATCAAGTCTTTTTATTTGTCAATTTGGAAAAGAAGATGTCAATTTTTTTTGTTTTTTTTGGACAAACAAAGAAAGTGATTGTTTGAAGGTTAAAAATGCACTTTTGACCCCTATTAAAAAAAAACACACTTTCCAGCCTCCTAACTTCATCCCCTTTTACAACTTTTAGTCTCCCTTAATTTTGACCTGGTCAACACCCATGTGACCACTCAATGGATGCCACGTGTAATTTTCGAATTAAAAAGCTAGCTCATTAATAGTGAAATAAAATAATTTAAAAAGAAAGAAAGAAAAAAAAGAGGAAATCACAATTCTGGGTTGGCACTAACCAAGTGCTTCCCCCTACACCTTCGACCACCATAACAACCACCTCCCTGCCTCAACCTTCCCTCCACCTTCCGCCTTCCAACAACAATTGTTTCTTCAACACAGCCTACTCTTTCCTCTCTTCCCGACACCCAAAAAAGCTCTTTTCCTCACTTTCTTCGAAAACTCAATTTCCGACATCGTCGTCTCAAACAAAAATAAAACATCTGACAACGTTTTCCTTAACAACGAACAACATTTCAATTTTTCAAAATATTTATGTTTGGAATTGGAGGTTGAATTTGAGTGGTGAATTTCTCTCGTTTTTTCAAAAAAAAAAAAAAATCATTTTTTTTGTATTTGATCGTTGTTGCTTTGGCAATTTACAAGATCTAAATGTTTGAATTCGATTTTTGTAATTTCTGAGTTTGTTACTATGAAATCTTCATGGCTGATTTGGCTACATATTCCAACGTTGAAAAAGCATCATCACCACCTTTTGCTGCGCTGTTGTTGCTATCAATATTTTGGTGGTGGTTATGGTGGAAAAGAGGCGTTGTTGTTGTATTTGGTTATGGAAAAGAGGCATTTTTGTTTAATTTTACAAATGATTTGTGATTCTAATTTAATTGCAATTTTTCTGAGTTTGTAAAATGATGGATGATGAATATAATATTGAAAGATGATGTACATGATGATGAATATGATGGTGCAGGGACCTTAGGGATGAGCTTCATGTGTAAGGGATGAATATGATATGAAGATATGAATTTTCTGGATTTTTTCCCTTTATTGTTTTTCCTTTTTAAATTTTTAATTCATCATATACACATGTGGCTTTTCTATTTAAATTTAATTAAATAATAACCCATGTGGCGTCCATTTAGTGGTTACATGGGTGTTGATCGGGTCAAAATTAAGGGGTGCCTAAAAGTTGCAGAAGGGGTGAAATTAGGGGCTGAAAAGTGTTTTTTTTAATAGGGGCGAAAATTGCTATCATGGCAAATATAGGGGACCAAAAATGCATTTTAGCCTTGTTTAAATGGAAAAAAACGACTTCACTTTTCTTATTGAAAAAAAAAATAGCTAACTTAGTGTATGAACTTTTTTATTTACAAATTGACAAATAAAAAAAGACTTGATTTAATGTAGGATGTTTTTTTAATGAAAAGTAAAAAAAGACTTTACTTGATGTATGAGTTAAAAAAAACTATATTAAGCCTGAGCTTTCGTTCCTGAGACAGCACGTTCACATTTTACAAAAGAATTATTATTTTTGGAATGGTCATTTAACAAAAGAGTTATTCCCTCAAACAAAACAAAAAAGAATTATTAAATGGTATAAACATAAAAATTTGACTTTTGATGTGTTTATAATCTACTACATTTCTGCAGTGAACCAAATAATGATATAGCAAACACTGCAAATTCCTTCTTTTACATAAGCATAGGGGTATCCATCTATTCTGCACCACAAATTCCTTCAAAATTCATAAGCCTTGCTTCCATATATTTTACTTTTGTAAAGAAAAACAATACCATGCATTTTACTATATCAATTGTTAATCGACTCTTTAAGTAGTTTCATATTAATTAATTGCAATTTTTGACAACCTGCAGAAAGGAGTAGTTATGGCAAATCAATCATCTGAACTAGCCATTGAACAACTGAAGAAACTTCTCAGGTTAATTACTTTTCTAACAAGAAAACAAACATGTACACATAATTGAATTTAATGATGAATAAAATTATAACATATAGTATTACTTTAACTTATTGGTAACAGAGAGAAGGAGGAATTTAATGGAGTGGCCACAGCAAAAATTGAGGAGCTTATAGTTGAGTAGCAGGGATGTCATTCACATCCAATTGATCCTGCTGAACAGAGAATCATTGATGGTTTTACTTACTTCAAGCTCAACAATTTCGAGTAAACTTCGCAAATTAAATATAAAATTTATATCATGCCTATAGAAAGTTCAAATTCAACTATCAAGTACTTAATTTTTTTGGATTCATTCATGTTTCCTTTTATATATGACAGCAAGAACCGGAAACTGTATGATCGACTTGCTAAAGGCCAATCCCCCAAGGTGATTAATTATTTAGAGCTTGATTTATACAAAAGTATATGTTTCTATTTTTTTGTATCTTTTAATATTAATCTAATTTGCAATTTCATTTATATGTTGTAGTTTATGGTATTTTCTTGCTCCGACTCTCGAGTGAGTCCCTCTATTATCCTGAACTTTCAACCTGGCGAAGCTTTCATGGTCCAAAACATTGCTAACATGGTCCCTCCATTTAATCAGGTCTACTTCACTATTTTTCTAAACAAATGAATTGGTATATGGTATATAAATTATTATTGAAGAGTTTTAATAATTAAATCTCTATTTCATAGTTAAGATACAGTGGAGTTGGTGCAACCCTTGAGTATGCTATTACAGCTCTAAAGGTAATGTTTGATAGCGCAACCATGATAACTTGCACTGCAAGTTATCTATTTTCAAAGAGAGGATTGAGAAATTGAGAGAGTAGAAGAGAATGAACTATTGATTATAAACTTGTTATTCTCATTAGCAATGAAAGTGTGTTTACATCATACTTATATACAAGCTTATGTACATTAAAGCTAACAAACTTTGCTTAAAAGTAGCCAACAAACAAAACAAAATATATAACTACTTTCTATCTTAACTAACTTTAAGTTTATCTCAACTAACTTGAATTAAAAACTAACAATGCTTAGTTTTTGTTCGTAAGTGTTTTAAAATTAGTGTGTTACCGCAATATAGGCCGTGACATATTAAGGTTTCTGATATCTCTACAACCATAATGTGATTGCGATTAAAGTTGCATCAAGATTCATAATTTTGCCATTATTTTTTCTTAAAAAATTAAATAGTAAGGCTTATGAGTCATCCAGAGGCTTATGATATCTCTACATCTTGGTTATTGGACATAGTCGCTGAGGCGGAATATCAAGGCTTATGAGTCATCCAGAGAATGGTTCTGCTCCATAGTAAGGCTTGAATTCTACATAAAATTAACATAAAATAGAATACATGAAAATTGTGAATGTTAACCTTTGTTATGGTTTAATTGAATTATGCAGTAACTTCATAGATGATTGGATGAAAATTGGTTTACCTTCCAAAGTCAAGGTCCTGAAAGAACATAAATTCTGTTATTTCGAGCAACAATGTGAATTCTGTGAAATGGTTAGCTAATTAAGTTGCAAGTATATTATCATATCCATTCAGCAACCATACTTCAAAATTTCAACTATTAATTAGTTACCACTTTATATATGCAGGAATCAGTGAATAACTCATTAGTAAACCTTAAGACATATCCATATGTTGATAGAGAAATAAGGAACGAGAACTTGGCACTATTGGGGGGTTACTATGACTTTGTGAGTGGAGAATTCAAGCTTTGGAAGTATAAGACTTGTATTACTGAACCCATTACAATCTAAATCCTCAATTAATGAATCAAGCTTTGAACCACTATCTCAAGTGACTAGTTTGGTTGTATTGTACTTATAAAACCTAAATGAATAAACGGAAAAGATTGGTGGACACCTCTTTCACCCGATCTACACCTCTTTCATCCAATCTACACCTCTTCTCTCTCTTGATTTCTTCTCTCTCTTTTTATTTAAGGTGTACAAATATCACAACCCTTAAATAAATAATATCACAACCCTTCAGAAATAATGTATTTAAGAATCGTATACTTCAGGACATCCCCGGAGTACTTTTTTTTTTTGTTAAATAACATAGTTTTTAGAAAATAAGTGAGAGTATGAGGTTCGAACTCTGGTACTTGCATATAGGGCTGGCAATGAACCGAGACAACTCGAACAAAGTTCGGAACTCAACTGGACAATTAACTCGTTGAACTTGGTTTATGAATCAAATGAGCCGAACTTGAGCTGAAAATTAAGTTTGTTATTTAAACGAGCCGAACTTGAACTATAGATAGTTCGACTCATTTGGATCATGAGTCGGCTCGATTATATATATATATATATATATATATATATATATATATATGATAAATTTTTAATATGTACATTATCAATAGTTTTTTATATTGGATGGAAGTGGTAGAAGAGTTAATCTATTATTTAAGTTGTTTTAAAAGAATTAATGGTACTGTTTTGAATAACAATCATAAAAATAAACAAAAAGAATAACTCATAAAAAATGAATGATATTTTTGAAGGAACGTGAATGATATATATATATATATATATATATATATATATATATATATATATATATATAAAATAATTAATAATATCGTATGAATAGGAAAACATATCATCAGCTATGAAATGAAAAATAAAGAACAAAAATAACAAATCAAATGCAAGAGATAGTATATTATCTAGCTAGACTCTTATTCTTTTGTTTAAACTTTAAAACTAATATAGTCCCACATCGAGCGAATGCAAGAAAGTGAGAGGAAGCTTTGGCTATAAATCAAAAGCGTTGAGTAAACTAACAAGTAGTAATAGATTGCGTTTGATTAAGACCTTGCTGCAATTATAAAATGCAGGGATATCAAATGTAATTGTCATTAGACTAAACTCATTGGAACATCCCCAATTTTGCATAATAGTATAATGTTTATTTTAAAACCAATAATGCTAAGGCATTTGTGCTTGAGAGAGAAAATTAAAAGATGATGTATATTACTAAATTTCCGGATGTTAAGTAGGCAAGGACCACAAGTAAAAAATTATGTCCTTGCAGATATTTTCAAGATAAGGAGGGATAGTATATAGAGAAGATCAAATAAATTTTGTTTTGGTTCGGGATAGTGTATAGAGAAGATCAAATAAATTTTGTTTTGGTTCAGGATTCAATGTCTGGCATGTGCTTATGGAAAAACATTTGTTAAAAGATATTAATAACTTGATGGATCTCGGTTATTTTCAAAAATTAGTCTATGCAATTGTGCGTGGAGGATGTCTTGATTTACCCATGAAAAAAACAGCAGTTGGTAAGGACCTGGTAAGGACCGGTATTGTGCAATCAATAAAGTGGAATGACACGGTATACCGGTATACTACTATCTACTTATTCATTTCAATCATTACCATAGTTCAATTTTTAGAAACAACATATATGTAATTGTCAAACACTATACCATATCAAAAAGTTTCAGACAGTCTTGACTCTTTTTTTATATATGAAACGAAATCGGGAGGGGGGGGGGGGGGATGTTGTATACACAAATATTCAAATGAAGGGCTAATCTGTATACCACAGTGACTTACACGTATCATACAAATACAAACAATACAGCTCAAATAAAATTTTGGCAGAAATTATTCCACTTTTCAATGATTCCATTTTACCCCAATTAAGTATAACACTCGTCAATCATAATATTAACACTGTCGGAATATGCTTATCCCTTCAATTTTTCACATTGTGTTCCTGTAAAGATTCAAAGAATCAAGTTTCTTTAAAGGAAGTACTTATTAGGCCTTGATGACAAGGTTGTTTAAAGTGCGAGCGTCGCCGTCAAAAAGGTTCTCTAGTGACCTGACTTTTCTGCTTCGAATTCTACCGGCTTCCTTCAACAATTCACTCAACCTTCTCTTTTCATCATCCACGTCGGGATTCGCTGTCCCAAGCTTTTCCTCCCTCATACTAACAACGTGCTCCAAAGTTAGAATTGCATCATCCAGCCTGAAATAAAAGATCAAACCCTGTAAGGAGGAAAGAACTTCGACACCAAACCATATTTGGATAATCACAATCTAAAGGTCGAGGTCATAACCTATAAAGAAGCAAAATATTTCATAGTTCCACAAGGCCTCAAAAGATGAATCAAACTCCCTACCCTTCTTTATTGGGGTCTAGTATAAGTCGTTGGTGCACAATGTGTGTAAAGTGTTGTAAACTCCAAAATAATGAATTTAACTTCTACTAATAAAAAGAAGGCTAATAAATAGAGTATCTAATCTAGTCATCTAAATCTTCACCCTGAATGCCACAAATAAAATCAACTATAACATATTATTATTATATTATTAGCCTGCTTCGCACAATACCTTAGTAAATTAAAGGTGCTGAAATACTCTAATAATGAAAAAAAGATTTGCTAGCAGAAGCGGAAACACAGAAGGGAACACAAAAGATGCGTACCTTCCAATTGCGTCGTACGTGCCTGCAAGATTACTATATACTCCAAGCGTTTCAGGGTGATAAGGCCCCAACTCATGTTCCAAAACACTCTTTGCTTCCTCAAATAATTCTATAGCTTCCCTTAAGGCATAACGCTGCACACAGGCAAGCCCCAGTTGATTAAGAGCGATACCAAAGAAGGATGATTTCTTCTCTCCAATAGCACGAAGTTTTGCGATTGCTTTCTTCAAAGTGTTATAAGATTCAGTATAGTTTCCCAACATGTAGTACATAACCCCCACCTGAGCTTCGATTCCTGCTATTGTTCCTTGCTGACCAGGGGCATCATTATATATCTCCAATGCTTTTTGCAGTAACTTAAGTGCCTGATCAACCTCATTCATTGACTCATAGATACTTGACAGATTCGTAAGACCGCTAGCAATCTCCTCTGGAGTAACTCCAGGCATTGGATTCTCATATATTTTAAGTGCTTTATCGCAATACGACTTTGATTCCCTTATCTTCCCTGTCCTGTTATACAAGTCGGCCAAACGTACAAAGACTGACCCTACTGCTGGATGATTCTCTCCTTTGCTGGTCTTGAAAACTGCTAACGCTTTCTCATATGCAAAGACAGCCTCGTCATATCGAGACAAGGATAAGTATGTGTCTCCAATGCTGCAGTCAACAGATGCCACTTCCGCTTCTTGGCCATTTGCAACCATTGCCATGCTGGCTAAAACAAGGTGTTCAAGAGCTGCTTCATGATTTCCCTTTGTTTCACATATAAGACCCATGAGCCTCCTATCAGCAGCTTCTTCAATAGATGGGGCCGAACTATTTTCTCTATGAATGTCAAGAGCCATTTGACAGAGCTCCTCTGCTTCATTAAATTGCAAAGCTTGAACATTAGCTTCAGCCAAATACCGACAAGTTTCACCAACTCTTGGGTCTGTTTCTCCCAAAATATGCCTCTGGACTTCAAACCCAGCAGTGTAGAACATTATTGAATTCTCAAGCTGGCCCAACATAGCATAGGTGTCTCCAAGTTGCATGTGACCGGCAAATTTAGCAAGAGCATGCTGTTGACTTTCCCCGATATCAGGAATCTCAATCGAACGCTCAAGAATGGGAATTGCCTCACTATATCGACCCAGGCTGCAATATATTGCAGCGGTAACATGTAAACACATAACCAGTTCCAAACTCGGCTTCCCATTACCAAACTTCTCAAACAGTTTCATTGCTTGAAGAGCCAACTCAAGAGCTTTGTGCGGATTATCACCAGTTGACATAAGATCTCTTGCTTGCTTTAGTAATATCGGTGCCCGCTCTGGTTTATCTAATGCTGATTCAGCCGAATTCTCAATGCGATTAAATGACACTGACTTTCCCAAAGGAGAGTTCTTTGAATTCTTCACGCCATTAACTCCTCTAGTTTGTTTTCTCAAAGGCTTATCATTCTTTCTCTCTGGAGGAGCTTTAGCAGGAGGACTTTTTCCTTTGGGTTTCGATCTTGGTGAAGTGTCAGAGCCCAACGTTGAATTCAGTGGTTTGACAATTTTTTCTGAGGAAACCGGACTTTTACTACTAGATCGTGTCTTAACCACCGGACTTTTACTAGCAGATTGAATCTCAATCACCGGACTTTTACTACCAGATTGAATCTCAGCCACCATATCCAACTTCTTATCATCAGATAAATTACCCATTCCAGAAGATGTTTCCCCACTAGAACTCTCTCCTGGCCTTCTTCCCACCTCCACCTCTACCTCCTCTTCCATTATCTCCAACTCCCTCATCCGTCCCCCAACCAAATGGTGCAATTCCGAATCAATTCTAGACTCGTCACCATCAGATCCAAAACTTTGCCTCGAGGGCGACTGATCAGAACTCTGCATATCACACACATTTTCATACAGCTGCTCGATCGAAGGCTCAACAACCCCTTCATCCGGGAAATTAGGACCGACACTTTGACGTCTCTGCGGACTCATTGAACTCCTTGGAGACTTGATTGGAGTTAAGCTTTCCTTAGTGGGAGAATGGTTCCCATTCATCTCATTAACTTCCCCGTCGTCATGAACCCCGTTTGTAACAATTCCCGGCATCTTTAATTCTCTCAGAGGATCCAGAATCCCTGTGACAACAAATATCAAACACATGATCTACAAAATAAACAAAACCCACCACAGATCCAACAAAGAGAATGCGGAAAAAAAATTGCATTTTTGGATGACTATAATTCATTCTATGATTTGTATAACATAACAAGACATTGATGAATGAATTGAAACTGACAACATTTGATGAAATGGTAACAAAAAAACAATAAATGTATGCGTTTTGCTATTGAAATAACGAAGATATAGTAATGTTTACAAAAACGCAATTTTATTTCATAGATTATAGATTATACAAATAAGTCATAAACCATAATTTGCAATAGTCAAAGTTTTTTCTTCACCTTTGGCTTCTTCTAATTTTATTTCCTTCTTATCATCATCACAAAGAATGTCCATTGGATCTCCCAAACCGTTGGACACAAACAATTAAAGTAGAAAAAACAAAAACAGAACCAATAATAATGTAACCAAAACAAAAAGGTTTTTTTTTTAGCTTAAAAAAAAGTCAAAACCCAAAAAAAAAAAACAGGAATATACACAAACACAACAAAAGGGAGGGGTATTATTGTTTTTCTATGTTTCGTCTTTTTTCTCTTGTTTAGATTCGGGGGGTATGAAAATGAATCGAATAAATTTAATTAAAATAAAACAATAACAAAAGAATAAGAAGAAGATAAAGATAAAGATAAAGAGACAGAAACAAACCTTAAAAATGGAAAGAAACAGAGGGATTGTCGGTCGGTTGCAGAGAGACAGAGAAACGAATGAATGAAGAAAAACTCAAAAGAATGAATGAAACAGAAGATACATCAATGGCTGTGATAGGGGCAAAATGGGGAATCCAGGGTCAGTTGAAGAATAAAAAATAATAATAATTTAATGAATGAAGAAAATAAAAAGGATTTGAATTGAATTTAAGGAATTAAAAGGAATTTTGCAGAAATGTGATGTCAGAAAAAGGAGGGAAGAAGGAGAAGAACGCGTTATTATCCTCTCTGTTTTTTTTTTTTCTCTCTCTTTGTCAACTTTGTCTAATCGTGCCACGTGGCATTCCTTTGCTCTTTTTTTATCCCTCGTGTTGAGACCAATATACCCTTTGAAAATTTGATGATCAAGCACGATGACAGATCATGTCTTTTATTTTACTGCTATCTTTTTTTGGTAGATTATTTAACTTTTTTTAATTTAAGAAAAATAATTATATAACTAAGATTATTATTTCTTGGAAAAAATGTTGAACGAGTCAAAATAACGTAATGTGATTCTTTCTGATGTTCTTCTTCCATCATTTGTATTACTTGTGAAGCGATTGCTGGGGTTGGAAAATAGGTCAGTCAAAAATAGATTGCCGGTCACATTCAGGAAATTACTTGCATTCTTTATAACCTCACAGCTAAGCTGCTCTTCAATTTCAATAATTATTCGAGTGTTTATGAGTTTAGGTGATCTGTTTAAATCTGTGAGTCAACTCAACTTGCATTGTATTTGAGTTTGTTTAAAGGTCCTATTAACAAGTGTTTTCAATGCAATAAATGTACAACTTTCATAAAATCTTATCATTTTAGGTGTTTAAAAAGTGGGTGCTGAAATATTTGTGCTAATAATAATGAGACAATGCCTATAGCGGTGAAGCGACCCATGAATATCAACATTACTAGTGTAGGGTGCTGGAATTCGTTGTCTGCACTTGAATTCGTGGGAGAGAATGGCAACGCATTCACTCAGCACTCCCGTTGCATGTGAGGCTAATTACTAGCCGTCCCCGCCAAGGATGGAACAATAATGTATTTTATATTTTTAATTTTATTTTGACAAAGTTTTTTTATTCAAAAAAGAAAAAAATCAAATGTAATATATTTATGGAGAAATTTTTAGATTCCATAAGGTTGGAGAGGGACAAGCATTTGCTTATGCTTCGAGTTAGCTGGTTTAGGAGTGACAATAAGTAGGGTCTCGTGGGGTATTACAGTTTCATTCTCATTTGTGGTTTAAAAAGGTACTTGTGCCGGATTAATATCGGTGTCAAGTGTGGGTAACAGTACATGTATTTGTTAGGGTATTTGTACTGATACCCGTGATTGTTACTCGTATTTCTACTAAGAAAAGGTCTACAAAGACTTTAATCAGATAAGGAGGTTGTTTGCGTGAGGAGGGGTTGGTAACAGAGTGTGTGAATTATTTATCTAAAATTATTTTTTAGGATGAGATGGTGGACCGATGGGTTTGGAAGCTCTATTCCTCCCAACGTTACACGGTTAAAAGGGCTTACAACTATCTGACAGCAGTTGAAGTTGTTGATAATGGTGGTCGGAATCATGTTTTGTAGCTTAAAGCAATCCTGCTTAAAGTCGATATTTTTGTGTGGAGGTTGTTTCTAAAGTGACTTGCAACTAAAGACAACCTGCATAGACGTCACAACTTGGAAAATACAGATGTTTTATGTTTAGTCGGGTGCGATAATGTGGAAGATCGAGATCACTTATTTTTTCAATATAATTTTTCTGATCAACTTTTGTATTTTACTTCTGGATGGCTAGTATCACTTTTGTGTCGCATGGTGAATTACAAGCTCATTCTATTCAGTTTGGTGGTCTAGGGGATTCACTAAAAAATCTTGTGCAACTTTTAATATTACTTGAATTTCGATACTCTTCATTATTTGGAAGGATTGCAATGAGAGGATTTTTAACATTAGGATATCTTCTCTTTTAGTTCTATTAGAAAAGATAAAAATCCAAGCTTTCTGGTGGTTAAAATCAAACTACATTTTGTTTGATTTTGATTACCCTACTTGGAGGTCGACATATTTGGTTTGTTTAAAGGTGTTTTGTTAAGTTTCTTTTAGCTACTTGTATTAATTTGGATTGTTTGATGAAATTCCTCGACTTTTAAATCTTCTTTAATACATCTTATACTAGAGAGGCTTATTTTGTGTTTATAATAATTTTCTTAACCTTTTCAAAACAAAACAAGAAATAAAACAAAACAAAATTTATTTTAATAAGCAATGGAATAATATTTAGAAAACAATTAAAATTTATCTTTTCTTATTCAACAATTAACATTTATTGTAAAATTAATTGTTTACTTAGTTGTAACTTTGTTATGAAATATTTGTATCAGGCCTCAAAAAGAAGTAAGCAATTTGATCAAATTGTTATGGGATTTTGATTTTTTTTAATTAGATCTACAACCTAAATATCATATCCTAAAGTTCAAATTTTTGTTGATATGTTCACAGTGTGTTTTGCTTTATGTTGTAAATAAGTATTTTAATTAATAATCTTATTGTTCTAGACCGAGCAAATGTCTAAGACCGATTAATATAGGTTTAATCAATACAAGCCCGATACTATACTTGGGTTAATGACTCACTACGCGCCCCCTCTTTGTGAGGGAGGTGCTCGTAGCACTTTGGGATACCGATTCAAACATAGTTGTAATGTCTTCCTCCACCTGCCTAAAATCTCGCTCGACGGTTACGATTCTCGCAAATATGTAACCGTCGAGCTCACAGTGTGCCTATAACAATGACTCATGCACGTCATTTCTATATAACGAGACTTTACATAGTCCTTAAAGGTACGATTCATTCAAACTTTTAACCTTGTAATCTTTTGTTGTTACTAACTTGTGTGTCGGAATGTATGCTGGTACACTCACCCCACCCTTTCAAGCTTACAAACTTCTAGATCAACCACATCGGCTACCATCTTTCTGATCAGGTACGATTAGTTGTATTTTTAAAAATTGATATACATGCATTTTATCATATTAATATAAACAAAGATATATAAATATATATTATGTGGAGATGATTCAAGTAGTGGAAAAAACTTTATTTTTCTCTCTAAAAATATATTATCTGCCTTCTCTCTAACTTTCTCTCCCCGCCGTACAACTTTCCCCTTCCAATCCAAATATTTCCTTCCACCATGTAGATATTGATGATGATGATGGTGCGATGAGATTATGTCGTTGTTGATGTCATACAGGTTCTCCGCATCACCGATGCTAACCACAAATCTTCCACTGATGGACTTCCTCGCTGCCGGATATCGGAGGTTTTGTTGGTTCACGTTTTTTTTCTTCTGTAAAACCCATAAGAGGGTATGTTCTCAACAGCTCCGCCTCCTTTCAAGGCGGCGGTTGCTCATGGTTCAAGAATAGTTGTTCGCATACCGATGTTGAGTTCACTATGGTTTTTGTTTCGATTTCGACGTTCTGCACTGTATCAGTGGTTCTGTCTGCCAAAGGTGACGTTGTAAACTATTGGGTGGTGGTTGTGTGTCTGCCTGATCTCTCGTTCCTTTTCAGATCCGTTGAGATCTGCAGTTTTCACGACATTTAGGTGATGCCACTACACGAACGATATTGTATACTTCAAGACTTAGTCGTCTCCGGGGATGTCGTTTAGATGTCGTGCTAGGTTCTCAAATCTGGCACTTGGTGCGTGGGGTAGTTGGGCTCGAAAAGGCCAGTAAAGCTGTTGCATTTTGTTGTAGGGGCTATTGGTTCTTGAATCTTTCTGTGTTGACAGTCGATTCATACACCATCATGGTTACTTTGGTTCGTCAATGACTGCGGCATTTTACACATCATTTTATTTTGCAATCTGGTTTTAGGTCCCACGTTGGGCTTACTAGGTTGTGTTGATGTGTAACTTTCCTGCAAGACATTTGAATTCATCACTAGATTTTCGTCTAGTTAGCTTTTACATATCACTTTTTGTTTATTTCGTTGTATTGCCCTCTTAGGACTGATGTGTGGTTGTTGGATCACGTTGAAGTCCCACCAGCTTTTGTACTTTTTTTTTATTTAATATATATTCTCATTGCTTAAAAAAATATTATGCGGAGATGAGGTATGATTAGGGGTGGGAATAGGCCAGGCCGCCCGTCAGGGGCCTGTAGCTCGACCTACTAAAAGTCCGGCTCAGCCTAGCTCGTTTAATAAATGGGTCAAGCTTGAGCTTTTTAAAAAGCATATTAATTTAAATAGGCCGAGCTTAGGCTTGTAAAAAAGCCTATCAAGCCTATCAGGTCGACCCGTTTATGAGTATATTACATTTTTCCACATTTATTATTATTTATATTTATATACATCAAAAAGAATTATTGATCCTTCAAATTATCATACCACAATTATTATTATATCGTTTTTTTTTTTGTATTTAGGATACAACACAACTCTTGGTATTTCCCTCATATATCATATGAACTTCAAGGCAAGAGTTACTCACACCAATAACCAACCACCAAAAATTAAAAGATAACACACGGTCCACACAACCCAAAACAATTCAATTCCAATGACTAATGAGTTACAATTACAAATATGGGATGAGATGACTCTATATTAAATCCATCTATAATGTTTATCTCTATATTAAGTACGTTGAAAGGGAAAAAATTCGATGAACAAACTCTGTTTGAAATTCGTAACACAAACTAGGTTTTTAGACAGACTAATAGGTCAGACCAAGCTTTTAAAAAGGTCAGGTCAGACTTAAAATAAAGTCTTTGACAGGTTAAAGGCCAAGGCTTAGGCCTTAGTTTTTACAACTAAGCCTAGCCTATTTAAGCAAAGCTCGGCTCATTCCCACCCCTAGGTATGATGGATAGTAAGACATTTATATACGTACCCATATTCGTTTATTTTTGTGGATAATTACACATGTTTGTGCCTGAAACCATAATGTGAATTTCTACTCTATCTTTCTTAGATATATTTTTACGGATATTGATATGAATTGAATTCCATCTCATCTCATTAACATAACTTCGGAACTGACGTAATAACTAATAGAGTATAAAAAATCTATTAAGAAAAACTCGAATTCAGTTCAACAAAGCTCTTGTAAGTTAGAACGAACAATTAACACGAAAAAAAAAAAAATCCATTAAAAAAATGAAAAAAGAAAAATAGGTAAAATTCCAAAAGTATATTCAAAAAATATTTACAAATTACACAACCCTCTTATCTCTGTTACTCCGTCGATCTGCTCTCTCCCTCCATTTCCGGCGCTCACCTCCTCCCGCCGCTCACCTCACCGCCGCCCGACGCTTCTCTCTCCCTCTTCCGGCGATTATCTCTGTGTTTCCTCTCTCAGACCGTTGTTAGGTTAAGGTTAGTGACCTTTCTCCAATTCCACTTTTTTTTGTTGTTCATTCTCCAAATTCAATGCAACATGCATTCTTCATTGTAATTTTGTCATATTCATTATAAATTTGCTCTCTTTTCCCCTTTAATTCATTTTATTTCCATTACATGCTTTACATTAGCAACTGTACTCGTTCTTGAACTTGGAAATTAAATACCTGTTTATTTGTTTGTATGTATGTATGTATGTACTCATGGAGAGTGATGTGATCACAAGTTGGAAATCTATTAGGTTACTTTTGTTTTTGTTTTGTATGAATGTCCTCTTTGAAGTGATTTTTTTTAATGATTTACTTTTATTTTGGTTAATTCAATTGCCCTTTTAATGAATAGCTCTTGATTTTTTTTTTAACATTGCCCGTTTGGATAATGCTTATTTTAAGATTATGCAGAACAGCTTATGCAAATAAATGAGCTTTTTTGTGTTATTTATAAGCATGTCAATGTGGTTCATGAAAAAACATGTTATGAAGTTAACATGTTTAGTGAAAACTTATAAGTTAACATAAAAACTTATTTACTTGCATAACCTATTTTTCGTAAGATAAAAAATAAGCCAATCTAAACGGGCTTTGGATTGACTTATTTGAGCTTATCTCTACTGGTATAAGCACATGTGAGACTGTATGGGAGAACTTATGAAAATAGTTCATGTCTTTATGACATGTTTATTAGCTCTCTAAGATTGTGTATGAAAATAGTTTATAGCATATGCGTAAACAATTTAACTTTAGTATATCTTTTGTTATAGAAATAGCCTATACATAAACACTTATCATGATAAGAGCTTATGCTATAAGCTGCAGATGAAGCTGTTTATCCAACTTTGTTTTGATCTTTGCATGTTATATTATCAAATTCTTAAATATTTTAGTCTTGGTTTGCGCTGCTACGAAAGCATTCTGTGTAATTTCTACTACGGTTTATTGTGCTGGCTTTACTTTTCCCCCTCCTTTTTATGTAATTTTACTTTTCACAGTTCGGAGATGCATTTGATCTAAATTTACATGGTTGGAAGACAATGGAGTGTGCAATGAAAATATCGTGTCACCTAGCTCCTACCTCTAATCGCATATACCCAAAGATTTGATGCTTTAAAGGACAATTAGGTTTAAACGTACAGTGAATCTGATTCTGCTATTGCATCTGGAATTAAATAAGTAATTGCAATGGATGTCAAAATGGCTGCTAGTAATTCTTCTCCACCTCGAGCCAAATGGAGAAAAGTAGCATATGGCGGTATGCAACCTGGATATGATGACAATCATACTGATGAAACCTTCCTTGAAGGAATGGTCATGAATGCTAGTGTTGTAAAAAGGAACATGCTAAAGGTGATGCTGGACGCAGTTTCCATTTCTGAATATTTATGCATTGTTGCCCTTGTTGTCTTGGTCTGGACTTATACACTTTCATCATCTCTCGATGAAAATTCTCTCTTGTTAATTGATCTAAGTCTTCTTGTTTCAGGCTTTCTAATTCTCCTTTTTACTCAAGAAATGCTTTCACTTAGTCTTCTCCTTCATTATGCCCTCAACGTCTCATTTTTCATAACTGGTTTATATGTTTTGGCTCCAATCTACCAAACTCTTACGAGGTCCATCAGTTCTGATTCCATTTGGGCAGTAACTGTATCACTTCTTATACTTCACCTTTTCCTGCATGATTATTCAGAATCCACTGTCAAAGCCCCAGGGGCTTTGAAGAACCCTGCGCTAACCAGTTGCATATCTGTAAATGCTTCTGTAGTCGCCTCGGTTTTTATCGCTTCTCGTCTTCCATCAAGACTACATGTGTTTGCCATCATGTTATTCTCGTTGCAGGTTTTCCTTTTTGCTCCACTGGTTACATACTGTATTAAAAAATATTCCTTCTGCTTACACATATGCTTTTCTATTAGTTTGATGGTCCTGACCTTAAGTTTTGTGTACACACTGCATCGCTTGCTATTTGTGCTGCTGCTTAGTTTGTTGGTTTTTGTCAACTTGGTTTGCCCTTATTGGCTTATAAGGATTCAGGAATATAAGTTTGAGATCAATGGACCCTGGGACGAGGCTAAGCTTTGTTTTGATATTACAGACTGAAATCAGAACATGGTTATTTGTTGAGAAATTGGAGTGCCCTATGGTTTAGGTGGAAGTATAATTTACTCACTACTTGGTCTAGTTTTAGGATCAAGTTGATGGGAAGGTTCTTGCTGTTCAAGTTAGAGGAGAGTAAGAAAATGATGTTTGTTCTCATGCTTTAGAATTATATGTAATGAAGGTTTCACAATCTTTAGGTACCATGGGTGTATATTTAAAATTTGAGAACCTGATTGATTTGAAGAAGAAAAAAACCCTCTTGTTTGCAATCTTGATTATCATGTTGTTAACTTAGTTTTTTATATGTAAACAGTGTGACGTTTTGTGTAGCCAAATATTTAAAATTTTGAGTACCATTTAATGTTGTCACATGAAAATCAACTAGTTTTTATTTTATTGAAGCCTTCAACAGTTAAACCATCTGGACAATGAGAGAATAGAATTATTGTCAATATTTTCAAGCCTGAAATGATGGAAATGGGTGAAGATCCTCTCCAATTTAAATTCTCTCCATTTGTTCCATTACTAAAGTTTTGGTGTATAAATGTGCAATTAATGTCTTTAATTCTTGAAATGTGTGCATTTATATCATATATTTACTTTAAAATTATAATAGTAATTGGCATTTCTATTTTATTTAGGAAATGGAGAGGATCTTCATCCAAAATGATGGTATGTATGAGGATTATTGTAATGAACTCAGTACCGGTGAAGCAAAGCAGGGCAATTCTTTTAAAAGAAAGCTTTACCTCGGAGAAAACCAGGAGATAAATATATTTTTTGGAATAATTTTTTTTCCAAAAAGTATTTCTAAATTTTATGTAGGCAAATATAACTAGTACGTTAAAAATGCTGACAAGATTATTAATAAAATCCTTGTTTTTAAATTTTATAATGAACTAAATAGAAAGATTATTAATAAAAAAAGAGTATATTGGTATATTAATTCATTAATCTATGGGATAGTTTTTTTTTTTTTACAATAAGAATTTACTGAATCAATATTCATAAAAATATGAATAGTATATTGTGAACCTTGATTAAATTCTGTGATCGATATTCAATTTGAATATTGTTATCCCCTTAAAAAAAAATAGAATATTGTTGTCTTTGCTAGAATTCTGTGATCATGTCTTATTTGCTTATAGTTGGTAAAATGTTTGAATAATCAAAGTGAAGAGCTGCACAATTACCTTATCTTTTTTCTCAAATTGTCTTACCACAACTCGCACGCACTAGTCATCAAGTGTCTATAAGCTAAAAATTGTAGGTTCAAACTCGCGCTCCAACAATTTTACCATGTACTTACAAGACATGGTAGAACAATTACTTATATCAGCTCTATAAACCAAAAAATAAAATAAAAAATAACTAAAAGGCACACATGTTTATATTTTTCTTAATTAAATTATAAAGAGTTGATTGAACAAGAAGAGAATTGCATTTATTAACTGAACAAATTTTTCGTTCATAGGATTCAATATAACACAATTCTTCAAATAGTAACTTGAAAACCCTCAAATGCTTTAGTTATAGCATCTATTGCTTTGCTTTGCAAGTATCAGATTTTTGACGAGCCTTGCATTTAGGTAAACATCCAAGAATTGTATTAATAGGTCTTGGTTTGTAAGTTGTGAAAAAATCTGGATCAAGTTCAAGTGATTCAGTAAAGCGCTCCAAAATTGAGACAATCTCAACAAAATGTGGCCTTTTACTTGGATTGGTTGACCAACATCTATTGATCAGATTACTAAATGCCCAAGGACATTCAGATGGCAGCGGTGGTCTTGCATTCTACAAAAATAAATCAAAACACACCAAATTCAGTATCATAGGTCAATAAAATAAAATATAGCATATATAAATCCTCAACTTATATATTTGTTACACCCATGATGTTGGCATTTCCAAAACATACATCTATTCACATGGTTGAGTTTCACTTGTGGAGAGGTACGTAACATTTTCTCATTAGTATATAAGAATTCACCAAATTTTTATTGAATTTAATTTTAATACACTGAGTGTAAAAAATTGCACGCTGTCAACAAATAACAACCACTTATATGTGTAACTTTAAGTCAAACAAATTTTC
Source organism: Medicago arabica (assembly GCA_946800305.1). NCBI lineage: Eukaryota > Viridiplantae > Streptophyta > Magnoliopsida > Fabales > Fabaceae > Medicago > Medicago arabica. The sequence continues at coordinate 43,796,477 of OX326967.1, forward strand.
CTACCAAAAAAAAAAGATCAGATTTTTTTTATGATATGACAGTTATGAATGATTGAGAGTGTAAAAAACATTTACACTAACTATGTATATAAATTAAATCCATTTTTATATTATGCAACTATAGTATCGAAAATATATATATCTATTGGGTATTACAGCATGTGGAATTGAAAAATACGAGCAAGAGAAGTTAAGGTGGAATATAAATTCGGCCTTGCATTTCTGACTGATTAGAAGCAATATGCAAAATGAAAAGAATAAAATAAAATAAAGTTATATTTCAATTAGTGGTTCCATTATATATGGCACCTTGTTTTGATGTTGTGTGCACTGCATGTGAAGGGTGGCAGCAATCATTGATATTCATAAAAATGCATAGCATATGGTATAGTACCATATCTTTGAATATGTTGGAAAAGTATAACAATCATTTAGATGTCAGCAAAAATAGAGAAACCACCAATAATTTTATCATATGATACTAGTACTTCAATATTAATGTTAATGAGGTGTCTAACTTAGATAAGCAAGTCTATCTTTCAAACACAAACATGACCACATGCTTTGTAAAGATCACATACAATAACGATTGTTGCCCACCCCTCCCACACGTTCCAAAAAGATACGGAACATACTCAAATGCATGAATGCAGACATACGGTAGATAATAAAATTGAACATACATGCACAAAACAATGAATGTTAAGACATTTGATTTTGACATTGTATGACTCCATATGTCCTTTTTTATAAGCACTGTTTTGGACTTGCAAAAGAAGTGCTTATAAAAAGGACGGATGGAGTAATATATTGAACAAAGGAGAATATTTTATTTCATATTAAAATTCAATATAATTTTATCATGAAAGTTAAACATCAGTCTTTCTTTCATAGATATTACTCAATTATTATCAAATAGTATCTTATGACTTATGTAATACCCCTAAGGAAAAAAGAGTAAAACAATTTTTTTTTTACATGACAAAATCATACCATGAGAAATCTTAATTCTAAACCAAAGTAGATCCCGAATATATTTGGATCATCTCATCCTTCCTACCTCTGCAGTAGAAAAAACGAGTGGGAGGGAAGGAGATTAAAGAGGGAAATGGATCCCCTACAACTTCTGCACGGTGCAGCGGCTATAGGGGATCCAAATCCAACGAAGAAAAGATGGTTAGATGGTGCACTTTATTCTCTCCGTCACTCCAAAGGGGCGAAAGGGAAGAAAATATGAAAAAGAGAGAGGGAATTATGAGATAGATGATGAAATGTTTGGCATAGGATATACAACAATTCTTGCTTTAGAGGTTCCATTCAACACATACCAACCTAATTGTAATATTAGAATGAATTAGCAGCGAAATTTTTTAGTAAATTTTTTTGTCTCGTGCTAACCAGTTTTGTAATTTTTTGTGTATCAATATGTTACCTAGCAAGAGTTAATGGTTAAAAGATTTAATAAACCAACACTTATACTGCTAACAATTGAAATATTTGAGACTTGTTAATTTTGTGCAGATAAGCATATTCGTACCACAAATAACTTAAATTCTTGAGGTAAATAAGTAGATTAACACTTCAAAACTTTTTACAAATCACAATAAGAATGTGTCATATAATGAAGTAAATTAAGGTACAAACCTTGTAGGAAACTGCAAATGCAGCCTGCTCTGGTGTCATGTTGTCAAATGGAATCAATGCGGTTAAAAGCTCCCAAAGAACAATACCGAAACTATACACATCCACTTTTTTAGTATGATGTTTTTCTCTGATCATTTCAGGAGCCATCCAACGGTATGTTCCGGTAAATCCTTTCGCACTGCCACATTGAGATTCCAAGCATGAGATACCAAAATCTGCTACTTTTACACACATATCTTCATCTAAAAGGAGATTCTCTGATTTGAGATCCCTATGAAGTATCCCTTGAGAATGAAGATATTTCATTCCCCTTGCAATGTCTAGTGCTAATTTCAAAACAAGTTCATGTGGAACTGAATGTGGTTCTTGTTGATGTAGGTATTTCCTCAATGAACCACCAGCCAAATACTCGGTAATTATACAAAACACTGGTGGTTTCTTGCAAGCAGCAATGAACTGCATGATCAATAAAAGTCAACAGCAAACAACTTTACTCACAGAACATTCTATTTTCTATATTGCAATCAACTCTCAGCATAAACTTTTGTGTATTAGGCAGCAATACCAGGATCAATGAATGATTTGATTTTCCAATTTCGGTTGGCTAGTTTGGCTTCTTCAACAAAAATGAATGAATTGATTTTATTAAATTGATTATGACTAAAGTGAGTTAAATGTAAAGTGATTTATGTTTCAGATAAACTCGTGTAAAAGTGAGTTGAACATGGAATTTGAGGCTAAAAGTCAAATATAGCGGTAAAACTTCCAAATTGAAGCTTCAAGCAATAATCTTTCTGGAGACAAAATCAATTCTGATTCTAATTGATAACATCTAAACATGTTAAAAATTTATTTTACATCTGTAAAATCAACTTTACCTCTCCAAAAGTAGAACCGTACATGCACTAATATCATTAAAGTCCTAATTGATTGGAATGAGAGAGAGATATTAACATGCTAAAGAATGAAACAATACACATTAGGATTAGCACCCTAAGGCAGGCACAAGCTTTTTCCAACTAATCTATTTGTAGTAAATTCTCAATTAATCCACAACTACGTTTTAAATACAACTGTTCCCCATTTTGATTCTTCATAGTTTTTCAGAAATTTCATTAACACACAAAGTGATCACATCAACATGAAGTTACCAATAGCATACATCTTCTTTTAGCAGCAACAAAAAAGGCCCAAAAACAAAGATGAATGAAAATGCAGGAACAGTACAATGAAACTAAAAGAGGTGATTGAAGAAAGCACAAGGACTTACAGTAAGAATATTTGGGTGACGCAACCTGAGAAGCAAAGCAACCTCAGAAGTAAATTGCTTCTCAAGAAAAGAAGCCAAATCTTCATCTTCTTCAGGCTGACTCACAAGCTTAATTGCAACATCTTTTTGCTTGTAAACACCTCTATAGATTCTACTGTGCCTACCAGAAGCAAATTTAGATCCAATGAACAACTGAGACATATCTGCACTCCATTCTTCTTCACCTTCTCCTTTGATTGCAGCACCAGGAGATACCAAATACTTTGACCAAGACACTGCTCTTTTGTACTCACCAAGTGAAAGTCTCCTCCCAGACTTTCCACTGTTAGAAATTTGTTTATACCAGTTCAAATTCTTCATGTGGGTCACGGTTATTTCCTCCAAAAATCATTAAAAATTCAATCTTTGTAAGAATTTCTCAAACCCCAAAAGCAGATCCAAATATACCCAGATGGGAAAAACTTTAATTTCATAGCTCAAACAAAATAACTTGTGAGGTAACTAACTACATTGCAATTTTTTCTATCACTTGTTCGCACACTTTCTCCTTAAGAAACAAAGAAGCTGAAAATGAATACAAAAGGAAGAACAAAAGAACAAAGAAGTCACATTACAAGTAACAAACCCTTTAAGTGTTTTAATCAAAAGAACAAACTTTTAACAAAAGGGTACCGCAAAAGAAGGAAGAGAAAGAGAAAAGTTTTGTTGATTTCAACGTCCAATCATGTAGTTCCACCAAGAGAGAGAGAGAGAGAAAGGGGGGGTGTATAAGTAGATAGTACAGTACAGTATAGTACTAGTTGTTGACGTTGTTGTTGGAGATTAGAGTGTTATGTTTTTGTTTTATGGGTGGTGTGGTGTGGTGTGGTGTGGAGTGAAAGCATATGCAAGTGAAACAGAGAGAGTTGGTTACATACATTAGATTAGTTGAGTTGAGTGTGTTAACGTTGGTACTTGTAACGTGCGAAGATCCACTTCTGAGGAGACAAACCGGGTCTGCTTCATAATGACCGCTACTATATTGCTTTTACCATTTTCTCCTTCTCTTTCTCCTACATTATCCATTCTGTCGTATTCACTTTTTCACTATGATAATACCCCTTTTCTCTTTTCTCATCATCTTCTTTTGGCTTTTGCCAAATCAGTCCCCAGGCACATGTGGTTGTTTGGTTTCTATTCGTGTAACAAAAAATAGACTCATCCAATTATTCACGTGGATACAGTGCAAGAGTATGAGTAAATAATTGTTTTGCCTCTTGAAATTGTACGAAACAGATATTTTACTTCTTGAAAATTGCAAATAGGTATTGATCTCCAGTTATTAGAATGGTAGTTTGGATTTAGGGGTTCAGGGGTACCGCAAATACTTTGACATTCAAGTCCGTAAGAGTGAGACATATTTAAAGGATTAAAATTGTGTATCTTAAGTTATGGTCCAAAGACCTTTCTATACAGATGAGGAAAGAGTTGTCGGCCTAGTCGTTGAGAGACGGTTGCGATCATCATGTATCAGTGTTGAAATTGTTGATTGTTAAGGTGAATTAATCTATAATTAGACGCGTTACAATTCCGTAAGGATCCTAAGCTTATGATCGTTGGGGTGTTAGACCTATGACATGTGGTTGAAGCTTGGTCTATTATGAATTGGTCATAGTGTTTTTATTCCCTAAAAAGAATGATCTTATTTCAAAATCTTATGGCAACGCAATCTTTTTTTTGTATAAATCAGATATGCGCAACTACATATGTTAATCTTTTAAATCAGATACGGCCATAATATATGATAAAATTCTTTCTCAAGAGATTTAACATTGTTGCATTCTTCTATTTGAATTCAAATCAAAATATTTGTTTAACGTAGAAGAGACTTTTATCATCTCACTCAAATACTCTTGAGTGACAAGACTTATTGTTTATTTTATTTCCCATTAGACTCGTATCGAGTTTGGTAAAATTGAATCATAGTTTTATCAAATTCACCATGGTTTAAAACGGGTTAATTGTCGCTGTGAGTTTATTTCAGCTGTATTATTCACCTTAACCGTAATTAGGGCATGTGAAAGATTATGCTGGCTGTAGTTGAATTGAATCTCTATCAAGACCATAATTGAATAGCAGCAAATTGGTTGGGCCAATTTAAGGGCAGATTGGTCAGTTGAAGGAACATGAAAGGGAAGTGTTTGGTTCAGAAAACTGATTTACAAAAGAGCTATAACTAGAAATACACAACAGAAACAGTATTTTATGAGAGGGGAGGACCATGTGGGTCCAGTTTGTGTGGGGACCACAAGTTGGTGGTATCCGTGGATGTGTCGGACAAGCCGTATGGTCCTCTTCCGTATACGGTCTCTGACCTCTCTCTCACTTCACGCATTTCGATCACCACTTGGTTATGATTTTAAAACGTAAAAATCTTGCATGCATCCATCCTTTTTTTTTCTCATTCATTTCATCCTTGACCGTTGATTCTTCATTTATTAAAAAAAATAAAAAATCCCTATATAAAATATGTACTTTGTATAAAACGATTACTTAATAAAAATATTTTTATAAGTTTTCGTTGAATTATTATATATATTTTTTGTTTACATACTAGTATTAATTAATTACCGTCGCCATTGCGGTCATCGAAATCAATATCAGTTATATCCAAGAGCATTACAAATGGTAAATTAGAGGATACCAAAGTTGAACAAAAATACCTCAACGAGAAGCATGAGCAATGGCAAGAAGCACTTGTATAATCTATGTTAGATTAGATATATACTTAGAGATTTATATTAAAGGTATATAGTTACAATTAAGTTGAGTAATTTTATTTTGAAGGGATTAAGTTGATTATTTGTTGCTTGTTAGTAATAGTTTGTTAATGTGATCGGTATTATTATATAAAGTGCATCTTGTATTCACTGCAATCAACTAATTTTTTCATTAATGCTATCAAATTGCTCAATAATATGTTTATTAAGTAATCGTTTTATACAAAGTAGTACATATTTTAACTTGAGTATATGATATCAAGCTCAGTTTGTTAATTTGTTAGACTATATGATATCAAACTACTCAATAATATATAATTAACTTGAGTATTAGGGAAAAATAATACATATGATTAAATGTCGAATGTAAGTGTGAGTTATATGTCTCACATCAGATGTAAAGGTTGAACATCTTATAAGTAAGTGGATCCATAAATTCATTGTCGTAAGGTTTTGGGTAAGAGTGTGACGTCTCTCTCGCTTGTGCGGTTTGTTCTGGTTTCGATATGGACGGTCCCCCATGCTCTCCTCAATGACCCGACAGTGGTATATGAGCCCCAGTTCGACGAAAAAGTACGACCGAGGCAGCCAGTCCGTTGCGCATAAAGTATCAATGGCGGTACAAGTGTGTCGATCTGCTGTGGAGAAAGCAACAACAACGATAAAAGCAAGTATGAGTTTCCGCTTTAGGGGGAGCACGATGTGTCGGTCTGTTGCAGAGAAAGCAGCAATGGCTATAAAAGCTTACCCATAAACTCATTGTCGATTTTGGGTATGAATGTCGCGTCTAAACATTGTATCTGCTAATTATAATTTTTTGGGCACAAATAATTGATGTTGTCATTGAACAAATTTAGAGCAAGCGTGAAGTTTTTTAGTTTTTGCAATTTAGATCATCAATTTTGAAAATAGTCATTTCAACAAAAGCTCGATCATCATTTCAACAAAAAGCTTGACAACTGTAATGGTGATACACTGTCGAAGTATAATCAAAATTTGATTTGGTCAAATAACTACAAAATAACATAGGTGGCATATCTTTCTCATGCTTAATTTCTTCTGATTAATCATATGTGACGACAACTTATAATTGATTCATGGCAGCACAAGCACATAGGGTACAAAATATAGGACAAAACTGCAACGTGTATCGATAAGACTGGCTAGAAAATTTATTATTGAGGATGGTTTGGTGGTAAAGACTAAAATAAACCATGCTCGTACTTAATAATGTTTGGCTCGTTGTTAATTGTTAAACATGGTTGAGATGTGCAAAACTCAATTATTGAGTAATGAGAATCAACAACTAGTGAAGAAAACGACGTTGCTGACGAGAAAGATTCATATTTGATTAACTTGGATGAAATATTGATTAGCAATGGATGGATGGGATTTGATATGTACGGTTAAAGGTGGTTGAATGGTACCTTATACAGTTGTACTACAGTTGAGTTGAGAGGATAGAAAAAGAAGCTAACTAAAAAGAAGAAAAGGAGTTGACGGTAGTTTAGTTAACAAAATAGATGGGTGTAACAAGGAATTTTTGTCACTTAGTTCAAATTTGTGTTTCACATGAACGTGGTTTTCACATACCACCGGTCCACCACGTGAATCTCCTTCCTATCAACTTCACAAGTTACGGGGCAAAATATTACCGCAAAAAGTGACATGTCAAAGAGAATTTATATAGATGGTATTATAATTAGACCATGTACAATGGTTACTAATATTTAACAATCTTCGACGTCCACTTTTTCAATTTTCAACACTCCACATCATTTTCTCTCTCTTAATTCAACATTCATTTAATTTTATCCACTCCAATGATTTTTTCATTCAACACCCTACCCCACCATCTTTTATTTCTTATTTAAATTTATATTTTTGTTTTTATAATTACATAAAAATACAATTATTGTTTATAATTAAATTAAAAAACGCTTAATTTTAAAAAAAATTGTAAAAACAAAATGTATTTAAATAATTTATTTTTATTTTCTTAACTTAAAATGCAATACAACAACAAACTAAGCACGCGGCACACAAATTACTTAAAATGCAAAACAATAAACTAAGCACACAACACACAAATAATTTATTTAATACGATACAAATCATCTTCAATCACGAAACATTCCAAACTTTGTCCATATGTGCTTCACTAGATCTGCCTGCAATTCGTGATGAACATTTGTATCACGCAACTCGGATCTTGTACGCACGTGATTTGCAAAAACGGGTAACACCTCGGTCGAGTATATGTATCTCGGATTGCTCAAAATAAGTCCAATGTTGAGCATATGTATCTCGTTCATCCTCAACAATCATATTATGTAATATGATGCATGACCTCATGATGATACCCAAATCTTCTATGTCCCACAAGCGAGCTGGTTCACGGATGATTTTAAATCGAGCTTGAAGCACTCCAAATGCACGTTCGATGTCCTTCCGACATCCCTCCTGAACTTGTGCGAATAACTTATCGGGTTCACTTTGAAGAAGTCTAATCGATTTGACGAAAGTTGGATAAGAAGGGTAGATACCATCTGCAAGATAGTATGCCATATTATAGGGACGTTGGTTCACAACGAAATTAACCCTTGGAGCTCTTCCTCGTTCCACATCATCAAACACTGGTGACCGGTCTAGAACGTTTATATCGTTCAACGTTCCCGGACATCCAAAAAAGGCATGCCAGATCCATAGATCATGAGAAGCAACTGCTTCAAGAATAACTGTGGTGGTTCCCTTATCCCCTCTGGTAAATTGACCTTCCCATGCTTTATGACAATTTTTCCACTCCCAGTGCACGCAGTCAATACTCCCGATCATCCCTGGGAACCCCCGCATTTCACTAACATGTAGTATTCTTTGCAGGCCATCTTGGGTTGGTGCTCTCAGGTACTGTTGCTCATACAATCGTATGATTCCTTTACAGAATCTACGCAAGCACTCCAATGTTGTAGTACCTCCTATTTTGATGTATTCATCGACCACATCTGCTGCCACACCATATGCTAACATTCACATTGTTGTCGTACATTTTCCTAAGGGTGATATACCTTCTTTGTTGGCTGCATCAACTCGTTGGGTGAAGTAGTTATCACTACTTGAAAAGTCTCCAACGATTCGAAGGAAAACGTGTTTTTGCATCCGGTACCGACGACGAAACATTGCATCGTCATATGTAGGCTCATTGGTAAAGTAGTCGTCAATTAGCCTTTGGTTTGCCGCTGCATGATCTCTTTTTAAATATTTTCTAGTACGAGATGCACTATCTTCTTCTATTTTTTTTCGACGCTCAATAAATCGGTTGACGATATAAGTGTCTTCAATAGCACGGTTTCAGAAGTAGGCTTCGATATCAAAAGGATCCATTGATAATTTTTTGGAAGTAGAGTATTAGAGAGATTTTTGTGATATTTAGAAGTAGATTGAAAGAGAGTTGTGATATTGGAAGTACATATGAGTCCCTATATATAAGTACATTGTGTGGTGGACATTGACGGATTCAAAATAAGTTATGGAATACATTTAATTATCAGATAAGGACTACATTCAAATAGGGTGGTACATATTCAAACACAATAACTCATACATTAAAGCCAAAAGTCACGGGGGACTAGACAATACTGAAAATTATTAAAGCAAACATTGTGGATTATACAACACTGACAATTATTAAAGCAAACACTGGGGACTAGACAACACTGAAAATTATTAAAGCAAACATTGGGGACTAGACAACACTGAAAATTATTAAAGCAAACACTAGGGACTAGACAACATTAATTTGGAAACAACTCACGCGTCAACTTTTCCAACAGCTCTTTCTTCCGGTCATCGAGATGCTCTTCGGAACTTAACTTTACATACAGTTTCATTTTCTTCAATTTGTTTTTCTCCTGTTGCACCAAGGTGAACTCTTTCAAATGTTCAATCTCTTGCTCCTTGATTGCTTTGAATTGAACCCACTCCTTTTCCACCTCATTCAAGGCAGCAACATCCTTGATTTTCTTTTTGCCCTTTTTTTTAGCTGCCTCCATACCCATTGGGCGAGCACTAGAACCTACAGAGTTTGAGCCACATGCATCACTGTCGTGAGATCTCTTAGATCCACTACATCCTGAGCCAATACTTCCTCCTACTTGACTACCATAACATGGTTGATTACGGAGAGCGTTCCATTCTTCCATTAACGTAAAATTAACATTCTTCCCACATGCATATAATTCCTGCGCTTTAGCCAAAACATCAGTTTCCGACCAACCGCTTCCTTGCAAACGCTTAGCACCGTCATAAGCACCAATCCATTTATTTATTACTTTGCTCATATAATTAAAACGGTTTCGGCATGCAATTAGATCACGCGGAGAATCGAATGAGCAATACTCATTACAATACTCAGCAATTTTGCCCCAATATGCTTCACTTGTCTGGTTTCTCCCGACAACACTGCTTGTTCCAAATTTAATCCATGCACTAATTAGGACCAAATTTTGTTGAGTGTTCCATGCTGGTTGCTGGGTTTTCTTGCTCTTACGAGTTGAATCCTCTGGATTTGGAGCGGCTTCATCAGCTCTTGTCATTCCACCAGGAGTTATTTGTGATGAAAATTCAGGAAATTCAGATGCATCAACACTCGGAAAATTTTCATTCATCATTGGCATATAACCATTAAACGGGGGTGTTTGAGATGGAAATCCCATCATAGATCCATAATATGGATTAAAGTTTGGACCAGATGATGAGTGGTTAAAATTTGATGCAAAACCAAAATTATGCATATTTTGAGGACGTTGGTTGGAAAATTGATTTGGATGTTGATAATTGTTGAGATTTTGATAGCTAAATGGGTAATTAGAAGAATTCTGGGTGTTGAAATGATTATTATTGGGATCCATTTCACTAAAAAAAGCACTAAAACTTCAAAAGAAAACCTAATAATAAGATTAAGAGAGGGAAAAACTTGGTTTTTTTTCTGTGTCCAAATCAAATGATTCAAGTCTCTATTTGTAGAGAAAAAAAAATCACGAATTTTGGTAAAAAAAAATAAAAATAAAATTATTTGCAATGAAATAATTGAGTTTAAATGATTAAGAAGATAAAAATCTAAGCAGCCAATCAAATGCTGCCACTTGTCACACTTTTTATCCATTGCTCTTTCTCTCTCCGTCTGCCAAGTCCCACACGCGCCATTGTCAACGAATCCCGTCGCGCCACGTGGCCTGGCGGGTCAGATTTCAACTTGTTTAATCCCTTCATCACCTCACTCATCCACCTCATCTTTCCACTCACTCTCAACACCCTCATGCAATGGTTTCAACATGTTTAAGCTTGCATTCAATAAGCCATTGCAAATGGTCTTAGTCATATCATCATAGTCGTTCTTATGAAATAGGAGGCTCGCCTCTCTTATTAAAATAGATATTTAATAAAAGAAAAACACAATTTTTATTAATCTTATGAGGCAATTTAAGAAGCGTAACTGAAAAATTAGGAACATATGTCAAAATTTGTCAACATTCAACGTCCAACATACAACAGAATTAAAAAAAAAATTATATTTTTCAACATTCAACATATAATAAAAATTTCGACATTCAACATATATTAGAACCATATATTTGCAATATTCAACAAAATTAGCAATTATACATTGAAATTTTAAAAAGTAATTACTAATAAGTATTAAGCAACATATAACAAAATTTGTGTAGTTAAGCATCATTAAAAAATCAAAATCAGAAGAACTTCTAAACAAACGAAATAAAAAAAAAGAGAAAGACGAGTTGAGTGAGAAGAAGAAATCTAAACACATATCGTAGAAAGAAAAAGAAGGAACGTATGTTTTTTTATTTGGGTAGAAGGTGGGTTTAGGCTTTTTTTTTTTTTTAGGCCCGTGCTATTTGGAGGTCTGGCTTGGTTGAGTTGTTTGCCCTCCCCTAAAATCGGGTTAGTTAAGCTCACGAGAAGTGAGTCTTATGACTTTGATGATTTTAATGGTTTTTATGAAAGATAATAATAAATTAATTATTTTTAATGAAAGAAAATGATTGGTTACAATAGACAAATAAATATGATACCAAAATTTAAAGTCATTAAATTATAACCTCAAACTCTATCCTCCAAGACACAAAATTGAGAGAGGGGAGAGAGAGTCCATCATTCATTTCTCAATTTATATATCAATGATTATTTATTAGTCGAGCGAAATAATCAAAATAAAATCATCATCATTTTTTAAAATCAGTGTATGTCACCATTTGTTAAGAAAAATAAATAGACACCGAAATGAATTATATTTTTTTTGGTGGACGCCGAAATGAATTATATTGTATGATATAAAAGTTCATTAGAATCTCCACCGTCTATTAAAAGAGAGGTTAGAAAAAAAAATGAGGTTTTAATTAAGAAGATTGAAAAAACATGAAAGAAAACGATGGAAAGAATCCCTTCCTATTGTATAATTGGGAGTGTTATTTGAACAACTATTTGGTTGACAATTTATGTGACAACCATAATTTACAGATAAAAAATAAGTACTTGCACGAAAATCAAAACAATAGAATGATAAAATAAAAAAATAATATGAATATGAGAGAAAAAGTTATCACAAAAATTATCACATGTTCAAATATAATTTCTATATACAATTTAATGGTGGTGGAAGTGACAAACTATGTTTTGTTTCCATCTCTCTTCAAATGGAAGACTCCATTTATCTTGAGAAAGTAAGAAGATCCTAGTTAGTCTACAAATGGATTAATTGAGATTTAGGTGGACGTTGACAGAATAAGTTATATGGATGAATCTTTCCGCATAAAAGATCGAGTATAACAAGTGTTCTATGCCAATGACCCTTCAAGCAAAAAGTGGTCATTGTTTCTGCAAGAAAGCAACACATGAATCATAAACAAATATCAAGAATGGAGAGACAATTAAGAATAAAGGAGAGGCGACTGAGAGGAATGAACGGAATAAAATGTAACGATAGAATTACTTACTCGATGTGCGAATGAATCTTTTTTCCCCTTGATGTCTTTATTGGCTCAACCACATGGCACACTAAACCGCCATTACTCGCGGGGTGAGTGAATTATTTGCTATGGGGTTTTGTAACATCTAAGGTTGACGAGGGCGAGGAGTGATCGTCGATGAATAAGGCATGACAATGAGCGGCTCATAACATTTTCTCAGCTACCGAATTCACATTAAAATGTGAGGGTTCCTGAGGCCATGTAGGCATGAGACTGCATGGTTGAAAAAAGGCTTATAAAAATCGTTTGGTGCTACATATATCAATAAGATGTATCTTCTTTTTGGTAGGTCATTTCATAAGAACTCTACAGTTAAGTGTGGCTGACTTCGAGCGATTTTGGGATGGATGGCCTTGTGAATTTACCCGAAAAGCGTGCGAGTGAGGACAATACACGCTGAAAAGACTTGTGTTGGTTTGTGGGGTCAGTTGTCAATGCTTAAAGTCGTTTGGGATATTACGGGTGATATAAGATAAGACATCTCCCACTACGACGTGTTCAGGGACGAACCACGGGAAAACTGGTGGACGCCTAACACCCAAGACTGACGAGGGTAGGGAGTGATTGTCGGTGCACAAGACATGACAATGAACGACTCATGACAGCTTCTCAGCAACCGATTACACATCAGAACGAGAGGGTTCTGTAGGCCATGTAGGTATGATAAAATATGGTTAAAAGAAAACTTATAAGAATTGTTTGGTAGTACTTATATCAACAAGATACATCTTCTTTTTGGCAGGTCTTTCCATAAGAACTCCACATTTAAGCGTGGTTAATTTTGGAACGGGTGACATTATGGGAAGTTTTTCAAAAAAGCGTGCAAGTGAGAATAAAACACATTGAAAAGACTCGTGTTAATTTATGGAATCAATCAACAATGTTTAAAGTCGTCTGAGATGTTATAAGTATGGTCTGTTTCGAGGAATGTTGATAAACTCGCGAGACCATTAGATGGAAATGCAACTTATTTGCTCTTTTGCTTTGACTTTTCACCCTTTGCTTTAAACTGCTACAAAATGTGTTGGAACCAATGTAAAAGAACAAGGAATTCAATTTTGATATAGCTTTTTAATATTTACATGAGACGAAGGTTTTTCATATGATTTTTTTACAAAATAAGTTAATAAATTGCATTGAAATATTTAGATAAATGTCATTTTAACACTTATCACTTCATATTTTAAGTCGGTTAAGAAACCATCTTAAAAAAGTTGGATATCTTCAGTTAGTTACATAATAGAACTTTCCTCTAAACTTGATTGTCAACAATAACTTTTGTTTGTTGAACTTAATTATAAGTAAACTCTAACTAAATAATTCATTCCATTTAATGTTACTATTCTAAAAGTATGACTAAATATAAGTAAATTCTAACTAAAAATTAATTTTATTAACCATGAATATAATCAAGAATAATTTAGGAAATGTATTTCATTTTTATTGTTATTATATGAATCAGAGAGTTATGTAAAATTCACTGAAGTCCTTAATCTGTGTATAGGTAGTTAGTTTTCTTCTTAATTGAATGCAAATTCAATTGGATGTCAAACTATATATGCATTTATGGTCTATTGTCCTCTTGTCTTTCATTTGTCTGTGATTTAGAGAAGGATGCAAGCAACTAAGATTCCTTAGATATGTCTATGGGATATGGCATGTGGACTGGCATTGCTTTGAGAATGCATAACCCCACAAGGTTCCAGCATGATCCAGGCAGAAAAAAAGCCAACGTGCTGTCTTTGGATTGAGACATGAACACTCAACATCAATGTTCGCCAAACATGTTCATTCTCAATGTCTGAGTTGAATGTTTGATTACATATGCCACCGCTTTTCTTTTCCTAATTAAGTTATTTTTGTCAAGTTTACTTGTACTAAAAAAAGTAATATATTTAATACATTCATTTTGCATAAGAATGTTACTCTTTTATTTTTATTTTTATTATAAATAGAAGAAATATCAAAGTCATGGATAATTTACACAAGACAAATAAATGAGTTAGGGTTTAAACTCTAATTCATTCGGTGTTCGACTTAACAACTTTGAGATGTTGTCAATTGAATCAAGATTTGTGGACAAAATTTATTTCTAAATATAAGATTTTCTTACTACACAACGAAAAGTAAAAAGTTGATAGTGATTCCTTAATAAGTGTTAAATGAGCTTAAATTTCATATAAAAAACTAACACGGGATGATGGTGTCTGAATATAATTATATATCCAACAACTCAAAAATATGAATATTGTGAGACTTTAACACAATTTTAATATCCATCAAGATCCTAGGTCCAACTCTTACATTGTAACTCTTAACTCGACTCTAATATATTAAATAGATTTGAATCTCATCCTACATGCTATCTCAAAATACGGAAACGAGCAAAACGCATTTATGCATCCAACACCCGAACAATATGAGACTCCAATACAAATTCAATAAAAAATGTCATTCAAAATAAGTATAAGCAAAAAATATATTTCGAAAGTTGATGTGTGTGGTTTAAATTTTTGGTATCACATGTATCAACTTTTCAAATGCCATTTTTCTTATAAAAAATATTTATTTGATACTTTTACCAAACATAACATTTATTATCAATCCGAAATGAGGTTTTTCCCTATATTTTTTTGGAAAGATGCTTTTTTCATCGATTCGGATTCTAAAATCGAAAAAAATAGATGCTTCATATTACAAAATTTGAACACCCTTATACATCATCTTTTTCCAAAAAATAATGAAAAAAAAACAAGTTCGGATTATATAATTGGATTTTTTTTTGGGGATAAGAATTATATAATTGGATTTGTATCAACACAAAGATTATACTTCTCAAAATCCAAAGTTCCATCGTTTATATGCATTTTTTATTTTTTAGAAAAAACCAAATTTTTTGTTATTAGCTTTATTTGATTTTTACAATTTTTTAGTGGTTTTTTTCGAAAAAAATTATTTGATATGTTTTGTCATTTTTCACTTTGTTTATTTATGGTTTTTTATGAGAAAATTCGCATCTGCTAAAATGGGAGAAAATTCTGATTGTTGCTTATACATAAGCCTATATCAAATTATATAGTCATATTTTCTTGGTTCAGATTATATAATCCAAACAGAGAAAAATGGTAATTTTGGAGGACGCATGAGAAATGAGGAGGGTGGAAAAAAAAATTTCCTTTGATTTCTAAAAGCTTAGAGTGCACTTCTGAGGTATGGTGAATTTATACCGGGCTCAATTACCTTTGTTGTATACTTCTTTTAAAAAAGAGTATTACTTTTCCCACCTTGCTGCCTTCTCGCACGCCCTGTAAAATTTTCAAAAATTCCTCTTTGCAGTCGGATTTCATAATCCGGACGAGTTCGGATTTCATAATTCAGACTATGCTTATGTATAATCAGCAATCATAATCTCTCCCATTTCAGCAATTTTGAATTTTGCTTTTAAAAACAACCAAAAAAATGGTCTATTCATGTCAAATAAAATCATAAAAACACACAAGGATGAGAGTTATGAAGATTAATATTGTCCTTAAAATGACTATCAATGTTAAAAACATGTTCAAAATTGGTGTTGATGTTGTTCAGATTACGTAATCCAGACTGCATTAGCACCATGAAAAAAAGGGTCTAAATGGTGGAATTTTAGATTTTGAGAGCGGAGTCATGTAAGAAGTCCCTTCTAAGGGAGTCTTGATCATAAAAATGCAAGGATGGAAGCTAAGAAGATTAATATTGTCCTTAAAATGACTATTCATGTTACAAACATGTTCAGAATTGGTGTTGGTGCTGTCCGGATTACGTAATCCGGACCGCATTAACACAATGAAAAAAAGGTGTTTAGGGGTGTTCGGATTCTATAATTCGAAAAAAATCAAATAGCGCGCCTTTTTTTTGTTGAGATTTTCGGAAAAACTCATTTTTTTCATCCTATAATCCGATTTGGTGAAAAACTCATTTTTTCACCCTATAACAAAGAAAAACACCAGTTCGGATTTTAAAATCCGGACGATTTCAAGGACATTTTTGAAAAAATAAATAAATAGGACGCACAAGAATTCCATAGGATGGAAAAAGTAATACTCTTAAAAAAAATGATTTTAGATATATTCCACTTCAAACCAATCTAAAGCACCCCATACTATTAATATGAGTGTTGTGGTACTGTTTGATTTGATTTTGAAGCTAAATGTTATTCGAACCGCGAGATAAAAAAGCACGTGATTCAGGTTGGCTTTTTTAAGAAAACCAAAATCGAACCAAACTAAACCAACAATACGGTTGGGTTGGTTCACAATAAAAAAAAATTTTGTTACCAACAATGTTTTAATTTCAAATTCCATTTTCATTCAACAATGAGTAAGGTGATATACGTTTAGATTCTGTTTATCCTATGTTGCGGTTTGGTTTTGCGGCTAAAACCAACTGAACACATGGTTGAGTCGAAAAATGGTCCAAATACATTCAGAACAAACATGGTCTTTTATCGTTTTTGGGTTGGTTCAGTGTTGAGCACTCTTGCCTCTACGCATTTGGACAACGAGTTAACTCACTTGGTCATCTTTTGTTCATTATAAACTAACCTTTTTAGGCAACTGCAACCTCCTTAAAACGCATAATCTTACAGATTATCTGAAAATACACTTCCGGAAGTTTTAAGCATATAAGAGGAGGGGAGAAGAACAACCACCTCTTTGTTATTGTCAATTCCTAATAATATAACGGGTTCAAATTGCAATTTGTTTACCCTGTATTGGAATGGATCTTTCTTTAGCCCAACTTTTTATTAGGAAAAAAAAATGTCGTTAAAAATAAATTCTTACAGAGTATTGAAAAGAGTGCAAGAGTATGAATACATTCTTGTAGACCAAAAAACGTGACTGGTAACAAGGCTTTTATGGAAGAACGTTACCAATAAAAAGTGTATTGCAAATTTTGAATGGAAACTCTGCTTCTTCCCCCCCCCTCTTAAGATGAACAATATACTGAAACTGTTTATATACACACAAGTCTATTGGTAGAGTGAAAAAAATAACCAGCGTCAACAATATCTTGAATGCATTTGGTTTCAAAAGTAGGAAAGAAACTAATATATATGAAAATTCACATGGAGTTGCGGCGGGTACAAAGGATGTAGCCAGAGATGAGTGAGCTCATAGCAAAAGCAGCAAAAGATAGGAATGACATTCCAACAGAAACAGTGGCCATCTCAGTAAACTCATCTTTCCCCCAATTTGATTGCCAATCATCCACCCTTGTAGCTGCAGATGATGATGCTGATATCAGAAGATATGCCACAACCTACTCATCAATTTGCACACAAAATATGTTAGTACAATTTTGTGGAAAATATAACGATAGTTTGGTTTTCGGAGAGAGTGTGACTTGCCTGATCCATAAAGAACTGAAAGTGATAGCGAAGGTGGTGACTGATCATATGTTTCTCTGTGACTAGTTGAAAGGCCAGATCACATGCTTGTAATGCTGCGTATGCAAATCCGATAACATTCACAGATAAACAATACCTGCCATATCACTAAACTTTACCATGAACATCTCTAAGGTAATGTAATTTGCCAAATGATGATTTTTAAAAATAGTATAAGCATCTCAATAAAAATTAGAAAATTAAGTTAAAAAACAAGATTATTCAAGCAAATAAAGTTTTAAGCCTTGCAAATGAACAAAATGTGATTGTTACGGGGAACTTGGCTAAAGGTACTAAATTAGGTTCTGTGGGGAAGATCAGTCGTCAACGACAAAACAAATATATACTTTGCAGCAATAAAATTGATAACAGTTAAAAGTTAAATATATCGCAAATGATATCCAAAACCCACAAATAATTACCTAACAGTGCTTATATGAGATGGTTCAGGTCTATTCCAACTAAACCAGGGGTCTTGGGTTGAAACTTTTACGGAGTGTTTTGCCTCGAGTATTAGTCTCTACACGGGCAAAAGACAATGCACAATTTACACATGCAAAACCCACAATTTTTTTTTGTTTCATTCTGAACAATATAAATTATTATTAATAGAGCTATTATTTCAGTTAATTCTGATGAATTCCCGTACAAATGTATGATCACAAAAAGAATACTTGAATAGATTCACCAAAAAACAAAATAAAAACTCTAACAAAATTAACCAAATGAAATATTTCATACCTGTATTCTTTATAACGATCATAAGAGTCTCCACTCCAACCTTGCGTCTTATTCGCTGCCATAACTGAAAACGAAATCAAACAAACCACCACCTCACACAGCCGGAACCCTAACGCCGCCTTTCTCGTCACCTCCTCCGCCGTCTTCCCAACAGAATCCGACCTCACTCTCCGCTCGCGCTCACCAACTTCCTCTGTAGTTCCCACCTTCATCACCTGCCGTTGCGGCTCTTCTCTCTCTGACCGATTAACCACCGCCAAAGCATTCTCCGGTGGCTTCTGTTGCTCCGTTAATTTTCCAGGAGTTAACTGCCTTAGCTTATCATTGACTGCGACTACTGCCATTGGATTTGAATTTTCCATCATTTTTCCCGGCGAGTTTTCCGGTGAGCGATACTCCGGTGAGTCTGTTGGGTCCCATCTTAAGGGAGAGCAGAAACGTGCGGGTGATTCGAATTGAGTTGAGTCGGAGCCTCTTGACCATGATTTTTTCATGGCTGGAGAATCGGAGCCCCTCGATTTCTTCATGGCTGGGTTATTTGTTGCCATTCTCAGTTTTGTGTTCAAGGATTCAAGTTCCTTTTCATGCTTTGGTTTTCGTTGATTTTTAAAAGGAAGTGAAATGAAAGAAGCAACATTGATATAAAAAAGAAAAGAAAAGCTTGGGTGGGAAAAGGAAAGAAAGTGAAAAAGAAAATAAAGTTGTGTGTGTATGGACTTTAGTTTGGTTTGTGTTTTAACTTTTAAGTGCATTAAAAGCATAACACAAATGCGTCAATTGATAATGTCGATATTGTTAGATTGAATATTTGAAACACATTCGATTGAGTTTTAATCTGACACACTTCAAAAAGTTGTGTACTGTATGTGCGTTTCATTTGGTGTTGGACACTTCATCCACATCTAGATATACAGTTTATTTTTTAATATATAAGTGAACCAGTGAATCACAACCAAGATCCACGTTTTGATTATTTCCCCGTGATCAAATTTGAACAAAAAATTTGCTCGTGGATTATCGTTTTTAAGTTCGATTACGTAACCCAGCAGAAGCATTGTCTCATTGTGGTGGATATGGTTGGAGTTGGAGTTGTGTCTTTTAAATAAAAACCATTCAATTCAATTTCATCACTCGATTTTAGTTTTTTTATTTAAGAGTTGTGATTTAAGGGAAAAAAATATTGAAGTTATTTAAATTCATGGGAAGTAAGATCCATAAAAAGAAGTAAAGAACCTCCAAATGCTCTTATGTTCTTCTCATAAACACAAGTTGTTTGATAAAAACGTGAATGAAATTAAACTACACAACTAATAGTATCGTAATTTCTCAGATGATCAATTTTAAGTTGTTAGAATCTTGTAAATAAACGAAGAAAATTCAAGTGGGTCCAATTACCTAAGCAATCTTTTGAATGGATGAATATCTGGTTACTTTTGAGAGTGGGTTTACCTTTAATGTAATAAAGATACAAAGTGTTTCACACTTTAACTTGGTGTCTACCACAAAGGTTCATCCTGCGCGTAATAATGCAATTCATTCATATAAAAAATACATCTTCATGACGCAACATGTTAAATAATTGAGCTCTTATTTTCTCACAAGACACCTTTTTATCTCTCCACACCATCAAAAGTATTACTATAAACTTATATATAGGGAACGATGTTGAGGAACTTTTTGAGCTGCTGCCAATACTTTAACCACGTTCATTTTTTTTAAGAAACCAAACTTCACAAACCAAAATTGACACAGGGACAATTCAAAAACCAAAATTCTTCAAATGGCCTATTAGGGATGTTTTTCGGAAGAAAAAAAAATTACGAGGGTGCAAATCAAACCGAAAATTTTATAGGGCCGAAAACCAAAAATAACATATATTACAGGGTCGAAAAGCACTATTAACCCCATTTTTAAATTACAGACACTGTGAAATGTTTATTAAAAAATTAACATATTAACATGATAAACGATCATATAATACTTCAATCACACTTAATTTATTTTAGAAAAACATGTTATATAGTCTGTAATTTAGAAAAGAAAAGTAAATTCTCCCCTCCCTTCCCCTCGTAAACCCTCAATTCAAACACACGCTAGGCATAGAACTTATTATTCAGGCTAAATAACTTACAAGAACTGTGAAGAAATTATCATAGATATGCAACTCTTTATTATCAACTTTAGTAACTACTAGTCTCACGTAGATAGCTGGGTTGGTGCATTGAGGGACACACCAGAAGAGTTTTTAAGAAGGTCCTGAGTTCAAACCGCGAAAACTAACTAACAAACTAACATTTGCCTATAAAAATAAAACTTTGATTACTAGCGGCTTCCTTTGATGCAGGCAGAATACCTGGGACTTCCCGCAAACAAGAAGGCACAGAGCCATAACCATAATGCACATAAAGGATCCCTTGAGGTCTTTCTATAGCTCCTAGCCCACTATTTTGTCAGTAAGAAAAATTTATATATACATATGATAGCATAGAGATTGGGTAAAGAAGCAACAAAAAATGAAATTATAAAGGCATCGTGAGGCTAGAAAAATTACAAGTGCCTGTGTGTCGAGTAAAACTATTGCTCAATCAAGAAAAGGTAACACACTCTCATCACTATTGTCAGAATCCTTCATACTCGAACTCACCAGCGTTAGGGAAGAAAGTAATTCAAAGGGTTTTGTAGCTTACTCGGGTAGTTTCAATCGGTTGAATAGCACAAGAAAACTTTGCTCGGGCACGGCATAAAGGAAACCAAGATCTGCTCCTTTCATGTGTGGTCCCATGCCCTAAACACAGCAGAACATTAATGTCAACATGAACTCTACAAAAAAAATAGTCTGTTGATTGACACTGAGACCAAAAATCATGCTTGTGTATTGACAAATTTTTTAACACATCAGACCACTAATTTACCTTGCCATTAAGTTGAAGCAATTCCCCATCAACCCATTTTGGATTTTGAAAACGAAAGTCTGCTATTCTCCCTTGGCCTTTATAACTTGCATTCTGTTTGTATATGAGGAAGAATTTAAGATTAGTTTCATGTTTTCAGAACAATATGGCGACCAAAATGACAACTCAAGAAACTTGGGCAAAGAACCAAAGATGTATATCAGTAAAGAGTAGTGATATTTGAACAACCATGTGAGACAACTTATGTGACAACTTTTTTCTCTCTTTTCATTGGTCAAAATCAATGGAGAGAGAAAAAGGAAGAGTGAGAATAAGAGTATAATGTGAGTATGAAAGAGAAAGTTGTCAAAAAGTTGTCATAAAGTGGTTGTACAGATTTCATTTCTCATCAGTAGAATATGTTTCTCGAAAAATAAAATACATTTTATAATATCAGCAATCAACATTTCAACTAATGAGGAAATTGACGGAAAAGCTTAATTTATGGGCAGTTAGTTACTATTCAAAAGAAGAATGAGGTGAAGACACGAATTACTTCAGCATTAAATTGGTAACATGTGCTAATATTTAACTTTTCAAAAGAAGAATGAGGTGGTAAGAATGTTCACACTATTTGATCAAAGAGGCATGATATCATGTAACGAACTATCCCGACTGAACTATCCAAAAAGCTTAAGTTGTTTTTCGCCACATGCATTGTCTCTACATAATATATCTAACAATATGCCGTTAAAATATATATATATATATATATATATATATATATATATATATATATATATATATAACAACTATAATATAGAGATGCAATCCAATTTTCTCACATTATTTGAACCCTAAAAAAAAAGGAAAAATAGTGCGCACACAGGCATAGGTAAACATGACAGCAAGATGTGATTTTTTTTTTTTTAAAAAAGCAAGATGTGATGTTATATCATAACAGCTTGTTTGTAAACAGGTCCAGCATGATGATGTAAGGGAAATTGAAAATGAGCATAAAACCATGTGAATATGCATTTACCACTCCCAATTCATCAGGATACAGTCCACGGTTGGTGTTGCGGTTGACTTTACCAATTTTAGCACGGAATGTCACCTATACACCATAAAATAAAATTTTGCTTTCCTGTCATGCTCACATATAAAAGCAATAGAAGTATATAAATACAAAAGGGAAAACGATGCTCGAGAGATTGAAAAGGCATAAACCACCTGGCCTGCAGGAACATTAAGATCCCCAGTCAATTTCACTGCCTCTACATATTCAAAAAACTCGATATCTGAAGTGTTGTTTTCACTGTCCACATCATTCCAATGTCCAAATTTTCGTCTCAATTGGACTATTTCAATGCCATAAGGGCCAAATGCACCAACATAAAGTCCTGCATTTTAACCAGAAAAATCCATTCTCTAAGCTCTGTTTTGCCCAAATTCTAAATGATATAATCAACAAAAGGATAAGCCAACTCACCATCGAAAGGATCAAAATCCCCTCTGGGACTTGCAATCCGGCTAAAATATGTATCTTCAGATAATCTACTTTTTTTCTGTGCTTGGCTGATAGCAAGTTTGACAATTTCACGCATGCTTTTGGATACCTAAGTCAAGCGAGGCCATTAGTCAGTTTATTGACAAGAAAAAGCAGTATTTTTGGGGACAGCTGAATACCACGCATGGGACCGGACGGAAACTACCTATCCCAAGTAATTTAAGATAAATATGCACAGCACGAACCTCAAGAATATGACATTATCTTACTGTTAAATCTAAGCATTTATGTTGGAATACATATTCAACTATTTTTATGTTAATTAGATTATGCCCATACGCATATGTACAAAGCCAACTAAAAATTGATGGGGCTGATGTTGTCAAAAGCAATAATTAATCACTGATGAACTGATCGTTAGCTAATATTTGATTTTGTCATCAGAGAATGCTCTCAATAATTCTTACTTTCATGTTTCAACGGTTGCCACTTACTTGACACCCCCAAATTTTGGGGAAATGAAAATCATTTTGTGTGAAAGCATTTGTCATTCATTGGTAAGGAAGAGAATAAAAATACACAATAAATAAAAAATAAAGTGAAACTTGTACTTTCATTGCACATTTTACATTCATTGCCACTTCTTCTCTATATACGTAATATACTAAAAGTCAGAAGAATTGAAGAAATTACATGTGCATACAATACACCACACCTCTAGTTTTATAGTATACTAATTGACTATAATCATCAACAAATTAAAAAAACAAGTCAACACAATTTTTTCATAACTAAAAACATTAGTGTTATCATCATGATCATAGCTGGTATTCTTAAATCTGACAAGTATTTGACTTAATAAAAGAAATAAAAACATTATAATTTTAAATACTAATTAAATATTTAGTCAAAAAAAAATTAAATATCTCAATCTCACCTTAGAAGAGACTTTATCAGAACCCCAAAAGGCCTTAGCAACATCAGAAGGCATAAGCTCTGAGATTCCTTGTGCTGCAAGTGCTGCCACTTTGATATTGCGAACTTTATCTTCTTTCCTGTCATTATCGAGATTTCTCCTAGGTATATGTAAGAGGAAAGATTCCCTTTCCATGTTCTTTATTTCCGCTGGAAGACGTATAAATTCATCCTTAGAAGAATTATCTTCACTGTTGTGTACAATTCCGCCAATAAAGAGCTTCATATCTAAATCCTTTTCTTCATCCGAGGCATCACCATCAGATTCTAGAGTGACCTCATCAGGTTCGTCCAGATTATCATCTTCCCCTTCAGTTTTATTACCATCTTCCTCCATGATTTGTTTAATAGAATCGCTACCATCTCTTGCTTCCTCTTCAACATTAATGTTCATAACTTTGACTTTCAACCCTGGAATTTTTTCTTTAAGAAAATTTATGACACTTTTAATGCCATCCTCAGTTGCCGCCTCAACATTGCTGTTTTTCTCATCGTTTCTCTCTTCAGTCTTGTCTTCAGGTTCTTGCACCTCAACTGACGACAAATTCTCAACCTCTGGTTTCGATGGCCTTTTAGCAAGTAAAGATGGGGGAAGGTTACTAGTTGAATTTCCTTTGGCTCGTCGCAAATACACTACCTATTAAGTGTGTTGTCAAATAGACATCATAAGCATTACGTAAACTACTGTAGGTAATTATTCAGAAAAGGGAAATTTCAAAGGTAAGAGAGACTCAAAATGTCATGCTAACCAAAAAAACCTAAACATCAATCAAAAGCTTGCATTCTTCCGCAAAAATGATATTCCAATTCCATAATTCATTTATGTTCAAATCATAATTTATGAACAAATTTCTTCTTTTAGATTGAAATAATTCAAAATCATCCATGATCCACAAACAAACATTTCAACTAAGACTTTGTTTCACCCTAGTGTATCATTAAGTTACAAACAACAAGCATCATTTGGCTGGATAATTTGAAAATTACCTGCATATGATATGTGTCGTCAGCATTTTTCACCACATAAATTTCAAATAATGGTGTCCCGGTAGATGCTGTGAGCAACTGTCTGTAGTTAACAGAAATAAGTATTGGCTCCCCAATCACTAGAAGGAAAAAAGGAAACTAAAAAGATCATACCTTGGACTGTAACTCTTGCCAACGAACCTGCCCATGCCAGGACTAATACGTATTATTCTACCAAAAGGGTCCTCTGAACTTTTTGAGTACCCTACCCACCAACCCACCTGCATATAAAGGTAAAAAACAGTTGTTGGGCATCAAAGGAACGTGATTCACAATTCACAAAAAGATGCTGAGGCCTGAGGCCATAAGTACCGTAATTAATACTCATAAATCATGACAACACTTGGTTTATATTACAAATCCATTTGAAAGATGAGGTCATCTCTTATCTTCCTCGGAAACTGCATTGTTCACAATCTAGTACACGTCATCTATTATTATCGTGGGATTTTCCCAACCAATTGTGTGTGGGGTGTGAACTTTTTGTTATTGTGATTTGTGAAAAATAATTACATTTAACTACAACAAAAAGATATAAAATCAATAGTTAATATTACATCGCTTGTTACGAATCTCGCCTGATCTTAACTTCAGTAGGAAAGTATGTAATTAACGATATAATTTGAACCATTCATTTCAATGTAATGACTAATGAAGTAATGATTATAATTAAATGTCTTCATTTCTCACAATAACTAATAATTCTTACTAGATATACTAGTTTGCATATGTGTGAATAAAAAATTGCAACAAAAATGCATGATTTTGAATACTGCAAGCACAGAGTAGCAACAAAGAAAATTACCAGTCCACTTCCAGTGTATCTGCATAATTTCGAAGCATCATGGTAGCGCTCATCATCTATGGCATTCTGCAACATAAGAGATTATTACTAATTTACTATAAACAAGCCATAAGTAAGAATATCAAGAGACAACAAAACACCCAAGACAGAATCTGCTCTGACCTTCAACTGAGACATAATTTCAGCAACACTATCCTTGGATGTCGCTTCAACTATAGCCCTTTTTAGCTTTGCTGCTTCTTGAAACTCTTCCTTCTCAATAGCATCTTCAAGTTGAAACTGAATAACGCATAGTAGCAACCATATAAGTAATATAACTGTAAGATTAAACCTTCAATTTGGTCCCTAAATTATCACTCTCTCTCTCTCTCTAAACTATAAAAATATTATATAAGTAGTCCTCAACTATTTTCAATCTACGAAATTAGTCCTAAACTATTTTCAATCTATCCAATTAGTCCCTAAACCATATGTCTCTCCTATTCTTAAAGAAATTGAGAAACTACCGATGAATTGTTTATACCATAGAATGATAGTGTTTTATTGCTAACCCTCTAGTTCCTAGGGAAGAGGGGCCTAGTAATCCGGACTTTGGTCGGAAGGGTAAGTAAAGTCTAGCCAGGAATAATTCCACTTCCATCGAGGAATCGAACTTGGGTCCGTCCGAACAATTCGTCCTTAAGTGGAACTCGTTAACAGTTGAGCTCAATCACTTGGTTTAAGGACTGAATTGAAGGTTTATTCTAACTCAAAACCATCAACTAAAAAATAAAGACACCCTTTTAGGTTGCAAAATTTCTGAGCAAAAAGGAGCACTTTTAATGTTCAAAAATTTGCCAAAAGAAAAGCATATAATTAATAATTAAAAATGAAAGCTTTAAAGAAAATAAGAAGAAAGGTACCTTGAGAAGAGATGCAAAGCTTTCAGCCTGTTCCATATCATCGAAATGGCGACACCAACGATTCCAATCCCAATTAAGAGACGATGTTTCATTGGTGGAATTGGGGGTGCATCGTAGAAAGTGGGGGGTGCGGTTTCTTCTTGAAAAGATTGAGATTGAAGGGTTGTTTTGAAAAGAAAAGGTGGGTGGTTTATTAGGGTGGAGATGGAAACGAGAAGGGGTTGTGGTTGTGTTAGAAAAGAAGATGGCTTGGGACACACCCAATGAAGCCATCACCATGTTTGGTTTGTTGTTTCTAACAACGTTTTGGAGAAGATGAAGTTTTAAGAAGATTGAGACAAGGGTGCTGTGTTGTGTTTTGGGATAAGTTTTCTGTTGGCCACGCGCACCGCGATAAATAAAACAAACAAATTTCAGCAAATTACAGACACAAATGGATTGCCTTTTTTTTTTTTTGGTAGGAAAAAGACAAATATAGCTATGATGATTTGTCAAATAAATTATCTGTCATGAAATTATAGTAGTAAATAATTTGATTAATTTAACTGGGAATTCTTACTCTCGAAAAAAAGTCAAAGAAGTACTTCGGTAAATTACAATAGTAAATATTTGCATCGTTGAATTGTGTTTGAGAGACTAAATCAAGAAGTACTTCGGTAAAAGTACCGTTGTATTGATGAAATATGTTTGAGAAGTTAAACTAAATGGTATTTTGATGAAAATGTACTTGACAAAGTAACTTAAGATTTTTGTTATGTATTGAAGATTATGATAGTGTATATGCACACGCGCAATAAAAGATAATATTTTTTAAATGAGCGTAAAAAAAAACCTTAAAAAATATGTATAAAAATGGAATAAAAATAATAACTTGTTCAATTGTCTACTTTTTAAACAATAGAATGAAAATATTATCATTATGTCATAAAATATCTAAACATTGTAACTTTTGTTACACTTTATTCCATTATGTTTTATCCGGCTTCGTTCTCTACTATCATTCAAACATAGTTTTAGTAAAAATTTAGATGAAGTGGACAACTAATCATAATGTCAGTAACATAAGAGATCAAATTGAAATTTTAAAAAATAGAGGATAGTAGTAAAATTTAAAATAAATCGTGACAGACTAAATATAAAATTAAGCTTATTTCAATTAACTTTTGCTTCATTCTTATACGTGTGGCCTAGACTATTATACCATGTTAGAAACAAATTTATTCAACAAAAAAAGTTAAAAACAAATTATAGTAATTTATAGATTTATCATTCTTGATAGCACCTATGATGAGACAAAAAAAATTCATACCGAGATTTAACACTAATGCATTTTTAGGTTAAACTCGATTTGAAAACTCAGGTTAACTTTGAAAGAGATATATTACCTCATGGAATGGAAGTGCTCAAATTTGAATATTATTTATTTTATGGATATCGTTAAAACATGGTGGGCAAGAGGTTGTCTTCTTTTTTCTTTTTCTTTTTTTACAAGGGGATAAGAGTACTATCTATTGCACTTTCAATATGTAATTTTGTTGTTATGTACGTTAAATATTTCAAAGAGGTGTTTTTTTTTTAAAAAAACTTAGTATTGTGAATCAGTGCACCGTTAGAACTGACAAGTACCTTCGTTATCCCTCTCAAAAAAAAAAGTACTTTTGTTATCAATGTCGATATCTGTTGGAGGAATGCTCATTCTTGATTTTTATTAGGGGTAAAACGGGTCCAACCCGCCGGGCCGACTCGTTTAGCCTGCTATTTTTGACGGACTGAGTTGAAGTTTTTAACTCGTTTTCTATAGTTGATTCGCCCCGCTTAACTCGTTGAAAAACAGGGCTGACATGGAGGGGCAGGCCGACCCGTTTAACTCGTTTTTCTTTCTTTTTTTAGAATTATTTAATCCTTTTGTATTTATTTTAGCTGTTGGATTTATTTTATGATTTTTTTATGTCGCGAATTTATTATATGTTGATTACTTCTCCTTATTTTGCGATTAAGTATGATGTTAAGTTCGACAATTTGTTTATTATCTTATTTTTAGTATAAATTTATTTGATGTCTATTCTTTTATATTTTTTATGATAAAAGTAGCATTATTTTTTTGTTACAATTAAGTCGTATAAAAATGCATTAAGAAATTTTTTGTTTTTTTTCTCTAAAAATAAAATAAAATTGTTTGGCATGCCGGTCCGCCATTAAACGGAGCGTGGTGAGATTTTGGACTCGGTCACCTAATTTGACTTGGCTCGTCTCGTTTTAAACGGACTTATGCGGGGCGGGCCGGTCCGCTTTACGATCCCTAATTTTTATAGTCCATGTGTAAACAAATTATAAGCGTGGTATAATACCTTTATAAAAACAAAGCATTCTCACAACTACAAGCTCTACATGGTTTCAACCTTATATTTGTCTTCTTCCTGAAACTCAAAATCTTATAGTAAAGGTGAGAGCTTAATCTTTTAACCTAGCCTCCACTGTCATTATCTGAAAATGATGAAAATGAGTAGTGTTTTTACGCCACAAAAATGTATGGACGAAATGACTTTTCTATTTCGAGAGTTTATAAAACTTAAAACACACGTGGAAATACCTCAATTATTGAAGATTATGACCGCAATTATTCCAAAAACACATTTGCAGAAAATGATAGACTAGGAATAACACATTTGCAAAAATTACATTTGATCGTGTTCTTTCGTGAGTCTATGGTTGTCACTCTAGCAACAGAGTCTCTAGACTAGAAATAATAAGTGTATCTGAATATCATTTTCATATAAAGACTTTTGAGATGTCACTTAGCTGGCAATTTGATTTAACAGGATAAGCTAGTATCACACTCCTAGCATCAACCAATAAAACAAGTGTTGGGATTTATGTGTTCAAAACATCTCTGAAGTTGATATTGACCAAATTAAAAGAGTAAGACTTATTATGCTTGAACACAGACCAAAATACGATATTCACAGTTGTATAACGCCAAATAAAAGTAGATTAAAAGGAAACTTATATTTCATTTCCAAAACTAGTTTCAAAAACTGGCTTCTCTGAAATTGTATTATCAATAAATTCATTCTAAAATCATATAGTTAAGTCACAATCAAACAACCAACTAAAGAAATGAGAAATTACAATCAGCCAGAAAAACCCAAAAATACTTGAACAAATACTTTAAACATCCTATTGTTTAAAGCCACAAGTTCTAGTTTTTGTTCTTGTTCTTACGTTATGCATCATGAGTTTTAAAAATAAAATAAATATTCAGTTCCGAATACCCAACCCTTTCTCTGTTTTACTTGAAATACCAATCAAAGTCCCAACATATAACAAAAGTTGTCATCATTAATCCATGCCTTATAAAGGAATGAAATCTGAACAACCAAAAGTTCACAGCTTATGGGACAAATAAAAATGTGTCAAAAACAAGTGTTAGTTTGATTAAAAGAGAGAATAAATTACTATTAAAATGACAACTGTATAAAAAGTAGTGTCGGACAACTTTTATGTTGTTCAAATCACTTTTCTTTGCCTTATATGCCCTCCAAAGGCATCACAGAAACACAATCCTAAGTAAAAAAAAAAAAACAACCAAAATTTAAGCTACCAAGAAACAAACTAACAAAAACAAGTGATGAATATAGTTTCGCCATAGTGAACAAAATTGCAACAGGAACGGTCACATATGCAGTTCAGCCTGTAAGCCTGCTCTGCTCGGGTTCTAACCACTACCAGATCATCAAAATTTGTTTTTCTATTACACATGATTGAACTCTGCCATCACCAACATATGTAAATGGCAAGTTTACCTGTCAGGGTCCATTGAAGTACACTATAAACCTCCAGACTAAAAGGCTTAAAGAACTAGCGAGCTTACTCACAAATCAATATATTTTCACCACCTCAATGGTAGATATTTCCTCTTCCTTTAATTTGCAGTCTTCGGACATGAAATAATTAGCCATACAACGAGTGAATGTTCAGATCATTTAGTCCCCTGCATATATAATACTAAATAGCATTAGCCCGTTAAAGCGTAGACTCACAGGGTGAGAGGATACATACAAAAAAGTTGAGGTTTAACAGAAAATTGTTGGACTGTAAGGTGAGAACCAGCTTGTGGTCCATGAGATTAAACGGAAAATTGTTGGATTGTAAGGTGAGAACCATTGCTTGTGGCGCATGCCAGTAGAAATTGAATCAAACCAACAGTGCACGGGCTAAAGCACCACTTGGATTTAACGAAGTTGAGTGATATATACGTGTATAGTAGATTCTTATTTGAGAATATAGAACAAAGGTAATTACTAAATAGATTAAATCCTAAAACATGTTACTGTATAAAGTCAGGCCTCTAGATTTTTACGGGGGGAAGCTATCTTTTTACAAGGCTCGGGGAAGGCCATAAGCCTTAATAAGTACAGTTGTAGGTTACAAATACTCCGTCAATTAATATTCACCCACAAAAATAGAATAGTTTGCACTGTAATTAAGTCACAATTTTATCCACTTAATCCATATAGTTCCTGGATAATTAGATCTGGAAGAAGTGTGCAATAAGAGGATACAGTTAGACATGAGTAAGGTCATTATCGTTAATCCATCCAGAAGTACATAATTAACATAAACAATAAGTACATCGAAACCAATAACAAAACTTTGAAAGGGACTTACATCAATCTTTAGTTTGTCGGTCACAACAGTCATCATGTAACAAGTTTTGGCTTCAGCTGTTAAAGAACTAACCAGTCCTTCAATTGATCTCAGCTCTTCATGATACTGTGGATGTAACACCAATGAAGAAAAATTCTCATCAAGCACAACTCCAAGACATTTTACAACATCTTCAAGTTTAGGAATCCAGTCACAAGCCTTCAAACCTAAAACCGAAGATGCTTTTGGACATGGACCAGCTTGAGGAAATCTCTCATATTTCTTCACCCACTTTGCTAAATAGCGAATCAAATTCAACAACTCTTTGCCATTCAGCTTATTGAATGCAGGGGATAACATCGCATTGTTGATGTTCGGTGATGCAATCAAATAATGCAAACAAAGTTCAGGTGCAGAGAATCCATCATATGCCATCATAAACAAAATGGAAGCCTCCTTTGCAACAAGTGAATTCTTCTGCTTGAGGTTGCTATCACTTGCTTTCTCAATGGCCAATGTTGCTTGATTCTCCCACTCCTTCTTTACAGATGTCATAGAGTTATAAGCATCTTTGGATGGAGAAAGAAAATACCTCAAAATGGTGAAAATTTCTGATGAAGCAAGATCAAAAGCATGCTTACAACACAAACAAATCAAATCAGACCTCTTTTTTTCCACCAACTTAGCAACCAAGTTTGCATAACATGAATTCAAAATAAGACCATTAACAATCAAAGCTTCAACCAATTCCCATATCTCCAAAGAAACACACCCATCCAAAACCAAACCAGCAACATCTTTACCCACGAAAGACCCAAGTTTGTTAATCAAAATCTTGCAATGACCACTACCAGATGAATCACCGATCTCAACCGAAACCCCAACTTTCTCCCTGATGTTTTCAAGATAGGAAACCACACAAACAATAAACTTGCCCTTTTTCAAATCCTTGGTTCCCTTGAGCCTTGTTGTAAGCTCTTCAACAAACTTTTTGTTGATCTCAATGATTTCGGTATCAGTTTGTGAAATTTTCCATCCACTGAGAGGTTTAATCAAGTACGAGGAATATTCATCTTTAAGTTCAGATTTCAAATTAGGCAAAATAGGATCTGGATTGAGAACAACCGGATAATCCGAATTTAAATCAAGTGATTTGGAATTGACAGCAGCATTCTTAATGAGTTCCAATAAAGTCATGATTGAAATTGCAAAAAGAATATCTGCAAATAAAACAAAAGAATAAAACTTAAACAAGTATTCCGGACCCTAATACCAGTATAGAGGTCTTCTCACATGACCACTATTCTATTAAGCAGGGACTTTGACACGACACAGACGCGTCGACACCAATAATAATTTGAGAAAATGACATGATTCGGTCTAACCATATGTGTTGGTGTCGGTGTCAGACCCAATACATATCTAACACAGGGACGCGCTATATGTGCTTCATAGCCACTATTTGATTTTTTTTTTTTACAGGTTACATAAATAATATTCATGAAATAGGAGCTAAAAACCTAAACAAATGACTTAGAAATAGTTGCTGAAAAATTAAACAAGTGGCTTAAAATTCATGAAACAGCTGCGTGAACTTAATACAATACAGACATAGTTGATGAAAAATTAAACAATTGACCTTAAATTCCTGAAATATTCCTAATTACTAATAAAGCCACAAGTCTTAAGCAAAACATGGTAGGAATAAGAAAAACTAGCTGTTACATACTTACAGTTCAGTTTCTCGGTGAACAGTTGAGGTTTGAAGCAAAGGAGAGGTGGTCGGAGACTGGTGTCAGCGGCGGAATGCAGCGTCGGAGTTCGATGAGCGAGGTGAGTATTGGTCTTGAAGAGGGGAAGGGTTTACGTGAACGGCTGTTTTATTGTTTTAGGGTTACAGTTTTTGTGGACTGGGCTTGGAATTATAATTCCTGAAATGCTTTTGCCACCCCCCACGTCTCTCACGCCCCTTAAATTTCCAAAAATCACCTTGTCCAGATTTTTGAATTGAGACGTGTTTTTTGTGTTTGGATTCTAGAATTTTATCATATCATTTATATGGTTTTAATTTGTCTTCTTTCCTTACTATTGCATTTCACTTCTAAAATCTAAAAACCCTCCACTCACAAAAAAAAAAAAAAAACACTCAAAAAGTTCAAAATCTGAAACCCACTACGTTTTACCATTTTTCATCAAAACTTGCTCGAATAAACCACATTTATGAAGTTTCCAACTTTTAAGCAAGAGGTTATTATACATTTGCAAAATCTTGCGTTTTTTATTGCGTATCTTTTCTTCTGTACCGGTTATGTTCAGATTTTAGAATATCAATTACGTGTTTCATGTTTTTGGGTTCTAAAATTTCTAAATTATTCATAGTTGCACAATTGTTGATTTCTTCAATATTTCATAAATAGACAAACGAATTCGTTGTATGGCGAGTGGGGGGGTTCACCCAGCACCTATAAGGCGCATAGTCAAGAGTCAAAATCTCTCAACCAGAGCTAGAGTGTGAGGTGCATGAGGCGAGGAAGAGTGGAAAGAGGCACAACATACTTTGGAGTCATATTCTGAAGGATCGTATGATGTTTGTCTTATTGTTTTGCCTAAACCATCAGGGCAAGAAAATTTGAAACGGATGTGTGCAATTCGTTCCATCTTATTTATTCTAATTTATTAATTTTTCCAATTTCGTGACATTTGAAATTTGTCGACGACTAAAAGAAGAACATTCATCTAAAGACTCTAGAGGGAAGGTGGTTCACATACACCATTAGAGACAATTTAATGACAAATATTGCCAGCATGGAGTACATCCTAATTGTCCGTGGCTTGTTGTTGGCATTTTCAAATATGTGGCACAGTAAGACTATCATCTTCCATCTCTCATGCTTGTTAATTCCTTTTTTCGCTAAGTCTTCAAAACTTTTGACTCGAGTTGATTTAAATTAACTGGTCTTATTTTCTGAAATTAATTCAAAAATTCTAACTTACGACATTTCCGCAAAACATATAAACTTAATAGTTTGTTGAAGTTGTTAGAAGAGTATCTCATTATTTAGTTGGTCAAGAAAATAGTTAGTTAACTTTGTCATGTCTTCATGATTAGTTAATAACTCTTTGTGATGTTTGATTTAAGACTTAAAATAATCTCATGCTTCAATATCTATCATCTAATTTCTTTCATGGATATCAATATTCTTTAAAGAGGAACGCTTAGATGTGCACAACTTGTTATTGAGAAATAAACAATCAGAAGTTAAAAAAATAAATAGTTTCTCATATCCTCAAAACTATTTTCCGTCTTTTTGGTGTATGCGAGGATCTATTTTCATCCCAAAATGAACTCGACTTTGTTCTATAATTTTTTCTCTTCCTTTTATGACTTATTCATTAGAGGAAACATAGTCATTAACAAATTTCATGAGAGAAATTCTAAGACTATATTCATAAGTTTTTTAGAAATCAGTTAAGGGAATACATATGTAACTTAGCCTATTTTTTATCGTAAATAAGCGTGTCTTAAATTTAAATTATTTGTGTTTGCGACTATACAAGTCCTGCCCCTTATTAGGCAATTTAATTTAAAGGAAATATATAAATACATAAAATAATTATTTTTAAAAAATTCAACATTTTATTTTGAATCAACATTTTATCTTGTCACTATAATAAACAAAAATCCACATTTTAAATTCATTCAATAATTTTATTTTTTTTGAATCAGCAAAATTTTATTAAAAATCAGGTCTCTCCACAAGACGAACAGAGACCGGTGTTACAGAAAGTGCAAACTAAAGACGTCGTATATTGGCGGAACACCAGAAAACAAACACCAACAAAGACACCCCTGTGATCAACACCCACCAAAATAAACATCACCCCCTAAAACTAACTTCTACACTTACCGATCACTGAAAAGACGACATCGAAAACATCCATCGCCACTACTCACCCCAGCAGAACATCCTTGTAAAAGAGAACACAGTCCTCATCACCAACACCGAGCCACATCCGAAGAATTCCTTTTCTAAAGATCATGCAGCTTCTATCGCCGCGCAACCTTCGGTCCACCAAAAGAAACACCAAAAAAGCCCAAAACCAAAACTTGAACCAAAGAACTGATTCCCAATCTCGAATAAAAAGTGATCGACCCACCATACTTTAGAACCAAATCAAAAGGGCACCCCTTACCCCCAGTCCACCAGAGATTCACTGTAGCCAACCAAACAAGATTGCCGCTAGACGCCAACTCCAGATCTCGAAGCAAAAGAACCGACCCATAAGAATCCAGCACACAATAAGTAAGACAGGCGACAAGATTTGCGGTGAAGCAAACATCAATCAAAAAGGAAAAAAAGCTCAACACGAATGGACACCTTAACAGCTCAAAGCTCATCTAGTGACAACGAGTATTGACCCGAATAACAGAAGCAGTCTCCAAAACAAACCACCCACAAAAAACACCCACTTCCTCACCTAAGCAACACCAACCACCATCATACATCATCACCCCACCACCGCCTTACAACATCACCATGCATCACCACAACCACCACAACTGAATAACATCCACCACCACCACAACATCACTACACCGCAAAATAGCCTCATCAAGAAACATACAGCAACACAAACACCAACATAAAGGAAGACGAAACCCACCAACAAAGCACAGGCAGCGACGCCGGTTTGAAGCGGAAACACAACCCATATCGCAAAAAGGCGGCCGTCGGTGACAAGGAGAAGACGTTCATCGCCGAAGTAAAAGAGAATCAATGGTGGATCGTAACGACTGATATGAACGGCACTTCCTGGATCCCAAAACATGTATCCTCCTCACACCGCATCACCACCACCACACAACTTAAACCGTCACCTCACCATACTCGTCACACACCACACAGAACTGTGACCTCCTCACATCACCGCATCACCCCTACGACAACCATCATCACTGCCTCACCATCACTGTATTGGCACCCGACATCCGTCCCTTTCCACCAAACCACCACGAAAAACCACCACAAAATCAAACACATGACGAACCACCCAAAAGCTCACCCCAAAGCACCGCAAACCATCCCAAATCCTTAAAAAACAACCCACACAGCGGACAAATGCGACCCCAAATTCACCAAAAACAACCACCACCACCAGCCAACGGAAAAGCAAACGGAGCTACCAGTCAGAAGCAAACGGAGAAGCAACAAGGTGCAGTGTCAACCCGGGCTAAGTTTACTTCGAAGAATTAGATCTGAAAGGACCCATACCAACAAATCTGAAAGAACCCAAAAGGAGAAACTGAAACGCTGTAACACTCCGAAATCCCAGCTTTAAAATTTCATTTAAATAATCAGAGTATAACACATAAATCAGGATGTCGCATTTCATAAAATCCTTAAAAGCAAATCAAATAATAATTTATTCATAAATAATGTTCAAACATAGCAGCGGAATTCATAAACGTCTCGAAATCTTAAATAAATAATTCTCGGCACAAAAGCCTCATAAAACATCTCAAATCAAAGTTACGTCGCAAACGTCATCATTAGTCAACATGATACATAAAGGAATAGAAACAATGATAATTCCCCATCCCGTTACGTATCAGAGCTCCTAAGACTCCACAAGAACCTCTCACATCGTCGAACCTAAGCTTGGTCACCTGCACTTGCCCACAAGGCGGCAATTCCAACATAAGGGGTGAGATTCACAACGATTATATTAACATATAATTCAAATAATTATGCTTAGCAATAACAACAATATTCGTCACATATAACTGAAAACATCTCAAACATCTACGTGTGATAAATCATCTTAGAACATCTTCACAAAACAAACGTCTCAAAACATCTCAGACACAGGACTCGACAAATGCAACTCTAACATCTTAACATCATGCATGTGGTACCAATATTTTAGCTTTAATAAGCTACACCGTCGCTTTGAGCAATTGCTCCACCGTCGCTTTGAGCATAAGCTCCACCGTCTCAAAATTATGCAAATGCATGAACTCGACTCTTTATATTTAAACAAGTTTACACACAACATCTTAACATCAAATACGACTCTTTATCGACACATGCAATCATAACAGTACATGACAGCAGCTCAGCACACTTAACATATGTATATACAACACAAATTTATCATCGCAATCATCATTTATACTTCATTCTTAAACTTCACTTAATAAGCATTTAATCATAGATTAACGCTAATAATCAAAGTCATCTTACAGCGTCATTACAGGTTATAATTTAGGTCTTAAACATCTCTAATACTATCCAAAAGTCTACCCTCAAAACCTCGCTCGAAACAGAGTTATAAAACTCAAGTTATAGTGGTCTGAGACCACATTGCTCGCTATGGCGAGTGGTTCTGCTCGCCACGGCGGGCTACTTAAATTGCATTCTGCCAGTTCCCGCTACGGCGAGTGATGTTGCTCGCCTCGCGCGCACTGAAGGGGTCCCTCGCCTCGCGAGTATATACCTAACGGCTCGCCACGGCGAGCTATCGCATAGGGGTTACGGGTTCGTTCGAAACCCCGCCAAAATTCGTCCAATTCTTCATGTTATGCTTCTAATATATCAAAATTATAGTCCTAGTGATTAATCTAGGTTCTGTAACAGGTTTCTACATCAATTCACATCGTTATAACATCAATTCATCACAAAATTCATTAAACCCTAACTTTGGAACTCTTTCAAAACTCTCTCTAATCCTTAGGTTAATCATAACAGATGAATTACAGTATAATATAATCGAGTTAGGCTCACCCTTACCTGGTAATATTGCAGAATTGGGGTTCCCTCTTCTCTAGCCACTTTTCTCTTTTTTTTGCAAAAGTCTGTAACGTACTGACTGTTTCTCTCTAAACCTAACTTCCTTTTATAATTCTTTCTATTCTCACTTATCCCCACAACTCTATCTTATTTATGAAAACAACCCCATCTCTAAAAATATTTGTTATTGTATCACATCTTAATTTTAATATAAATATATATATATATATATATTAACATCACATATTTTATTTTATTAAACAATAAAATAAACATCGCACCACAACATCATCTCATACGTCACAAACATCATTAAAATCATATAATATATAATAATATACTATATACTCTAATAAAATAATTAAATAAATAAAGTGGGCGTTACAACTCTCCCCCACTTAAAGGATTTTCGTCCTCGAAAATCTTACCTCGATTAAACAACTCTGGATATGACTCCAACATCTTACTTTCAAGCTCCCAATTTAAGCTTTCACCAGTCGCTCCACCCCAAACAACTCTCACTAGAGGTATCTCTTTGCCTCTCAACAACTTCACCTTGTGATCATCGATTCTCAAGGGTAGAGTTTCAACCGTAAGGTTGTCCCTTACTTGCACATCGTCACTTTGGATCACATGAGATGGATCCGGAACGTACTTCCTCAGTTGCGACACATGAAAAACATCGTGCAAATTCGATAGATGCGGTGGTAATCCAACACGATATGCCACCGTCCCAATCCTCTCTGATATCTGATACGGACCAATAAATTTTGGAGTCAACTTCTTCGACTTTAATGCACGACCTACACCGGTCATTGGAGTAACTCGCAAAAACACATGATCTCCCTCTTGGAACTCAAGGTCCTTCCTTCGCTTGTCATGATAACTCTTTTGTCGACTTTGTGACGCTTTCATCTTCTCTTGGATCATTCTTACCTTCTCAGTGGTTTGTTGCACAATCTCCGGTCCTAGAACCACACTTTCACCCGACTCAAACCAACACAACGGGGTTCTACATCTTCTTCCATACAAAGCCTCGAAAGGTGCCATTCCAATACTAGAATGGTAACTGTTATTATAAGTGAACTCTATTAACGGAAGATGATTATCCCAAGCTCCTCCTTGTTCAAGTACACACACTCTCAACAAGTCTTCCAACGATTGAATCGTCCTCTCGGATTGACCATCTGTCTGCGGATGATACGCCGAGCTCAACTTCAACTGCGACCTTAAAGCTTCTTGCAAACTTTTCCAAAATCTGGAAGTAAATCTTGGATCTCTATCTGACACAATGCTCGAAGGAACACCATGTAATCTTACTATCTCTTGAATGTAAATCTCTGCTAACCGAACCATAGGAAAAGTGATATTGATCGGTAGAAAATGAACTGACTTGGTTAACCTATCAACAATCACCCAAATAGCATCGTTCCCTCTTGGAGTAGTTGGCAAACTCGCCACAAAATCCATGGATATGCTATCCCATTTCCACTCTGGCACATCCAATGGTACCATCATACCAGCAGGTTTCTGATGTTCTATCTTTGATTTCTGACAAACTAGACAAGAATACACAAACTGTGCCACATCACGTTTCAATCCAGACCACCAAAACAACTTCTTCAAATCATGATACATCTTCGTAGCTCCTGGGTGAATACTCAAGCTACTTCTATGGCTCTCTTCAAGGATTGCCTTTTTCATCTCATTGTTGTCCGGAATACAGATTCTACCTCGGAACCTCAACACACCGTGATCATCGACTCTAAAATCACCATCTGCAGTCTGGCTACTCGCAACAAGTAAATCTACAAACTTAACATCTTCCTTCTGCGCTTCTTTAATATTTTTCAGAAAATCATTGTCAATTCTCAACATTCCTAGCTTTACACTCTGATGTGATCTTTCACAAACCAAACTCAAATCTTTGAATTGTTCCAACAACTCGAACTCCTCCGCCATCATAGCAGACATGTGCAACGTCTTCCTACTCAAGGCATCAGCAACTACGTTAGCCTTACCCGGATGGTAGCTCAAATCAAAATCATAATCTTTCAATAACTCAAGCCATCTCCTCTGTCTCATATTTAATTCTTTCTGATCAAACAGGTACTTCAAGCTCTTGTGATCACTAAACACTTCAAACCTCGAACCATACAAATAGTGTCTCCAAATTTTCAACACAAACACCACTGCAGCCAACTCAAGATCGTGGGTAGGATAATTTCGTTCGTGAATCCTCAACTGCCTGGATGCATAAGCAACCACTTTACCGTCTTGCATAAGTACACCACCTAAACCCAACTTAGACGCATCACAATACACCACAAAAGGTGCTTCAGGCTTTGGCAAAATTAAAACTGGAGCTGTCGTCAGCCACTTCTTCAACTCATTGAAACTACTCTCACATTGAGCATCCCACACAAAGGATTTACCTTTACACGTCAATTGCGTTAACGGAAGTGCCAACTTAGAAAACCCTTCTATAAATCTTCTATAATAACCAGCTAATCCCAAAAAGCTTCTAATCTCAGTAACCGACCTCGGAGTCTCCCATTGCGACACTGCTTCAACTGCTATTCCATCACCATAAATAATTTGACCAAGAAAACTAACTTCCTTCAACCAAAACTCATACTTAGACAATTTAGCATACAACTTCTTTTCTTTCAATACTTGCAAGACAATCCTCAAATGTTCAGCATGTTCTTCTTCGGATTTGGAATATATCAAAATGTCGTCAATAAACACAACCACGAAACGATCCAAAAATGCCTGAAAGGTCCGATTCATATACTCCATAAATACTCCTGGCGCGTTCGTAACACCGAAAGGCATCACCTTATACTCATAATGACCATATCGAGTTCTAAAGGCCGTCTTCTGCATATCTTCATCCATCACTTTTATCTTATGATAACCCGACCTTAAATCAATCTTGCTAAACACACGTGCACCCACTAACTGATCCATTAAATCATCAATCCTCGGAAGTGGATACCTATTCTTTATAGTTACCTTGTTCAACTGACGATAGTCAATACATAGTCTCATACTCCCATCCTTCTTCTTAACTAGCAAAACAGGCGTTCCCCAAGGTGAAACACTTGGTCTTATAAACTTCTTCTCAAGCAGATCATCCAATTGCTTCTTTAACTCAGCTAACTCTGAAGCTGACATACGGTAAGGTGTCATAGACACAGGCTTCGTTCCAGGAACAAGATCAATCGCAAACTCAACTTCTTTTTCAGGAGGCACATCAGGAATCTCATCAGGAAATACTTCAGGAAACCCGCACACCACTTGCAATTCGTCAATCTTCTCTTGATTCTCAACAAATAAGGATGCCATCAAAGAAAACATCAAAATTTCATCTCGCTCTAATTGTTTCAGCTGCTTGGTAGATAAAAATTCTGCTCCACTTTCTTCCTCTTCAGACAAGAAATACACCGTCTTGCGAAAACAGTTAATAAGCACACGGTTGTACTCTAACCAATTCATCCCGAGAATTACATCCATACCAGTCAAAGTTAGGCAGATTAAATCCATCTCAAAATTACGATCAAACATAGACAACGGACAACTTAAACACACGCGAGAAGTAGTCACCGAACCCTTAGCTGGAGTTTCGACAACCATCTCTCCATTCATATCAGACATAAGAAGACCCAACTTAACAGCACAATCATAAGCAACAAAACAATGCGTAGCGCCAGTATCAATAATAACAACTAAAGGTATATCATTAATATAGCAAGTACCTCTAATCAAACGATCCTCGTTCTCGGTCTGAGTGATAGTCAACGTGAAAACCCTTCCAGTAGTCCTAACTTTCTTTGGCTTCTAGCACTGCGAGCCAATATGTCCCTGCTTATCACAGTTGAAACACACAACATCATCAAACTTGCAGTCTGGGGTAATATGCCCCTTCTGTCCGCATCGGTAACACCTCTTCACATCAATAGAACACACATTACTCTTGTGGCCTTTCTGCCCGCAATTATAACAGGTAATCTCAGCAGGAGCATCCTTCTTCTGAGGTTGCCTCTCATCATTCACTCTTTGCTTACCCTTATCTCTAGGAGCATCATAAGGTTTGGGACGACTCTGCTGACCCTTAGCTTTTCTATCATTCACTACCTTGTACTGAGCCTTGGTATCCTCTTCATAAATCCTGCAACTACTCACCAACTCAGAGAAATTTCGAATCTTCTGGTAACCAATCGCCCTTTTAATCTCAGGACGCAAGCCATTCTCAAATTTAATGACTTGGAAAACTCAGCATTCTCTGCGGTATAATGTGGGTAAAACTTCGCCAGTTCCACAAACTTTGAAGCATACTCAGTCACGGACTTATTCCCTTGCTTCAGCTCAAGAAACTCGATCTCCTTCTTTCCCCGGACATCCTCAGGAAAGTAACGGTTCAGGAATTCCCTCCTAAACACCGCCCAAGTCACAGCAGCACCTCCTTCTTCAAGGATGGGTCGAATACCAACCCAACAGTCATCAGCCTCCTCTGCCAACATATGGGTACCAAACTGTACCATCTGACCATCTTCGCACTGCATCACCCTAAAGATCCGCTCAACTTCCTTGAGCCACGTCTGAGCCCCATCAGGATCATATCGCCCTTTGAAGGTAGGCGGGTGGTTTCTCAAAAAGGTCTCCAACATCCTCGTCCCGTCGTTTCCACCAACGTTGTTTTGATTTCCCACAGCTTGGGTCATTGCTTGCAAAGCAGCAGCAAGAGCAGCAGCATTTTTTCCAGCCATCTTATTCCTCTACAAAGCAAACATAAGTTAGAATAATATAACTATAGTGTTCTAACTCTAAGACATCGTCACTCGACTCTCTAATTGGCCGAACGGACCGACCTGCTCTGATACCAATTGTAACACCCCGAAATCCCAGCTTTAAAATTTCATTTAAATAATCAGAGTATAACACATAAATCAGGATGTCACATTTCATAAAATCCTTAAAAGCAAATCGAATAATAATTTATTCATAAATAATGTTCAAACATAGCAGCGGAATTCATAAACGTCTCGAAATCTTAAATAAATAATTCTCGGCACAAAAGCCTCATAAAACATCTCAAATCAAAGTTACGTCGCAAACGTCATAATTAGTCAACATGATACATAAAGGAATAGAAACAATGATAATTCCCCATCTCGTTACGTATCAGAGCTCCTAAGACTCCACAAGAACCTCTCACATCGTCGAACCTAAGCTTGGTCACCTGCACTTGCCCACAAGGCGGCAATTCCAACAGAAGGGGTGAGATTCACAACGATTATATTAACATATAATTCAAATAATTATGCTTAGCAATAACAACAATATTCGTCACATATAACTGAAAACATCTCAAACATCTACGTGTGATAAATCATCTTAGAACATCTTCACAAAACAAACGTCTCAAAACATCTCAGACCCAGGACTCGACAAATGCAACTCTAACATCTTAACATCATGCATGTGGTACCAATATTTTAGCTTTAATAAGCTACACCGTCGCTTTGAGCAATTGCTCCACCGTCGCTTTGAGCATAAGCTCCACCGTCTCAAAATTATGCAAATGCATGAACTCGACTCTTTATATTTAAACAAGTTTACAC
The DNA here is from genome assembly GCA_946800305.1 of Medicago arabica. Lineage (NCBI taxonomy): Eukaryota > Viridiplantae > Streptophyta > Magnoliopsida > Fabales > Fabaceae > Medicago > Medicago arabica. The sequence goes on from OX326967.1 coordinate 43,840,533, forward strand.
ACAACATCTTAACATCAAATACGACTCTTTATCGACACATGCAATCATAACAGTACATGACAGCAACTCAGCACACTTAACATATGTATATACAACACAAATTTATCATCGCAATCATCATTTATACTTCATTCTTAAACTTCACTTAATAAGCATTTAATCATAGATTAACGCTAATAATCAAAGTCATCTTACAGCTTCATTACAAGTTATAATTTAGGTCTTAAACATCTCTAATACTATCCAAAAGTCTACCCTCAAAACCTCGCTCGAAACAGAGTTATAAAACTCAAGTTATAGTTGTGCTCTCGATTTTCGGGTATCAAAATCATTAATCGGATTTGAACCTTTAATCTTTGAACTCTCAACTTTTATTCGCGGGAAGGGAAAAAGTGAGTAAAAACCCTTATAAGACCTTGGATCCGGGGGTTGGTTTCGATTGGGGAAGGTGTTAGGCACCCGAACCGACTATGGTATCCCATAGGAACCTTCTACCTATTCTTAATCTTGCGCTAAATTATTTTTACTTATTTGAAAATTATAGTTTATGAGTTTAAATGAAAGAATGGGGGAAGATGAAGCATGCTTTGGTTATTTTTATTGATTTGGAAGGGCCAAAGCCCTTTGCCTACTTACCCGAATAAATCGGGATCAAAATCAAGTAGTTCGGCTAAAGAACTTTTTGATGGATTGAATTGATTTTAACATTTTTTGAAAAAAAGATTTTAAGAAGAGATGAGAGGCCTCAAGGCATGAGAAAAAAGTATGATGAAGTTGGTTAATTTTAATTGCAAGAAATCTATGTCTAATGTGGAAATTAAATTGATTAAACATTTGATTAAGGAAAATAAAAGGAAAAACACTTGGGTTACAAGCCAAGGTTTACTTTAAAGAAATTTGAATTTTAACCTTTTTGATTTTTTTGATAAAATATTTTTTCTAAACTAACGGTGAACTAGCGAAATGACGAAAAAAATAAACGAGCGTAAAGCGATAAATAAAGTAGTGAAGTGTCGGTGCGCGTGTCAGTGCGTGTGTCGGTTACATATTACATACCCTAAATACATTCTATGGTCTCAAGAGAAATAAGATGACAAGAAATAAAAATGCGCAAAAAATAAATTACATTATTTCCCTAATTATACAAACTAAACCAATGGCAATAATAAAATGAATGACGAAAAATTAAATATGCATGCAATATTTATACGAAACCTATTATACACACTAAAAATGCAATTTAAACAAGTTAAAATAACAAAGCAATAAAATGCAAACACATGAAATAAACATGAATGCTAGATAAGCAAGATTAAAATAAACAAATATGCATGTAAAGATTTTTCCTTAAAAGCCTAAATAAACTAAAACTAACATGAGATAAAACTTGGCTATTAAATGAATTAAGAAACGCATGATGTGGAGATTAAAACACTAATTAAAAATGCATGAAACATAGCTCAAATATTATATGAATAAAAAAAAAATGAATGAAATAAATAAAAAAAGTTACTACAAAAGTATGTGCAGGAAAGGGGGTGCAGGCAGCAAGCTGGGAGGTGTAAATAGCAACAGAACCAGAAAAAATGGGCCAAGGGAAAAAAAACAAATGGGCTGGGGAGAAAGGGAACCGGTTCGGTTCAAGCCTGGATCGGTTCACAGGCGAACCGAACCGGTTGGAGGAGTATAAAAAGATTCTTCATGGTTTTTTATTCATTTCCTTCATCCCTACTCTCTCTAAAATTTCAAAACAAAAAAACTTCTCTCCCTTCTCTCTAAAAAGCCAGCGCCGGCCACTCTATCTTCTCCGGCGAGATTCATAGCTCCGGCGCGGTGGCCGGTGGTGGAACCACCGTTCCGGAGCAACCAAACTTCTCCGTTTTAAAAACTTTCACCACTTCTCAACACCTTTTTTCGCATAGAGTCTAGATCCGGACTTAGAATTTCAAAAACAAAACTCAACAGTCCTAGATCTAGAGGTGAGATTTCGAAATTTTTACCTCTTTACCTTACGGATCGATCCTTCTTTTCTTTACCTTTTGATTTCGGTTTTATTCTTCCTCCTTTGCTTCGGTTCCAATCTTCTTCTTCGAAATCAACTCTATTGCTCATTTGATGTTTGAATCCGGATCTGTTACCGTTTGTGAATGTTGTTGTTCGGTTTTGATTTGGACTTAGATGCACGAATTTGTGGTTGAATGCTGATTGGATTGCTCGAATGCTTGTGTTGTGATCTGTTAATGGATTAGGAGAAGTGGTGTTGTATGTTGAGGAAATTGGATCATGTTAGTTCATCATGCTCTTCCTATGTTCATACATTTTTTGATTTTTTTTTGTTGTGATTTTGGGGTTTTGATCTGAAAAAATAAGAGAGAGAAAAGAGACTAGTGTTATTAGTAATTTTGGTGACTTTTTGATTTTTTTCTGACTGATGGCCCCTGACACAGCAATGATTGTTGACCTTAAATAGTAAAAAAACTAGGGTTTCTCTAGTACAAAGAAAAAACTAAAATGCCCCTGCAACTGACTGAAATAGAATTGGACTGACTTGGACCATGGACCAAGGACCAAAGAATTTTAAAAGGACTAAAAGACTTTTTTTTTTAAAATAAAACAAAAAGAATGCTAACTAAAAAAAAAACACAAACGTGACAAAAAAGAAGAAAACAAAATAATAATAATAAAAAAGGAAACAAAATAAATAGAATAAAAATCATGAAGTAAAAAAAAAGGAAATTAAACAAAGACAATTAAAAGTAATAAAACTAAAATAAATGAATTAATAAAAAGTAAAATTGTCCTTTTCGGTAACTAAATGAGGTATTTTAAAATACCTCTCTGCCAAAATTTCTTCTGAAACGACGGAACTTCTCGGCTTTTAAAAACGAGTAAAAATTTCAAAAGTGGTCAAAAAATGGGGTATGACAATAGTGGTATGAGACCACATTGCTCGCTATGGCGAGTGGTTCTGCTCGCCACGGCGGGCTACTTAAATTGCATTCTGCCAGTTCCCGCTACGGCGAGTGATGTTGCTTGCCTCGCGCGCACTGAAGGGGTCGCTCGCCACGGCGAGCTATCGCAAAGGGGTTACGGGTTCGCTCGAAACCCCGCCAAAATTCGTCCAATTCTTCATGTTATGCTTCTAATCTATCAGAATTATAGTCCTAGTGATTAATCTAGGTTCTGTAACAGGTTTCTACATCAATTCACATCGTTATAACATCAATTCATCACAAAATTCATTAAACCCTAACTTTGGAACTCTTTCAAAACTCTCTCTAATCCTTAGGTTAATCATAACAGATGAATTACAGTATAATATAATCGAGTTAGGCTCACCCTTACCTGGTAATATTGCAGAATTGGGGTTCCCTCTTCTCTAGCCACTTTTCTCTTTTTTTTGCAAAAGTCTGTAACGTACTGACTGTTTCTCTCTAAACCTAATTTCCTTTTATAATTCTTTTTATTCTCACTTATCCCCACAACTCTATCTTATTTATGAAAACAACCCCATCTCTAAAAATATTTGTTATTGTATCACATCTTAATTTTAATATAAATATAAATATATATATATATATATATATATATTAACATCACATATTTTATTTTATTAAACAATAAAATAAACATCGCACCACAACATCATCTCATACATCACAAACATCATTAAAATCATATAATATATAATAATATACTATATACTCTAATAAAATAATTAAATAAATAAAGTGGGCGTTACAAACGCCGCCGCGTATACCTGAAAGATGCGTCAAAGGTCGAAGGTTGAGGACGAAAAAACGAGTGCGGGAGCTACACATCTCCGAATTTGAACACCACTGTGAAACATCGAAAACCACCAGCAGAATCGTCTGGAGAATTGGTGGCGGAGTGGTGCGGATGGCCGAAGCCAATCGTCGCACCACCCACCATAACACTTACATCTTCACGTGTTGAGAAGTTGGCTTACATGGAGGGGTCCGACGGTGGAAACTAGTGAGATGTCAGAGAGAAAATTTTGCATTCAATAATTGATATATGTGGTATATATTATAGAGCAGATCTATACCAAGATCTCCATTACATCGTACGATATATCAAATTGAAGAAATTCCGATTGTTACATCACTTATCTAATGAATCTAAAAATGTATTTTTGTTTATAATAGTGACACGAGGGTACAAGTGTTTATTTATTCCCTAAGTGCAACCAACTTAAAGAGGTAACAATCACTTTGGTCCCTGAATCTGTAAGGAGTAGTCACAATAGTTTTTCAATGTACCAACATTTCAAAATAGTCTTTGATTGAGCGCTTTGTTAGTCAAAATAGTCTCGAACACTGATATAATTTATCAATACTCACAATAACTCTTTTCATACAGAGATTGAAATGACAATAAATAAGTATTAATAAGGACTGATGTGACAATAATTAAGTATATTGAATGACTAATATGACAATATTAACGAAATATTTTAATGTGAGGGACTATTTTGACTAACGAAGTAAACGATCATGAATTATTTTAAAATTTTGATACATTAAAGGACTATTGCGGCCACCCGTTACACATTAAAAAATTATTACCTCAAACTTAAACTATAAAAGATTGTGAAGCGTTTGATATCCATGATGCCATTTTGAATCCACGAAATTCTTTTGTGTGTGAATTTTGTGATAGACTTCAATTTTTTTTTAAATGCTAAAGAATGCCTTAGGAATAATGGATAAGCAAAATAAAAAAAAATTATATTAAAAAGTGGTCAAGTCAATTTGAATTTCTTTTCCAAATTATTATTAGTTTCAATGTAAAACTACCAATTTTGCTTATCATAACAAATGTTTTTAGGACACTTTTTAGCATGACGTATTTTCTTTCTTTCTTCTAGAGGAAAGTCCTAAGTTTTGTACCGACATCTTTTGTAATTTTTACACGAAATCCAAAAGGGAAGCATCTAATCCAAAATGCACTTAATTAGACCAATTGAGTGCAAGAAACACACTTCTCGATTGATGTATAGCTAAAGTCAAAAGGGAAGGAAGCATCTATCCAAGTGAAAGAGTTTAACAACTGGAATTGCCTAATTTACAAATTAATTTTACAGCATCAAATCCAATTGCCTAATCTATAATTTAATTGGGTGTCTCACAGCATCAAATCCAATTGCCTAATCTATAAATTAATTGGGTGTCTCAGACACTAGTTAAGGAGGTTATATATGGAAAAAAAATTATTGGAACTTTTTGATTTTTTAAAAGTTGAATATTAATTTTTTCACAATTCTCAATACAATCTTTATAATGTTGTGTTCTGCCTTTAGGATACTAATTAACATTTCCTAAATTAATTTTATAGGATCAAAACCATTGAACAATGTTAATCTTTTCTCCTTAAATTTTTTTAGTCTTCTGATTCCATTTTCAGCGTCCATTTCATTTAAGTTACAAACTCGATGTGGTTCAATTTGTTATTGCTTATTACAAGCATTTGTGGACCACTAATTGATGTCCAACTAGCGAACATCACCCCCCTCACTTACCTACTGCATTTTCCTTAACAAAACCGAGGCAACGGTCTTGCCATATTTCACTCTAATGTGCACATGTTGATTTTTAAAGTTTATCAGTATCCCATCACATATAGTATTCAATAACCAAAATACTTCACGTCGATCGGAGATAAAAAAATAATTTATATACAATCCTTTATCTAGTGAGATACATTTTACAAATGATAAAATGGTGAAAACTTTGCATAAGAACTCAAAACAAACAAACATGGTTCCAAATTGTGGTGTAAAGTCAAATCACAACAACCTCAATAGAACCGCACTAGACCACATCGAAGCCGCAACAGGCCAACAATCTCAGTTATTACAGTTGTTTACATATGACTAAAAAATGTAGCTAACAATCTGACTCCAAATTACAACCGGCCAACATCATCATTAATAATTTAGCTGAAAAATTTATGTCGAAAATTTGGTGAATGGTGGAGGGAACCACCGGGGCAATTGGAAAATTTGGTGGATGGGGAAAAATTTGGTGGGTGGGGGGAAATAGTAATTTTTTTTGTGCTAACAGTGATGCTTGTTAAAATGAATAAAAATCTAACAAAACTATAAATAAAATGAAAATGCTAATGAGTTGCATCAAGACGAAAAATTACAATAATTATAGATTTTTTATAATATTTTTAGGACGAAAGTAAAATTAATTTACTCTACAACAACCTCAATTCATATTTAGGTTTATTTTTTATATTTGGGATGAAATTATCGCTTGAATTTAAAACATGACTTATGCTAATCACACCCCAAAAAGCACAAGTTACACCACAAATTGACTAATATATAACTAAAACATAAGTTGTAAATCCGTAAACTTAATTTACATTAACCTCTTTAATTGTATACACATAAACTAAATTTACACTAACCTTTGTATACTGAAATTACACTAACCTCTTATATATGTACGTTAACTGAATTTATATTAATCTAAATTGAACATACGTAAACTGAATTTACATTAACCTAGATTGAACGTATGTAAACTGAATTTACACTAATCTCTTATATACATACGTAAACTTAATTTACATTAACCTAAATTAAACATACGTAAATTGAATTTACATTAACCTAAATTGAACGTACGTAAACTGAATTTACCTTAATCTCTTACATACATACGTAAACTTAATTTACATTGACCTAAATTGAACATAAGTAAACTTAATTTACATTAACCTAGATCGAACGTACGTAGACTGAATTTACACTAACCTCTTATATACATACGTAAACTAAATTTACATTAACCTAGATTGAACGTACGTAAACTGAATTTACACTAACCTCTTATATACATACGTAAACTTAATTTACATTAACCTAAATTGAACATACGTAAACTGAATTTACATTAACCTAGATAAAACGTATGTAAACTGAACTAATCTGTTATATACATACGTAAACTTAATTAACATTAACCTAAATTGAACATACGTATATTAAATTTACATTAACCTATATTGAACATACCTAAACTTAATTTACACTAACCTCTCATTTATAATCAAATTAATAGACATATCTCATACCAAAACAAACAATAAACAAATAGAAACTCATCGAAAATGAAATTCATGAAATTCACTGACATTTATTAATATAGTACAAATCAATGACAAATATGTTGATTCAGATCTTGGTTGCACATCTATGGTGATTTGTGGATGAAATGGGTGAGGGTTCAAAATGATCATAAAAGATGGATTTTTAGAAATTTACATGAAGAAGACAATTTTGGTATTATTGTGAAATTTTAAATAAATTTGGGTGTAACTAGAATTATATGGGGTGAGACTAACAAGAGTCTTAAAACATTGGCGTTATCCATAAGAAATACAAGAGTGTGTTTGGATGGAGGGTTTAGGTAGGGAAGGGAGGGGAGAGTTTATTTTTCTTTTTTAAATCACGGACATTATAAAATGAATTTTTAAAAATTGAATCAACAACATGACAAATGATCATATAATACTCCAAAAACACTTAATTTATTAAAAAAACATTTTACATTGTTCGTAATTTAAAAAATAAAAGTGAGTCTTCCCCTCCTTTTCCTTCCTAAACCCTAAATCCAAACACACCTTAAAGGTCTAAGTTACACACGTAGTACTCTCGCATATCAGTAACATAGTTTTTTTTTTTTTTGTTGACAAGATATCAGTAACATAGCTTTTTTTTTTGGGTACAAAGCAAAAGAAGAAAAAATATCACTAACATAGTTGATAAACAATAAAAGTATGAATATATCCATATTTGCATTTGCATATATAAAACACAAAAAAGAATGAAAAATATAAATAAATAAAAAGTTTTAACTTTCCTAATCATGGTCCATGGATGCATTGCTTGTGCAGAGAAAAAAGTAAACAATGTCTGGGGAGACCATAAATTTGTTGTCCCCGGACCCCAATGTCCTATGTGCTTTTTCTTATATATCACTCTCACTCCATTGTAAGTAAGACTCAACATTTCAAAATGAAAATTCACTTCACCTTCCTGTTCTTGTCGCTCTTTTTTTTCCATGTAAGAAAAACAACAAAATCCATACTCTCATTTTCATACTTGATTAATCAAATTGCATTACATAGTTCCTTTCCTTAACTAAGTTGTTATTGTCCTACATGTATGTGTACTTAAATATTTCTTACTAATTTTGTATATGAATATGAATGCAGGTTTCCAAAGCAACCATTGGCAAAACACATGAATATTCTTATTCCAAACAAAAGACAAACCCTTTCACTCCTAAAGCCTCACTCATTCGCCATTGGAACACAAAAATCTCAAACAAACTTCCAATCCCTCAATTTCTTCTATCTAAAGCTTCTCCTCTTACACCACAACACTACGCAAACCTCATAAACCTCTTCAAACAAAAACCCTCATATTCAAATCTCCATAATACCCTCTGCTCCACACCATACTTATTCTGCTCCTTCGACCACCCAGACACACTTTACCAATCCACAAAAACCAACAAATCAGACTCAAACTTCGCCGTCTACTCAAATAAACGATTCTCAAACTACGGCTCCGCTCGACTCGGCGGAGTCGACTCATTCAAAAACTACTCCAACGGTTTAAACACAAATAACGACTCATTCAAAAAATACAGCTCAGGCTCAACTCGTCGCGGTGGAGAATTCAACAGCTACGCAGAAAACGGCAATGTAGCTAACACAAACTTCACAAACTACGGTGCCGGTTCATCTTCCGGTACCGGAGATTTCAAAAGCTACGATAAACTCGTCAATGTCCCCAACCTCGGTTTCACCACCTACGACTCCGCCGCTAGCAATCACAAATTATCATTCTCAAGCTACGGTAACGATACAAATTCTGGATCTCAATCGTTCAACAGCTACGGAAAACGAGTTCGTAGCGGTAGCAGCGATTTCATCAATTATGCGGTTAGTTCCAACATTCTTCAATCAACGTTCACCGGTTACGGTGAATTAGGAACCGGAGGTGCAAACGATTCTTTCAAATCGTACAGTTTCAACGGTAATAATCCGAAGAGTAGTTTCAAAGCTTACAGCACCGGTTCCGTTTCCGGTTCCGATACTTTTGTAAGTTACCGGACCCGCGCTAACGTCGGCGATGATTCTTTTCAAAGCTACGGTGCAAAATCGAAAGAAGGTGCTGCGTCGTTTACGAATTACGGACAATCGTTTAACGAAGGAAACGACACTTTCACTGAATATGGAAAAGGAGCTACGGGTAAAACCGCGTTTGGATTCAAAACTTATGGATTGGGACGCGCGTTTAAGGTATACAACAAAAACGGCGCGTCGTTTTCAGCGTATAATAATTTCAGCACAGTCAGTGGTAAAATCGTAAATAGAATCGTTGAACCGGGCAAATTTTTCAGAGAATCGATGTTAAAGGAAGGAAACGTGATGGTTATGCCAGATATTAGAGACAAAATGCCTGCAAGGTCGTTTTTACCCTTATCTATATCATCCAAATTACCATTTTCATCCTCGAGGTTGGGTGAGATAAAGGAAGCATTTAACGCGCGTGATGGTTCTGCAACAGAGGGCGTGATAGTTAACACGTTAAGAGATTGCGAGAGGGAACCGAGCGTGGGAGAGACAAAACGGTGCGTTGGATCAGCTGAGGGTATGATTGACTTTTCCGTTTCAATATTAGGTCCTAATGTGGTTGTGAAAACAAGTGAAAATGTGAACGGGTCAAAAAGGACGGTGATGATTGGAAAAGTCGATGCAACGGACGGTGGAAAAGTGATTAAATCAGTTTCATGTCATCAAAGTTTGTACCCTTATTTACTCTATTATTGTCACTCTGTCCCTAAAGTGAGAGTTTATGAAGCTGAAATTCTTGACGTGGACTCCAAGTCAAAGATTAATCATGGTGTTGCCATCTGTCACATTGATACGTCATCGTGGGGTCCAGAACATGGTGCTTTTTTGGCGTTAGGGTCGGGACCTGGAAAAATTGAGGTGTGTCATTGGATTTTTGAGAATGATATGACGTGGACCACTACTAGTTGAGGAAGGAAATCTTTCATTCGGTTTTTTCAGTTAGTTAAGAATACAAAATTTCACATAGTCATGTGTTACCACGTTGTATTTTTTTGTTTGTTTTGTTTTTGTCTTTGAGCTTTCGAATTCTATTGGTGTGTCGTGTTCTATAGTGGTATGAATCTTTGAGTAAGCGTGACTCATGATAATGTGGCTCATGGCTTTTTAATATTGTTATTATATTTCTTTTGCGGTTGAAGAATGTAAATGATTGTGTTAAATTAGACATGCTCCTTTTTAATATAAAAAATTAAAATTGAGGTGAGAAAGTAGTGGAGAAGGGAATCTGTAAAGAAGCTAGAAGAATGTTTGTAAAAGAGAGGTTACCCAATGGAGGCAAGACATTATGGAATGCGTTATAGAACAGAGAAGCATCTCAAGGTTTAGTGATGGGATGGGAGACTGCACGCCTTGGTATGTGCTGGGTGGAGTGATTGTGCGTAGCGTACTTTAAAGTGAGAGCATAAATAAACTACTCTACATGCAAACGTTGCAGCAGCTTTAAGTGCAACCAAAGAAATAGACACAATCAAAGGCTCAAAGCCCTGATCCACATGTCTTATGATATGTGAGTGGGGTGTAGACTGCAGGCTACTCTACTCTTGGTGGTATGACAGGGGTTGGGGAAAAATGAGGCTAACAAAGGACCCACCACATCTCTCTAAGGGACCATACTCTTTAAGACCAATGTCTTTGATTTGAAATTGGAAATGAAGCATGGATTTAACATGCTTAATTCATGTGATGTCATCACCAATCAAAAAGTATACCATCTACATAAATCAAAAGAATTTTAAGATGATAATTATAATCAGAAATAGACTGAATGTAGCCAAATGAAGCGAGGGCTCGAGTTAATTTTGGATTTCAATCACGACTAATTTGTTTCAAACGGTATATATACACTTATTTAGTTTGCAAACACAATTAGGTCAAGAGGCTTTAAGTCTTTGGAGAATTTGCATATAAACCTCTTCTACAAGATCCACATTCCACAATAAAGAAAAACATTATTTGCATTTAATTGATGCAAAGATGATTGTTTTACTCCAGTTAGAGCCAGAACTAAGCGGAAAATGACCATTTTAATAATAACATGGGACAAAGTTTTAGAGTAGTCTACTTTTTCTTGTCGATTATAGTCTTTGTCAACCAGCCTAGCCTTGTGCCTTTCTATATTACCACAAGCCTTATCTTTTAGTTTTACATACCATTTCAAGCCTATTACATCTTTATTAGGAGGTAAATCAGTTAATATTCAAGTATTGTGCGAAAGAGCCAAAATTTCGTCATCCATAGCTTGTTCCAAATTATCATGTTGGATAGCTTGCTTATAGGTACATGGTTCAGGAGAAAGGAAAGAGACATAAGAAATGTTATGAATAGGAGAAATATTAGCATAGGACATAAAATGATGTAAGGAATAACGATATTCCTTGAATTATCTGGTATGGCGAAATTATGCAAATGAACAATATTGCAATGATAGTCCCTCAAGTAATTAGGATGATGCTAAATTCTAGTAGATGCATGAATTGTAGACATATGGATGTGGGGAGAATGGTCAGTATAAATACTAACATTAGAAGTAGTAAGTTCAATAAAAGTTTTAATAATAGGAGGAACAATTTGATCAGTTGGAGAGTGGAGACTATAATAATATAACAATTAAGAAACGTTAGATGCAATGGGAAGAAGAATATTATAAATAAGGTGTCATGGCTCAAATATTATGTGAACTTTTAATTAATAACGTTAATTAAATATTATAAATAACGTTAATCATCCAAGTCTAAATGGAGCAAAATTGAACCTGCATAGAATGAATATTATGTGAACTTTTAATTAATACCTTGAAGACAAGGTGTTTGTACAAGACCAATGAAATGAAATGATCTAAGGTATGTTCATTAGAAAAGAATAGACGTGATGAGTCATGCTTCTAGAAAGATCTAATGGGTGATTAGTCATTATAATCATTATCAAAAAATGAAATGAATAAATTAGTTGTTAGAATAGTATTAGTATAGCTTTTATTCTCACTTTTAGAATATTATGTCCTCCATTAATGAAAAACTAAAAATTTGTTCAAAACACAAAGGTTGTTAGAAGATGAATATTAAAAGGAAAAACATTTTCGTAAAATTCTACATGTCTTGAGAAAAATTAGTTTATGATTGTGCGAATTATAATGTAACCCTTGACTCCCTCTCTTCGTCCTAAATGAATATATTTTCTTGATCAAGATTGAAACTTTGTTTCTTGGAACAATAATAGAGGGATATGTACTGTTTTTATTTTAAACTGATAATACTTCCCTTCTTTCCTTTTAGATTCGATTTGAAGTATAAATGATTTTCAATTTCCTTTTGATTATCATTTTGTAATATTAGTTCCCAAAACATTTAATCAAAAACCAATATTCTCATTTCAAAAAAATTTATTTCAATTGGTAATTTGATTATTTTTTGCACATACATAACCTTATTCATATTTTATTCAAAGGATGCAGGGATAATACACTAGTTGATTACTGAATAATGATCAACTAAAGAATTGTGCATAAGTAAAGAGCACAAACCAAATGAAAAATGTTGAATGTTAATAACTGCGAATTGCCAATAAGAGCATAATTAAGCCAAGCTCAGGTACACACATAAAACATTTTTATTTCTATGTATTAATTAAATAATATACCAAATAGAATGCTAGCAAGAAGCTCTCGTAGCTCAGTTGGTTAGAGCACCCGTTTAGTAAGCGGGAGGTCTTGAGTTCAACTCTCAACGAGAGCAACATCTCAATTTATATTTTCATTTTGAAAACAAAAAATGTGGTTTTGCACAGACAATTCCACGTGCTAACTTGGATTATTGGGGAGACCCCAACGATGATTTTGCGGAGGGAGGGAAACATGAACATTAACATCATCAAACGACAACTCAAACACTTCATCTACCATAATGCATTTTACCTTAATCAATGTCCCCTCTATTCTATTTATGTTGCACCAATAATCACATTCTCGGAACAGAAGAAGATAGGGTGAGGAGAAATGAATGATGGGTTTGTGAGAGCTGATCAAATTGATCTAAAGACCATAGATGAACAACTTGAGAAACACTTCAATAAGGTACCATTACCTATCAATAATAATGATGATTCTTCTGATGATCATTCAAATTCTATTGCTACTACTGGTGGTAACATGGAGCAAAGAGAAGAGTGGGAAATTGACCCTTCTAACCTCATCATCAAGAGTGTCTTAGCTCGTGGTACTTTTGGTACTGTTCACCGTGGTTTCTATGATGGCCAAGATGTTGCTGGTATTTCTTTTCAAAATTTCATTCTTTTATTTCTATTTCTTTCCTGTTTTTATGTTTTTACACTTACTCATCTAACCAACTATAACGCCAAATTTGTCCCCTACTTTGTAAGACGTTCTACAATAGTTTCATGATATTATGAATATTTCATAAAGTTCAATTACTATGTCAAAATTTACTCGTATTAGTCATTTTGAGAGTATGCTAGGAATTGACACTAAACGGTTAAATAATATAGAGACCAAAATGATAGAAAGTTGTTAAAATATAGGACCTAATTAGTAGTAATAAGTGGTTAATTATAGGGATGAGCATAGTTTAATAGAGTCAGAGATCTTTTTTGAAACATACAGAATCCCAGTGACCTCTTTAACGGTGTTGTTAAGAGTCTCACATTGGATAAGAGATACCTGACAATGTGTTTATAAGTGGAGACAATCCTCACATCACAAGTCGATTTTGTGGGGTTGTGTTAGACTCAACCACGATTTTTAAGATGGTATCAGAGCCCAATAGTGCTGGTCGTGAGGAGATATGTTACGAGTCTCACATCGGATAGAAGATGGTATGACAATGTGTTTATAAGTGGAGGGCAATCCTCTAAGTCAATCCATCTAATTATAAAAATTCTTCATTGAATTTATCCAAATAGTTACTTCAAATTTTTGTCAGTTCAATTTCATTGAGGGAGCTCTGTATTTTTATATTATTTAAAAAGAATTGACTTTTACAATGATTTGATGCTGGGCTGTTTTGGAAATTACTGTGCCCTCTGCTTCTCATTAGAAGATTGGAATGTTTTGCATCTGAAAATGTGTTATCCAAGTTGGAGTTGTTTGCCCTGGTTTGGCTAATCAGCTTAATTAGACTCTTATAGAGTAAGCATTTATTATATAAGTGTTTTTGTATAAGTTATCCTAGGGAGATTATTTGAAATTAGGTGAAAATAGCTTTTGGACACGTCACAACTTGTTTCCATAAGCTCTCCCAGGGAGCCTCGTAGTGTTTACGCTAGTATATAAGCTCAAATAAGTCAATTGAAATAGGCTCTTGTGTGGTTACCAAATACAAGTAGCATGTTATTGTTAGATTGGTTGTGGAAGGGGACAAAAATTTATATGGACAGAGAATCACAGACCAAGACCGATGAACGAAGCAATTTCACTGATTGATTTTAATTTTGTGAGGATTCTATAAATCTAAAATGCACTTTACTGTGCATGTAATATAACAATAACACTTAACTATTTTGGGATTATTTCTTAATGTCCAGTTAAAATGCTGGATTGGGGTGAAGAAGGTTACCGGACAGAAGCTGAAATTGCTGGACTCAGGTCTGCATTCATACAAGAAGTCATTGTTTGGCATAAACTTAACCATCCTAATGTAACTAAGGTACATTTCCTTTCATTAGCTTCAACTGTCCCTTATTGATGTTGTTAATTGTTCTTGTGGATTGCAATATTGCATATAAAAAGGTGTGAGATCATACAAAACTTGCATTATCAAGTGATAGTTTTGTTTTCAGGAAATGGTTATTCACTATGACAACTTGCTTTCGGTTTTAAGTAACACACTGAACACTTTTATCTGCTTAATGTGAGACTCACAATTTTCTTCGTGTTTAGTTTATAGGGGCAACAATGGGATCATCTGAATTACAGATACAAACTGATGCTGGTCTAATTAGCATGCCAAACAATATCTGCTGTGTGGTTGTCGAGTATCTTCCTGGAGGTGCACTGAAATCATTCTTGATCAAAAATAGGAGGAGGAAGTTAGCTTTTAAGGTTGTCATCCAGCTGGCACTTGATATGGCAAGAGGGTATTCATCTTTTTTTTTTTTTTTTTTCTGAATTTTTTCCTCAATGTAATAGTGACTTAGTACTTGTCGAGAACAAAGACTGACTCATAATATGTTTCGATCGCTCAAATAGAATTCACTTGGATATGCAGGCTGAATTATCTTCACTCTCAGAAGATTGTCCACAGAGATGTAAAGACAGAGAACATGCTGTTGGATAAGTCTCGCACCGTTAAAATTGCTGATTTCGGTGTTGCACGTATTGAAGCGTCGAATCCTAATGACATGACCGGGGAGACTGGTACACTTGGCTACATGGCTCCTGAGGTTTGTGGCCAGTTTACCTTGAAACCTTTACCACAATATTTTGTACCAATATGAAAAGAAAAAGGTCACAAAAAAGCTTCCATTTGATCAAAAAGAAAGTCTAAGCATTTGAGTTTTAACTTATTTGACAAATGGGTGAATGATGGTTTACAGGTTTTAAATGGCAACCCCTATAACAGGAAATGTGATGTATATAGTTTTGGCATATGTTTATGGGAAATATATTGTTGTGACATGCCATATCCTGACCTAAGTTTCTCTGAGATTACTTCAGCCGTTGTTCGCCAGGTATATCTTCTTCCATAGATTAGTTTCTATTGTATCTAAAATGAATCCATATTGATATATTAGTTTGTATTGAATTTTTAGAATGTTAGACCAGAAATACCAAGATGCTGTCCAAGTTCCGTGGCAAATGTAATGAAGAAATGCTGGGATGCCAATCCTGATAAGAGACCTGAAATGGATGAGGTAGTTGCCATGCTGGAGGCTATTGACACATCCAAAGGTGGAGGTATGATCCCTTTTGATCAGCAGCAAGGTTGTCTCTGCTTCGGTCAGCGCCGAGGGCCATGATTCATAGTCAAATAAACCATTAAGGAATCAATATTTGTAATTTTATATCTTTGGTACAAAAACAGACAAGATAAGAGAACTATACAGTAGAGGGAAACATGTCAATTCTTATGTTATGTATATCCATTTTCTTAGTTACCTCTTGCTGGACTGACCTTGTAACCTTGTAAGATCTTCATGATACTGTTGTAAACTTATTTGCTAGGTCTCTTACTTCTACTTTCTGTCTCAGTGTGTTGTTTGCTTCAAAACTAGCATTTTTTTTTTCTTTTCAAAACAAGGTGGCGTAGCAATGGTCTACTTTGAATGAGTAAAGAGGATGGAATGAAAATACAATTGCATTTTGCAAACAAACCCAGATTCTCTGCAGTTGAAAATCCGCACGCAAGCGGCCGTCAACGTATCTCAGCCGTTAGAGGAAAATCACACTGTTCAGATTCTGATTTTCATAATCAGATTAAAAGACAAACTCCAAATATGAATTATCTTAATTCATCTAAGGACTGAGATTTACACACATCAAATCACATTTGGTGTTATGCGACAGAATCATAGTAAATAAGCTTGTATGTTTGCGGAAAAAGCAATGTTAACTTAATAAAACATGGACCACAAAACTGTCTTGGTACTACAGTTACAAGTTACAACATCAACACAATAATCTTTCATAACCATTAATAAACAAGTACCTTTCTCATATAAAATTTCAACCAATTTTTTTTTTAATCAAGGACCATTAATTTGGAGGTAGACCTGCATTATTGCGCTTAACTACTTGATGCCTATCTCATCCAACAACATTATGCTTGCATATTTTATTCAACCAACTGTTTAACCGCAAGGGCATGGTGCAGAGATTAAAAAACATAATTTCTTCTTTTGAAGTTCCTCAAAGACAAAAAGTAAAATGAATTATAGTTGCTGATAAAATAAGAATTGAAATGAGTATTATAAGGTTAGTGCCAAATGCTACTTATGATTAAGGCCATAAGGCTGTGTACCAAATTGTTATATACTACGCCCCACCATGTCACCCTGGCTCCTCTATGAACACATGTAATGTTCTAATTAAATTATACTAGTTTTCTTTATGTATATTTTTTTGAGGAAATATTATTAGTTCTCTATATTTGTCCTTGCTATTATTATATACTTTTCAGTTTTGTTTTGGACTTTAGTTGACTTGAACACCAGCTGAAATTGGATCTATATACAGTTAGTGCTAATCAATTTCTTAAAAGAAAACTATTTTTTAAATTTTAGTGTGTAAATTGAAGACAAAATTAAATTAAATTTTATATATTCAAAATTATAGCAACAAAATAATATATCTGGTCTAACAACTCAATCATAAAACAAGCTTTCAGCTTTCTGGGTCATTTTCTAATTAATAATAATAATTAAACATAAATAAGTGACAATGAATGCAGCCAGGTAGCTTGCCGTAGCTACAATCTGTGATTGAGCCTCTATATTGTCCTTTTGTCATTGAGGAACAAACAAACAAATTGTATCATAATTAAACACGTATATGTTTGAAGCAAACAAATTGCATGTTTGAAGCTTGACTTGGTTTTTTTTTACCAGCTAATATAAAATTAGGCCAAGTTATGGTGATGGAGATTGTAATTTCTTTGATAATCTTATTTGTTGGGATTGCTATTTTGGTGTCTATTCATTTCTGCATAGTTGGAAGGGCTTTTAGAAGGGATGGTGATAGTGAAGACATGCAAGTCCAGAGTAGCAGTACTAGGAGCACTGCAAAAGGAATGTTTAGTGGTGACAGTATTGGTGACTTGAAGAACCTTCCTTGTTTTGATTATGTGGAACAACCAGAGAAAGGAAACAACAACTTTGTGGATTGTGCTGTTTGTTTGGAGAGTTTTAAGGTTGGTGATGCTTGTAGGTTGTTGCCTAATTGCAGCCATAGCTTTCATGTTCAGTGTATAGATTTGTGGATTCTCAAGACACCCTTTTGTCCAATTTGTAGAACATGGGTTCATTCACGTGTAATTATGAGGGAAGGTAGTGCTGATTCTGATATTGTACAAATTGAAATGCCATAAAGATCAAGGCAAATCAAAAAGTTCTATCTTGTTGAATTGAACAGTTAGCTGGATTTGAACTCCAGGTGTAATATTTTTGGGTTTTTTCTATTACCTTTGGTAAGATAGTAACTCTTTTTTTTCTTTTTTACTTCCAAAAAGTCTAGCGGCAAAACACACATCACTAAATGCTGAGAAATGAAAATTTGCGGGTTCAAACCCTCACCCCAACATATCAATTTTACCATCTGAGTTATTCTGACTGGATGATCAAAATATATTTTTACTACCTAAGTAAAGAAGATATATCGTCAGACATATACGTTTTGATTTATTCTTCTTATCACCGATTATTGAATTACAACACTAATTGCATTGCAGTGCTAGGATCAATTTAATTTCATGCCAATTGTAGAAAGGGTCAAACATCTGTGGTTGGTTTCTATGAAATGCTTATCCATCGAAATTGCTGGGTGTTGTTGTGGACAGGTTTTCAGCTGAAACGTTATGAACCACTACAAATATAGCAACTGTTTAGTTGTCTTTTCGTCCTAGTGAATGGACACAGGTATACTATTGCGTGTTTGTGGCCATGTGATTGTATCTTGTGCACTTTGTTGTGGTTTTACTTGGCACGTATATATCCTAATACTTCTCGGCATCCCTTCCATTAGTAGATAAACCACCGTTGTATGTTTATCGTATTTAACAACATATATCAGATGCTATTGGCAACTTTTGCATGTGTTGCATAATGATTCTTCCACGCCCCCATGGTCGAGAAGAGAGTTGTGTAAAAAAGTGAGGTGTTCAGAAAAGAAAAGAAAAAACGTGGGAGTGCAAAATGAAATGGATTATGTGTAGGAATTGTCAATATAGTAGATGTTTAAGGTATAACTTGAGTGGTTGAACTGCGAAATTCAGAGGTTGAGAAAGAGGGCTGAGATTCAAACTTCTAATAAAACATACCAACGAATTTTTTGACAAGAACATACTAACAATAGTGATGTTTAAAGAAAATTGAGTCTGCTAATGCCTATAGGCAAGATAGATTACCATCTATATCTCAGGAAATTAAGATTATGCGAATAGGCAGATAGATTACCATCTACGTATGTTCAGTCGGATATTTCAACTAGTAACTAGCATGTAACCATGACGAAGTCAACAAGTTAAAACAATAAGCAGAGAAGTAACTAGTATGTAACCAGGAAAAAAGATTAACCCTGCAATTTCAACAAAAAAACTAGTATGTAACCATGACGTAGCCAACAAGTTAAAACAATAAGCAGAGAACAATGAAATCTTATGATCAAACGAGACTCTATGATTAATAACTTTTCTGTATCTGCTATTGACCATATTCTACTTATCACAATAAGTGGGGTATCCAACATCTCCGTTAAGGATAACACAAAGCCTACTTTCGTACAATGAAATCTTATGATACGAGAGTGATTTGATCAACCGAACTCCTTAAGACTCTCTGATTAATATCTTTTTTGTATCTGCTATTGACCATATTCTACTTATCACTATAAGTGGGGTATCCAACCTCTCCGTTGAGGATAACACGAAGCCTAATTTCATTCAAAAACACAGAAATCCATTGACAGCTTCAGAGACTAGTGATATGATGAGAACAGTCTTAAAAATCTTAAGGGTTACCAAAACAAAGAAATCCATTGACAGCTTCAGACAAATGAAAAGATAACAATCTTTAAAAATCTGAAGGGTAACCAAAACACAGAAATTCATTGACAACTTAAAAAAAATATATCCTGACATCTAGCAGCAATTAGAACTTGAGGAAAGTCACATCCAAAATGGAGATATTAGTTAGAAATCTATAATATTAGGACATTATTTTTCAAGCTTAAACTAATAAAGCTAGAGAATATCAATGCGTATGGTGAAGACCTGAGTAAGCTTGGTGACATTTATCAACAAAGTAATGAAGAACCTTTTCACGTAACTACATAACAGTCTGAAGTTGCAACGTAATTTTCTACAGCTTAAACAAAAGGTATCTTTTGGCTAGAGGCTAATAGTTCAACTCAAAGCTCCAACCGCTAAATATGAAAGCTTATAAAAAGATCTCAACTCAAAACTTCAACGGTCAAAAGCTTTAAGCATCAATAATAAAACAATTATATGCCAACACACTCTTCATAGAAAAGGCAAATCCAACCCAATACCAAATATAAATGAAACAGAATAAAATTGAGATTGTGAGCCAAACATAAAGATAGATGCCAACTAATCATATAGAATCACAGAACTCAGTTAAAAAAAAGTACTAAATAACTTCTATGCAGCTGTTCTTAAGAATGAACACATGAACTATGTCCTTGGGTGCTGTTTTTGTAACATTTCCTTCATAACAAGAGGCATAGTTTAATTTCTTTGTAGGTAAGAAAACACACCGAGCTCAAAGTCTCAAATACCTAAGTTGTAACTCATTACACATGTCATATCAAACAATAATAGCCAGCAGGTGGTTTAATTCTTATCAGTAGTCTTCTCCAACTCCCTTCTCAGCTGAAGAGAGAAATCATCGCTAACATCATCATCATCCCAATCATCCTCCCATTGTTGAGTTACTTCCTTCCCTTCCTCCATGTCATCCCACTCTGTAAGTTGTAAAACAACGAAGCACAAAAAGAAATAGGAAGCAACATTAGATTGTGAGTGCAACGGCAGAAATCCAAAACCTAATTTCAAGTCATCAAGAAAAGTTGGATAGGCAGCGAACCCACTTAACTTACAAATGCCAATTAAACTAAATGAGATTCAAGCAATTAAATAAGTCCTATTATTTTCACCCTAGAAGCATTCATGCCTAATGAGAAATAGGATTAACACCCATGAGAAGTGAGTAGTAGCATAAAATTATAGCTTGCATGCACTGCGAGAGAGACACACACACACACAAGGGATCTATTGATATCAAGTGTGAAAATTAGCAAATTTACATCTTCATTAACGCTATGTGCAATGCGAATCTAGCGAATCTAAATGTTGCATCATTTATATAATCTGGACAATTATCTATACAAAAGTTTTGACATTTGCAAGTATATATGATTTAATAGTAGACATTTATATTTAAATATCATATCATTTCATACATGAAATAAAGTGGTGAGGTGAAGTATCAAATAAGTTTCAAATTACATGATTGGGCTATGGTTGGATTAAGTGCTTATAGCACAAGTGCTTATCAAATAAGTGCTTATGTATAATGCAATTTTTATAACAAAGGATAAAATAAATTCAAACTACTTTCATATAAGTTATAAGTTGCTTCATAAACTATCATGGAGAGCTAGTGAAAGTGATCTGTCATAAGTTGTTTCCATAAGTTCTCCCAATCAGTCTCACAAATGTTCATGTTAGCAGATACACTCAAATAAGCCAGTCCAAACAGGCACCTGATCTATTAGTAAGAACTTTCAATTCTACTGCGATTAATTTTCATAACCTCCTCGCAATTAATTGGACACCAAACACACAGAGTCTCACTCAAATGCGAGACAATCCGCGATGAAATCCCTAATTCGTTTCTTCCATGAAAGAAAACAAATGAATATCACTTATAAATCATTTGATGATAACATCGCTGAAATTTTCTTAGGATAACTTAACTACATGTAAACCTAAAACAAAATCAGAGATAATTGCATCAGCGAAAAAACATGTATACTGATTCATACCTTCATTGATTTCAAACTCCTCAAATTCATCATCATCTTCGAATAGATCGATCTTGACATCCTCGGTCACAGCCTTTGCTTCAGTCGCCATAGATAAATCTGAATATGCAGTTAATTCGAACCCGGAAGCAAATAAATTAAATAAATTCGGAAAAAGAAAAACCCTAATTTTGATAAAGGGGAATAGGGTTTGGCATCAAATTAAACATTCAAAAACTTCGTAGAACAAGTTATTGGAATGAAGGAACAGAGTAATTACCCGGTATTGGTTGAATTGAATGAACGATGAACCTTGGAGTGTTTAGGTTTCGCTATCGATGAGATTGGAAGAATCTTGTGTGCTTGTAAAGGAAGTAAGAAAGGTTTCGTATTTGTACTCTGAACATTTAAACGTCGTCGTTTTGGATTTCTTTTTCTATTTTATTTTTAAACCTAATAGTGTAAAATAGTATTTTTTTATAAGAAAATAGTCAAATAAAATATTTTTTAATTAAGTAATTTAAGGTGGTTAGTAAAGTCTATCAAAGAGTTCACATGAGCATAATTCATTTAATAGAGACATACATTGTTATATGCAGGGGTCGGGGTTGGAACCCTGGACACCCTTTATCAAAAATAAATTGTTCATTGAGTTGAATTTATGGGTGAATTAATTTTTTTTGTTAGATTTTGTTATCTTTCAACCGAATCCTAAATTATAAGAGTTCATTTCCTTTAAAAATGAAATAGTTAATACAAACAAAAGGGAAATTTATTAATAAATAAAGTTTTTTTTTTTTTTTTATGAAAAGATATTGTAAGTCCAAGACAAATCTTAAAAGCGTTTACAAAACAATTTGCATTTACCTAATTCTAAGAGCATTAACGAAACTTGACCTTGAGACCTTTGAGTCAAAGGTCCATCTTTCTATCACTACAACATAGCCCTCAGTTCAATAATTAGAGATAAACTAACATAAAATAAAAAAGAGAAAAAAAAGACAATAGAAACAAAATAACAAATAATTTATAGAACCACTTGTATCCATCGTATCTTAGGGTATTCCACGATTTCGCTTATAGATATCGTACTTTATGGTGTACCATTTTTTTCCAGTTAAATGCATTGTATCTTGCAGTGTATTGTTTTTCTCTACTTCACGCCAACGCTAGTGCATCTAAAGATCGTATTACCAAATAATAAATAAGTTTTACTTATTTATTTAACTCCCATTTATTTGTCCTTATGTGTATGGTCTTATAGGTTCTCGTAACGTTGACAATAATATTAAATCATACATTTAATATTACACATCAAACAATATCTAGCAATACATCAATTTTATCTAAATGACGAGAATGTCATGTGGTCATGCATAACATTTATGTTATAAAGATCATGTGTATAACTACCAGTTTGCCCTATGTTTATATTGAACACAAGATATAGACCGTATCACCCTTGCTCAGTTCAACTATCAAGTCTATTATCATTTTTCATGTATGTAGAAGGGACAAATTTCATATTGGTCACTCAGGCCCTTCAATATGATATGTGAAGTGTCTATAAATACAAATTATATTTATGATATGTGAAGTGTCTATAAATGCAAATTATATTTATCTTGTTACATACAACACTTGACTAACAACAATGCACTCAACTTCATACTTAACGAACATAATGGTCTCAGATAGATGGGTGGCATGCACCACTATTACTTTTAGAATATCTCATGCACTTACATATCACATTATCAAGTATTCTGATGGTGAGTCGGCTTGATATAAATACTACTCATAATATCCACAATCCTTGAAGTATGAACATCTATCTAATAAATAATAGTCTTTATGGATTAACTTTATCCCAATTTATAGTAAAACTTGACTATGAATACTTTAAGAGTATGTTTGATGGTCATGATAGGATAGAGACATGATATGATATAAATCTGGATAGATATATGATATGATAAGAACGTGATAAACATTAATCCTATCATGTGTTTGATACGCACATGATAACAAACATGATATCATTATAATTAAATGAAAAATTGCTCTCATAATTAATTAAATATTATAAAAATGACATGTTATTAATTATAATAGAAAATACATGCTATCATTTATTTAAAAAATGACAGAATATCAAGATAATAAATAAGGAATGATCTTCTAATCTCATCGTGATAATTTCTAACCCAGCCTATACTCATAATAGAATTTACAAAGGAAAGTCAGGATATGATAGAAAAATAAATTATTTTATCATATCCTTTTGGTGCATCAAACATGAGATTTAAGCAGGATATGATTAATGTATCATATCTTGTCTCCCTATCCTGACCATCAAACGGACCATAAGGGTAATGTCATTATCATTGATATGGTTCCGTGATTAATTCACATCTAATGATTTATTAATCAAACAAACTATTATAAGAAATTTATTACGGAGAAACAAGCAACATAAAGAAACTTATTGTATTGTAAATAAATAGTCATGATACAAATTTTAAGTTTAAACATAAAAATATTGACCTTAGAAGTATACATCAACACTTTGTTAGGTCAAAGTGAAAATTGGATTTAGCGATCTACCAGCTGAGCTATACGCGCTTGTCAATCCGTCACTTTGTGTTGAGGGATGCACCCAAAACATTGATAATCGCTCGAATTTTTTTCAACATGTCGTTACTAAGATCCAGTAGGGATAAATGACGTCAACTTCCACTGGTTAACTTATAAGTTGACGAAGCCAAAAATGAAAAATGACACGTCGTGCTATGCGACACATTCAAACTCTTTATATTATATGCAATCCTAACGATAACATATTTTGTTGCACCAATATCATGTAATAGGGTGTTCATACACTTTTTTGATTTTTGTAAAAGAAATTATAATATGACAATATGGAATTTCTGAACAAGTGAATAATGATCGAACCTCTTTTAAAATAACTGTGAAAAAATATATAATAAAAGTACAACTGAACATTAAACCGACGCGCCAATTATTTTTTAAGGGGTTAAAGGTCAAACAATAAAAACTAAAAGACGAGAAACTAAAAAACTTAAGGGCAAGTTCGCTCAAAGCATGCTTTAAATGTCTCCTCGGGTTTATTTTGGTTTTATGAGAAATTGAGTATTGAAATTTTTGAAAGAACAAAGCATGCTTTAAATGTCTGAAGGGTGCAACACCTTACAATCATCCCTAAGCAACCATTAGGGTAGACAAGTGGCCAAAGCCCGGTACTTAAGGGACAATAATATTTTTTGGCAATGCTAACAACATACATTTTAACACACGCTTTTTAACACACTCTTCTTGATTGGTTAAAATTCACATGAGTCCTACCAAATCATGTGAGACCTATATAAATTTGGTGGGACGCATGTGAATTTTAACCAATCAAAGAGAGTATGTTGAAAAGTGTGTGTTGCTAACATTTCTCGTACATATAACATGTATAAATATTTAGAGGACAAACTTTTTTTTTAATACAATCTATATTGTTAAAGGTATCAATTTTTGTTTTAGTACTACGATGTTCATCTTTTAAGTTAAAAGTGGTAAATGATGCAATTTATAATTTGTCTAAAAATAGAGAAACATTACAAAATAAAAATAAAAAGAAGTTATTTGATAGAATTTAATGATGTTAGAATTAAAAATTAATAATAGATACATAAATGTAATGATGTTAGAATTTACAATCATTATTTATTTCTATCATATATAATATTCATTCGCACTTGATATTCATGACTCTAAAAATCATATTTAATACATGAATAATGAGGGAGGATGAGCTGTTTCACAATATAATTGGTGGCATCGTCAATTTAGTTGAAGGATATCTTGATTGTTGATATTTATGATTTCAATAGTCATATTTAAAACATGCAAATGAGAGATAACCAATTGTGTACGTAACTTATCTAATATTTAAATTTGTTTTTTTATTTACATTTATGATATATAAATTATGTTTTTATTATTTCTCTAATTGAAGTTCATAATACTTGAACTTCTTGTAAAAAAAAAATCAAATTTCTAAATTAAAAGTAGTATTCTCAATTTAAGATTAAGTTAAACATTAAATTATCTATGAATAACATAGAGTTTGATCTCTAATTTGAGCGATACTTAATATCGTAACATAAAAAATTAAAATTATTTAATGAAATAACAAAAAAGAATATCGATCATACGAAAGAATTGAAAGTAAAAATATTCAAACTAAATTTCAATCATGTAACTCTTGGTCTGTTTAATATCTCTTGTAATTTTTTTAACTTTCTAATCTTTGTGTCTAGTGTGTTGGTTCATCAATTTAAAAAAACCTCATTGTGGATCCTCTATGAGATGCGAATCGTTTTGTTTTGTTTTCCTTTCTTTCATTTGTTTCATTATCTTTCTACTAGGTACGGAACCCGTGCGTTGCACGGGCTTATTAGGTTGTTCATACTATATGTTAATAGTTTCACAAAATACTTTTTTAATAATAATACTAAAATTTGATTGACGCAAGAATTGATATAATTATAATCAAACAATTTATTTTTTTTGTAAATAAGAAGACATGATAGATTAGGGGGAAATGTAAAGGAAATCAATTCTATTAAGCTATTAACTTACAATAGTTATCGTTTTTATCTCAAAAACATTATGCCTCTTCATCTCTTTCATTCAACATATGATCCCCATCTCCTATCATATTTATCGTTAGGGGTAAATTACCCTTAATTCATGAAGGGGTAATGTAGGTCTCACTTATATTTTGGTGGTTGCCTCAACTGCATTGTGTATAATAATTTTGCATACGTAAGATAATTACTTTAAAGCCAAAAAAGTTACAAAAATTATAACCAAACTAGCCACACTTTGTAACCTAACATGAACTTCTTTAAAATCTAACCTCCTTGATATACTTGAGTTTAGACTTACACAACAACACTAGATTATCATGTTGCTATATATTCGTTAGGTTATCCTTCAATCAATTGATGTGAAGAAACCACAATATTTGTTAATTAAGATACATATAGATATGTAGAGTTAATGGAATGTGTGCATTGCAAAAACCAAAATCATATACTTGTCACGTAGAATAAATTATGAAAATGGATTAACAAAATTATTGCTGAAAAAGAAGAAGAGATTTTAGCAATCTGTATGAAGTACTAATAGACAGAAGAGATGAACATAGTGGTTAGAATGGATGCAAATGTTATAGAAGCTGCCAAATTAGATATTGACTGACGTGGCAAAATTTTAAATAACATTATGAAATTAATATATGCTTGAGATGGTGTAAAACAAATATGTTTGAGATGGTGTGAAAATAGAAGATGCTTAATTGAAAATTCTACATTTTCAATTCAAGGCATAACTCGATGTGTTATGTGAATTCAAAAAAAAATTAATTCATGGTATAACTATTGTGTTATTGGAACTCAAACATCTTTTAAATCATAGCATATATAATTCTTATGTTATGGGATATAAAAAATCTTCTATTTCATTGCATAACTCTTGCATTCTGTAAACTCAGAGGGTAACATTAAACATGCTAAGATAAATAATAGAAAACTAAGATATCTAAAAAAATAAGATACACACACAAACACAATATGTGTGCTACTAGCAAGTTAAGAAATCAAACTACCATAAGACAATAACATGCAAGATAATAATTTTGTGCACCATTATGCATATTCTTAAACACCACGATAAAAAGTTGAAAAATAAATTTTTAATATGTATAGAATCCTCACACCTTAAACTTCTTTGCCCGTCCAGTTGAGCTCCAACTTCAACAAATCTATAAAACTTTGCAACAGGTTCACAAAGACATCCGCTTCCAAAACATAAATTGAATAATAAATTTTTTCATATCCTAGTATATACATCTACATCTATCTATACGAATTGTGATGACGCAACATATTTAGATAAGCTCCATCACCTCATTCCTCTGTTGAAACCTTCTCCCTTCATCTCCAAAAACTCTCCAATTTACACTCCAAGCAAAAGTGTAGCCATCTCTCCAGATTCAAATTTTCAGTCAAAGCAACAACAAATTCAGTTTTCAAATTATACAATGAACTTAAAAATGCATAAATGAAGTTTATACATTAGAGCTCAAAATAAAATTAAAAATAATAAAAAAGATAGAAATTGAGAGAGACAAGGAGTGGCTGAGAGAACTCCCCATTAATCTAGCTAGAACCGCAACTTCAATATATACACTCCTTATGCTCGTTCCTTTTTAATTTTTGTCTTAACTATTTGTATAAGAATTTGATCATTTGATACATTTTTGTGTGGATGTTATGGTGGGTAATATACGAATGTTGTTTATTTATTCTATAGTAAAAGTTAGATTAAAGTACAAAAACTATTGGCCTTCAACTCTACACTTAAGATAGAAATTCATAAGATAAAAAAATGTAAGCTTGACCACTAACCTTTCATATGCAAGATTCTGCAAAAATTAGTGTAATTAATTAAGAATTTTTCATTCAAATTAAAATGGAACATTAAAGTATATTTTTTATTTACGTTACATGAGAAATTGTTTTCATTCCAATCATGGCTAGTAGTTTAAATAAATAAAACTATTATGAGAATTTTATTATTAAAATTAAGAAGATATTATAGAAAAAGATTTAAGAGAGGATATGAATTTTTTTAAAGTGCCACATCATCACAAATCTTGTATGAGAACAACTTAATTTTCCTTTACAAAGATATATATATATATATATATATATATATATATATATATATATAAATAGATAGACAGATAGACATATGGATGGATATTACCTTATCACAATATTCCAAAACAACTCTTGTCGGACAACAAACATTAGTAGACCACTAAAAACAATCAAGCAGATAACTTCATACGTGTATACATTAAAATGCGTGTAAAATTAAATAGGTGTATAAAAATACACATCTTGTTGAAGAAGAACTTTCTCATACATCTTGATACCTAATTCCAAAACATGCACATTGGTATCTACTGCAAATAGCGTATCAAAGAAAATGAAACAAAAAATATCAATCATAAAGACAATAGAAATTTTATCATATAGTCATGACTTTTTTTATAATAAAAGAACAGGATCGGAGGACATAAATATCTATCATAGACAATGAATATAAATAAAAGGGATGAGATAATGAGTGAAAGTAGATCCTATTTCCGTTGAGCGATTCTATGGATTACAAAAAATCAGATGACAAATATAACACTCACCATATTACAAAATAAATAAAAGAAATAATTGAAAAAACTTCAATTTTAATATAAAGATGACATTTCATATAAGAAGTGACCTTTCAATAAAAGTCATCTATTTACAAAACCTGCACATGCAATTTGGATATTCATTTCATAATACAAAATATTTAGAAAAAAACATATATGAAGTTTGAAAGAGGAAAGTGAAACCTAAGAACAAAAAATAAAACGAATGAAGAAATGAGATGAGGTCAATCAGTAACAAGGGTTGTCACTAATTGAGGGGAAAATGAAAGGGTGAGTGGTGGCTAGGAACTAATCAATGGAATAGAAATAGAGTAGTTGAAACAAAAATGAACCCAAAGATGAAATGGAATGGGAATAATAAGTAATATTTTCAATAATTAATTGAGAGAATAGTGATAGTGTTTTTTTAAGGAAGATTCATATTAGTAATAGTATAGATAGATAGATAGATTTTTTAGGTGGTTAATAGTTTGTAAATAAAGATAAGTTAATCAATCTATGCAACCATCAACTCTTTTAATTTTTCTAAAAAATATAACTCTTTTAATTTATTATTTAACATACAAAGGCAATGTTTTTTTTTTTTTTTACATAAAGAAGACAATAGGTCGTATCATATGAAATCCATTTACAGATTTGCATTGGTATTTTTTTGTGATAATTTGTATAGGTATAAATAGATATTGAATGCATAAGTTTTTTTTGGGTAGGAATTGTATGGTATAATTAGATATTAAATTGGATATATGGAGAGCTGTAAGGTTTCAAGAGAGGTTATACATTTAATTGATATAGTCTTTTATGCTCTTTTAGAAATGCCACATAGATATAATGCTTGCATATGGTTAACTCAAGTTTCATTTACAAAGATTATATATATATATATATGGAGTTTGCTACAATAGACCCGCTTCATTTTATGAAGATCTATTTTAGCAGCCAACACTTTTTCATTTGGACAAAAAACCCAACTTTTCACATTTTGGAAAAAGCAAAAGTCAAGGACAAACCTGTAATTAGCATTTAATGGTTAATGTTTTTCTTTATTTTTTCTTTTAATTTTATTAGTGACTTTTTTTGTGATCATTATTAGTGCTACTGTTCTCTCTCTCGCCATCTCTCTCTCTCTCTCTCTCTCTCACGGACGAGTTCTTCCATTTTCTTCAAATTCTTCAAATCAAATGCAGTAAGTGTTTATGCAATCATCCAATTGCATATTTTTTAATTCGTCTCTCAATTTCATTTGCTTCAATTTGAGCAACAGTAATGAATAACCACTCCTTTTCATATTCATGATTTATAACATTCAAACCAAGTGCTAAGATTAATCACCCATATCCCTCTAACTATTTGCATCATTAGACGACGAAATCAACACCTCGAAGGTGTTCAATACTGTAGAACTCGCCGGCCACAGAAGTTGGGAAATGTAGTGGTGAGAGTACCAAATCTCATAATTAAAAAGTGGATTTTTTTATAAGAAAAAAAAGTGCTGTTGTAATTGTGGGAACCGAACAAGTTCATGAATAAAAAAAAAACCAATCTAATAACCACATAATTGCTGATAGAGGTTTAAGAAATTGGAAGAACAATGTATACAATGAAACTGGGAAAACGTGAGAGAGAAGAGGAACAATAATGAAAAAAGAAAACAAAGAGAATGAGAAAATGGGACCCTTTAAAGATAAATTACTACTTTATCCTTTAGATTTGATTGTTTCAAAAAAAACAAAAAGTGGTTTTTTGGTCCAAACGAAAAGGCGTTGGTTGCTAAAATAGATATTCATAAAATGAACTGGGTCTATTGTAGCAAATCCATATATATATATATATATATATAGATAGATAGATAGATAGATTATGGTAATCATAGCCTTTTATTTATTTATTTTCACTCTAATCAATTTTATATAAAATATTAAGTTTATTGAAGAGTTTTTTAACTAAAGTTAAAAAAAAACTTGTCATCCCCGTGAGCTTAACTCAGTTGGTAGGGATATTGCATTTTATACGTAGGGGTTGAGATTTGAACCCCGGACACTCCATTTATCCACAATTGTGTGAGCTCTAGCCACTAGACTACTTGATAAAAAAAAAAACTTGTCTATCGATGTAGCTATAGAACTAGAAAAAATATTGCTTAAGTACTTGAAAAACATTTTTTTTTAAATAAGTACTTGAAAACATTGATTTGCTTTCTTCAAAAAAAGAAACATTGATTTGCTAATGATATTGTTGGTGTTGAATTTTTTTCTCTCAATTGAATGGGAGATTGAACGTGTATTTGTTCAAAAATAACAAATTTGTAGAAAAAGTAGTATGATCAAAATTTATATGAATGTACACATCAAAATTTGTAGAGAATACCTTCCCATGTGTTATTTTAATATTCTCTTTTCTTGCATCAACAATGTAACATCTCATCCGACTTTTAGGATTGCCGACTGATCCTACAATCAACACGAGTCTTTTCAGCGTGTTTAGTCCTCACTTGCACGCTTATTGGGAAACTTTTCGGCAGGTCACCCATCCAAAGACTACTCCAAGTTAAACACGTTTAACTGTGGAGTTCTTATGAAACAGGTTACCAAAAAGAAGATGCATCTTGTTGATATAGGTAGTACCAAACAATTCTTACAAGAATTCTTTCAACCATGCAGTCCCATACCTGCACGGCCTCAGACCCCTCTCATTCCGGTGTGATTTAGTTCTTCTAGAAGTTGTCGGAGCCACTCATTGTCGTGCCTTGTGCACCGACGACCACTCCCCGCCCTCGTCATCCGTGGGTGTTACATGCCCACCAGCTTCCGCTTGTTTCGTCTCCGAACCACACCGTACTGGGAGAGGTATGCTCTGATACCATTTGTAACATCCCATCCAACTTTTAGGATTGCCGACTAACCCTACAAACCAACACGAGTCTTTTCAGCGTGTTTTGTCCTCACTTGCACGCTTACCGAAAAACTTCCCGGCAGGTCACCCATCCAAAGACTACTTCAAGTCAAACACGCTTA
The DNA here is from genome assembly GCA_946800305.1 of Medicago arabica. NCBI lineage: Eukaryota > Viridiplantae > Streptophyta > Magnoliopsida > Fabales > Fabaceae > Medicago > Medicago arabica. The sequence continues at coordinate 43,872,733 of OX326967.1, forward strand.
ACTGTGAAGTTCTTATGGAATGAACTACCAAAAAAAAGATGCATCTTGTTGGAGGTAGTATCAAACAATTCTTATAAGCCTTCCTTCAATGATGCAGTCCCATACCTGCATGACCTCAGAATCTCTCTCATTCCGGTATGATTCGGTTCTTCCAGAAGCTGTGGGGAGGCCCTCATTATCGTGTCTTGTGCACCAACGACCACTTTCCGCCCTCGTCAGCCGTGGGTGTTACAAATAACATCTAACCTTAAAAGATATGTCCTTCACCAACTCATGTATCCCGGAAAAAGTTGTCTCAAGCACCCAAAAAATGCATGTTTTTTTCCCCTCATACATAGTTACTATATCTTTAAAAGCCGTCTTATATGGTAAGAATGACACATATTTTAAAATGTCGCAAAGAAACATCTTCAAACCTAAAGAAAAATTTGTATATTTAAAAGGATTAAACACATATTTAACCCTACAATGTACCTTTAAAAAAAAACCTACAATGCATTTTATCAAACGCCTACAATGCTTTTCATCGCTGTTACATATGCATCAATTGTGAGCTTCACTCTGCAAAATATATTATGAAAAATTCTATAGCATTGGGCGCCATGACAATCTAGAGTTTCGTAAATGCAAATGCTAGACTTTAAAATGTTAATGGAATTCTCTGTCTTTAAAATGTTGGCAACATGTAAACTTTAACTTGTTTGAGTGATAGTAGATATATATAGGAAATGTGTGCAATCGTCCCTAAGCATGGGCTGCGTTTTGGTAGCAACATTCATATTACATCATAACTTAGCAAAAGGTGCGTTTATAGCCTGAATAAGTTCTAGACAAGGTGAAGAACTGTATTATCACTAAGAGTGGAGGTAATTATTCTCCATCCCATTCTCAGAGCCATTGGTATGTGGGTTCCAGAGGATCTTAAGAACCTATAATTTTAGTTGTTATACTTATAACCTCATTTTCAGACAATTATATGTATTATTTTGCAATCATAAGTTAGGTTTCTTGACACATGCATCCTATCAAATCACACAAAATAAATATTTACAAATATTTTAAAAACTAACCTAAAAGAGTGACTCATATTTTGATTTAATTGGATGTATGTATAAAAATATTACACTATCGGTATATACAAATTAAATCTATAATACTATGCAATTTCACACAATAATCAATCACACTAGTGGATTTGAGATAGGACACTCCCATTACTCATTTGTCAAATCAATTTTAAATAATCTTGAATCGAAATCACTAACTACGTTGCACACGGTTACATGATAATTATGTTTTTCAACTTTGCGTTCGCAGCGAATTTGATCTACATAACTTTAAATCTAAATTTTGTCCATAAAATGTTGGTTTAGTTGCAAGAGTTTCACCTTATTTTCAAATCTCATCCATGACAATTATAAAGTTATCATTGATATCGTTATTAATAATAACAATAATTTCTCCTTCTCCATTTTTTCAAAAGATAACTCCAAATTTTTAATGTAGCATTCTACTAAGAATAGGACAAAAAATAAAATTTTCAGCTGGTCAATATTTTTTTTGTTAGTAAAATTATTTGAAAGATAAACTCTTGAAACCGAAGTTTAAAACCGTTAAAAAAATGTTTCAGCAAACAAAGATATTATTGGAATGATTCAAGTACTATACCTCTTTCTTTAAGATGTTTCACAACACAATTCAAATTTGTGCAAGTGGATTATCAATCAAGATGCCTTAGGATAAAACAACAAAGCTATAATTGTATCACATTCATTCTAAACTATACTGTAAAGTCTTTCTAGAAATACACCTTAAAATATGATACTAAGAGCACTCAAACTTATGAAGCTATATAAAAAAGAGAGGGAGAAATGGCGCAAAAGCACATCGATCAGAAGATAGAGAAGAGGGACAACTCATAAATGTTTCGACTTTTGGTGTGCTTTGGAAAAGGATGTCCGAATCATGTCTCATTAAAAACAGATGCGGGAATGAGCTGAAACGTGGAAGGTGCACATGGACAGAACGCACAATGACAATGTGTGCATGTGTCGTGGTCATGTTATTTGCGCCATAATTACGCAATCTATCTTTCCATTGCATTTAACCTAGAACCATGGAATCCTTTGATTCATAACATGGTATCAGAGCGCTATGGAGATAGTAATTTTGATCCAGTTTCTGATGAAGAAGATGATTCCAATGGTGATGAAGAAGAAGATCTTAAAGCTTCCGCATCAGCAACCTTGTGTTCTTCAGCTTCACAAGTTTCAGTTGCTTTCGGTAGTTTTGGCGATTCAGTTTATACTCCTCCTCCTTCACCATGGATCGCACCAGTCATTGATGGATTCACCATCAAGGTCGGTAACATCCCTTGTTTTCTGGATGATATTTGTTGCATCGATCACAAATCCGTGTTTGATGCTTCAGATGAAAACCAGAAGTTGCAAGATCGTGATTCTGAGTTAATTGTTTCTGCCAAATCCAAGCATTCGACGAATGGCGACTCTGAGTTCATACTTTCTAAAGCTGCGATCAAGAATTCGAAGCATCTCATCATCGACACCGTTGTCTCATGCTTTGGACCTGTTTACGACGCTTCTGTCTTCGTCGGAAAACAGGACCAAGCCGTAATCACCGTCAAGAACAATTTTCAGTGCTTCGATATACATGATGAACACATCGTCGATTTCGATCCCCGACGGAAGAATTGGTTCGTTCTTGTTGTTCTCCGTTTTTGCAGTTCTTCAACAAATCCAATTCCGTTGATGGTGAATACCTTGGGTCGAGGGAGGCATAATTTGATTTCGGTGAAACTTTCTCTTCTCAATCTGTTTCCAAACTACATCTCTACCTTGATTCTCACCTTTCCAAAGTCACGGTCACGCCAAGAAACAAAATTTTTCAATCAGAATCAAAACAACTCAACTCGTGTCTTTTGGAAAAGTGTGTTTGGTATTGCAAAATTGTGCTTGAAAACGCGTTTGCTAGCGAAAAGAAATTTTAGATGGAATTGCTTTCTGTGTGTGTTTTTCACTTTTGCAGAATCACTTATCAGAAATGTTTTCACACAAGAGTTCTATTGGAAACATGTATTTGGGAAAAGCTTTTGGTTCATGTGTTTTCTTTATGTCATGTTTGCTTAATCATTATAGAAGCACGTTTTCAATAAGTTGCTTTGGTTCAAAAGTGAGTTTGGAGAAAGCTCTTTTGGTTGCAATGCAAAAGCGCTTTTGGAATAAGCTGGTTAAGGTGTTAAGAGGAAGAAGTCAGATACACGCATAGAGTTTCAAGCTTTCTCACATGTTCTTATTGCTCGGGCCTGTGCTTCACCAGATTATTGGCCTTCTATATGGGCTTCTTTTGTTTTCCTTTCAGTTTTTGTTTTACTTAGTTTACCCCTTAGTTTACTTAATAGAGTTTAGTGAGAATAAACTGTAATATACATTGTATTTCAAACTCAAATCGATGATTTTCCCATTTTGAGTTTGAGAGGGACTATTAGAGTATAGCGAGAATAAACTAGAGTTACTTAGTGGTAACTATAGTAGAAAGTTAGTTACTCCAAATTACTATAAATAAGCTACACCTATGTACTATTCCATATCTTTTATTCATTTATATCTTTGTGATGACTCCTAGAGAGAATTACACAATCTATCTTTCCATTGCATTTGACCTAGAACCATGGAATCCTTTGATTCATAACAGCCGTCTCCCGTTTACAAAATTGGAGTGATTGGCAACGTGGAAGGCGCACACGGGAGCGCGTCGAACACACGCTGATACATGCAGAAGCGTGACATGGGGTCAGCACACACGTGTGTGGTGGAAATGTTGATTGTGAGAGTGGGTACCCATTGATGCACACCCCAAGAATCCTTGATAACACTTGGGGGACATTGTGGTTGGTGACATTGTCCAACCATAATGTCACAAGTGTATAGAAAAACAAAAAATCTTGTGAAAGAGAAAGAAAAAAAAAACCACTTATAACATTATGGTTGACAAATGTTACTAACCACAATGTCACCAAAGTGCTATCCAAGTATCCTGCGTCCACTAGTATTTATACACTAGCATTGTATGTTATGTCTCCCACATGTGACGTCTATGATTTTTTAATTCACACATTAGCATACTCATTTGTTTCAACATAAATTATGTTGCCCGAAAAATTTAACAGCGTCGTAGTTGTAGGGAAGAGAAGATTTCAGTCATTATTATATGCAACACCCACATGAACCAACACCTGACATTAAGCAAATAACCAGTGCCTATCAAATTGTTTGTCGCTTGAAATTTAGGAAGTACATTGATTTTAATTCACCAATGTAGTTAGTTGCATTGGAAGTGTATAGTATCAAAGCCAAACAAATGGAATCTCAAGAGATAATTGCATTCGGAAAACGTGCAACTTCTTCAACTAATTGTATATCTCTTTCAAAATTTCAGTCTAGTAAAAGCTATTCAATTGAAATTAACATTGAGCTAATCCAATAGTAATTTTTACTCTATATAAGAAAAACTAAGATATTAGATGTATGATTCTATATTTATTCACAAAGAGAAAAAAGGAAGAAGGTTCAAACTAACTAATTCAACTGAAGCAATCTTTGCTGCATAACAGAAGAACCTACCATTCCTAAAGTTCTCTTCTCATCAAATTCTTGTAGGACATTAATAAGTTTCCGCGCTTTCTTCTCCGCTTGAGGAGTACCATCAGTAAGATTTGCATAAAGCAAAGGCATAATCACGGAAGCATCCTTCGCCAAAACACTAACAACCTCTCCTCCAACATTAACACATAGTGAAACCAAAATGGAAACACAATACTCCTTCTCTGCACGCGAATTTGCAGATTGCAAAATCCCAATAACCAAAGACAAACCCGAGCATTCTAATACAGCACGAGCACCTTCCACATTCTCCGCTAATGCTACCAAAACCGCTAAACAATCATTAACAACATAACCTTTATCCGAAGAATGTAAAACTTTAACAATAGCAGGAACAGCACCAGAGTTAAGCACCTTAGAATGATTCTTATGAAGCAATAACAACCCGAAAATTGCAAGCACTGCGTTCTTTTTTCCTCGAATTGTTCCTTTCTTTATCAATTCAACTAAGCCAGAAACTGCTTCTGAATTTTCGCCTATTAATTTTCTGTACTCTTTCACCGAAGTGAGGTAAAATATTATACCAGCTGCAACTCGACGAGCTTCTAAACTAAATCCTTTTCTGAGAACTGTAACAATAGGTTTTAAACCTCTACTCTCCATGATAACTTCGCGGCCATTAGTATGCTTCGAAAGCTTCAAAAGAGCAGCAATTGCGTTCTCTTGCGTCGTTGAAGTTAGAACAAGATCAATCAACGGTGGCACAGTTCCAATTTCAACCAAACACGCCGTGTTGAAAATATTTGATTTTGCAAGTAAACGAATCTCATAAGCTGCTTTGTTTTTCTGTTCCTCTGTTCCAAAAACTAGTCTCCGAGCTAATGACCATGACGTGAATTGTATCGTGTGTGCTGCAGCCGGACTACCAGGATTAACTGTGGCTGCGGTTTTGCTGATGTGGAGCTTGGATGTTGAAATTGAAATTTTGTTATCATAACAGAATTGTTGGATAAGTATTTTAAGTGCTGTGTTGGGAAAAAGCTCAGTGGAAATGAGTCTTTCTCCTGTTTTCGGACATGTCATGTTTCCTGCTTTAAACCATCTTTGAATTGAGGTTCTGTTGTATGTTTGGCCAGTGGAAACAGTTACAGGATCTGTCATTAGTTCCAGAGAAATTGGACAACGGTAATCATCCGGTGTTATGTAGTTTAACATCTCTGCTGTGCACCTGATTTCAGTTTTGTTAGGGCTTAGCAGTTGAAAATCTAGTGTTTCAAATATTACCACACGACAATAGCACAAAAAACCTATTAAACCACTCAACAAATGAATCTCTTTCTCTTGATGTTGATGTTTCTCTAGTTCTTCATCTTGGAGGAATTTGATTTCGTTGTTACAATCGAACCAAGTTTTGATTGCAAGGTAATCAAGTACTTGTTTGATGGAATCTACATCAGGTTCAATTCCTTGTTCGAATTGATTCAAAATTGAGTTGACACATTTGGCTATGTATTCATCATTATGATCAAATTCTAGCTGGATATTTCTAGCTTGTTTGGTTAGTAATTGAATGACCTCTTTAACCTCGTCACATACATCGACGAGGTTAAGGGGTAACACGTCAAGGTATTTTGATACAGAGCTGATGAGAAGATTAAACTGTGTGGTGACCAATTGGTATTTCACGAGCATCCAGAGGCGTGCGCCTTGGATTGAACAATCTTGGAATAAGAAGTGAATTTTTTGCAGTGTGAAGTGAAGTTCCGAGAAGACAGGAATGATTGGTTTTGGAATGAAAGAGTTATGTGATTGAAGCTCTTGGAAGAATACGAGAAGAATTTGGATTTGGCGTTTTGTTTCTCTAGCGTTTGGTTTTTGAGTAGGGAAGGTATTTGGTTGAAAAGTGCATATGTTTTGTGAGAGAGTGATTAGGGAAGTGAGGAGGGTTGTAGGAGAGATGGATTTGCAGGGGTGGACTGCTGGGAAGGATAGGGGACGGCGTTGGGTTGGAGTCATTTAAGACTTTGGAGCAAAATGGAATTAGAAAAGTGTGCTCAGGAGAATGAGAATGAGAATGAGAATGATGATGATTCAATTATTATATGATGATGATGTGGTCAAAGTATGCAATTTTCTGATTTTTTCTTTTTAAGAAAAATGAACAAGTTTTGAAATTTTCATAATCAAATTAAATTAAATAATCCATTGCCATTGGATTTGGAACTGCACGTATTGATTTGAATCAACTGAGATTTTAAACCAACACAGGAGGGAGGGAGGGAGGTTTACTGTTACATCAGTCCATTTTTGAGGTAAAAAAAGAACCAGGATTAATTTTTCAGATGATAATTTTGATATATGATTTGAGATTGATTCATGGTAATGTTTGGACAAGGTGGTTTTGCTTCTACTACAAAGTTTTCAAATTCTTATTTGAGAAACAAAAAAAATTAACGTTAATTCCAGGTAACTAATCATTTTGAATTAAGCTTTTTTCAGATAAATTTACATGTGACAAAAGTTTTTTTCTTCTTAAATTTAAATTTAGACTGTAATTAAAGAAAACTCCAAAGCTAACTATCAATTTTTAGTCCGACCTTATGTTGCAAATTTGCCACAAACATTTCTTTTTCAAATTAAAATTTATAAACATACAACATCAATATTCTTTCGATTCATAAAAATCTTGCATTGCTTAGAAATTAAGGTTAAGATTAGTTTATAAATAACAATCACAATTTTGTATCTACTAATGCCCCTTTTATAAAAGATAACATGAGAACGCTTATGTACAAGACTTAAAGTAGACAATATCTTAGAAAAATGATGTTGTAAAGTTGAGGTTGAAATATTAATGTCATCTATAAAAAAAAGAAAAAATGAGGTGCTAAGCCACACAGAAGGTTGATAGACCATTTAGATCATTTACCTCTTTTATAAAAGATAATGTGAGAAGACTTACGCAAAGATAATGTGAGAAGACTTACGCACTAGATCTAAAGTAGACAATACTTTAGAAAAATGATGTTATGGACTTGATGTTTAAGCATTAATGTCATCTATAAGGACATTGCATATTATATGCAGGGGTCGGGGTTCGAACCCAAAACACTTCACTTATTCACCTTAAAAATGTGAATTTCTAATCATTAGACTATTTGACAAAAAAATTTAATCTTTCAGTAAAAAAAAACAAAAAATTAATATTTTTAAAATTATTTCTCAATTTAACTTGGTCAAAATCCGTATATCGATTTGGTATTTTTTTTATCAGGCAATTAAATAGACATAAATATATTCTTAAAAAGAAAAAAATAGAAAATCTGAAATTCAAACCTTAGCATATATCACTAGATAATATTTACTTAATTAATTCCCTCAAATTTTTTTTTTTACTTTATTAATCAAACTGTAGAGATATGTCGGTATAAAAGCACTATGCTAAGTTCACAACAACAAAAAAAATAAAGAAAAAGGACTGTACTAAAGGTTAAATTCTATTTTGTCAAAATGAAAAAGCACTGTGCTTGATGTCGGTCAATCACACATATGCCCAGTCCAATGCCTCTAAAGAAAAATTATTTATTGACACCACAAAAAGAAAAATTATATAAAAAGTTGAGTATATTTACATCATATTTTTTAAAAAGGAAAATTAATTTTTAGTTTTCTTTTGCTTATATTTTATTACACGAATGGTAAATAATAATCGTCAAAATTATGACAAATTTAATAATATTTGTGGAATTTGTTTGATTTTGCCTCCGTCAATCACTAATTTATATGTGGTTTGAAAATAATATGCTTTTTTGACAAAAAAAGAAAATAATATGATTTTGGATTATGTGATTTGAACCAGCAAGATGAACATAATAAAATGAACTCAATTGTTTATGAATTTTAAAAAAACAAACTCAAGTTAACGTAAAATTCATATCAAACTCGAGTCAAATTTCAAGTTAAACAAATTTCTATTAAATCGAGTTAATAAACTAGTAGAAACTAGAGTGCTTTTCAGCTCTAATCACAACATAATCTAAAATTATTTAATCAAAGTGGAGAAAAAGATAGGTTTGTTGAACAAATTACAAGCCAGCAACACACACAACATCTAGTCGAGGATGTGTTCCAACAAGACCCGCATCTTATGTATGATCTCATCCTAGTTATTAATTAACTAACATTATCTTACCTCTATTGAAGTAGACATTACATTACATGGATACATGTCACACCCATTATTTATTCTCAATCACATCAAAACCTACCATATACTTGATTAACTTATATTTACAACCATGCTGGATTCTTTAGAGGTGTAACCACAGCCTTAACTTGCAAGTAATTATGAAGACTATATATACCTTTCTCCCTTCCTACCCCACTCATCTTGTACCCACCAAATGGAATTGCAGCATCAAACACATCAAAGCAATTAATCCACACTGTTCCTGCCCTCAATCCTCTCATCAACGTATTTGCAGTGTCCAAATTATTTGTGAACACTCCAGCTGCAAGACCATAACGTGTATTATTTGCCCTTCTTATGACTTCATCACTGTCCCTATTGTATTCATCAAATCAGATTAGTCTCAATTATTTAATTTGTCTTTTTTGGCTCAAACAAATTTGTTAGTACTAGTACTAGTCCTTTTTTTTTGGGTGAATATACCAGTACTATAGTCTTATAAATGTGAAAAGGGATACATACTTGAATTTCAATATGGTTTGAACAGGGCCGAATATCTCATCCTTAGCTATTGACATGTCATCCTGATTAATCACATGCGTCACATATCATTTCAAAATAAAATATGATCAATTTGTTTCTCAGAGACTAAATAGCATTTTAGACATTAAGTGTTTTGATTTGCTAAACAATAAACACTAGATAGAAAAACACAATACAAAGCTGAACAAACTTTTATAGTATTGAATAATTTTTGGTTGTATACGATATTTGGTGGATAAAATGCTATTTTGGTATGTTAGACACCTTGCATGTGAGACAAAAATTGTGTTGAGGTTTAGTAAGGGACGAGAATTCCAGTTTCTGTCTTGTCCATTGTCTCAAGTTTGTTCTATCCATGGGACAGTTTTACAAATCAAACACTCTACAACTTGAGTTGTTTTGTCCTGTCATTTAGTTTTAACAAATCAAACACACCCTCCTCTCATTTACTTTTTCTATGAGTTGATTATTTTATTAATTCAAATTTACAAAATAACAATTTAGCCCCTTTTCTTCTTCTTCTTAAAAAAAAACAATTTAGCCCCTTAATTGAACAGTCTCAGTCATCATAATCATTTTCCTAAATTTAGAACCTCAATTTCAAAGATTTTATGCTTGTCTAGATGCTACAAAATATTATTCAAGATGAATATATAGGTCTTTCATTGATAAATAGACTAAATAAATTAAGTTCTTTAAATTAAGGGACTGATTTACTATTTTGTAAATTCAAAGGACTAAATCACCATTTATTTGTGTTTGAGGGGGTATAAGAAATGTTGACATGATCACCTGAACATTTGAGAAGACTGTTGGTTGGACAAAGAAGCCTTTTGTGCCAATTCTGTCACCACCACATTCTAGAGTAGCATTGCTTTCAACACCTAACTTGATGTATTTGAGGATTTTCTCAAACTGTTGTGAATCAACCTGGAATTCTCAGAACAGGCAAGCACGTGATATCAGTTGTGTCAATCATGTGGATATCATGTTCGAGTAGTACGCATACAATAGCTTGTAAACTTATATTATAGAGATGGAGGGAGAGATTCAATCCCGCCTACAATATAATACTAAGTATGCTAACGTTGTTATTCATAAAAGTATATTATTTTGTTCTTGGTATATTATTAATTACCTGAGGACCTTGTTCTACACCTTTCTTGAATGGATCGCCAACAACACGTCTCAAAGCAGCTGCCTTGGCTTTCTCCAAGAACTCGTCATATATTCGTTCATGGACATAAGTACGCGACCCAGCACAGCAACATTGACCCTAATTATTCATAAGCTTGTAAATATCTTATGCACAAGTGCAACTTAGAGAATCATTTGAAATCAAAATCAACCTGATTAAAGAACAAAGCAAAATGTGCAAGTTCAACGGCCTTGTCAACATCAGCATCCTCACACACTATAAATGGTGATTTTCCTCCAAGCTCTAATGTCACTGGCTTGAGATTGCTTTTTGCAGCCAATTGATATATTATGTTTCCTGTGTCAGTTGATCCAGTGAATGCTATCTGCATATTCAATAGAATTTATACATTACTAATTAAAATGGTTTAACTTTTTCTCAAACATGACGTGCTGAAAATTAAAATCAATTCCTAATAACAGTTGGCTGCATAAGAGAATGTTCCTATAATATCCATCATATGTATAGGGAAAAAGTAAAGACCTTTTCACCAACACGGGCCGACCTAAGCTTAAGACAGTCCATGGCCCATCAGCAGAAAAAAAACACTATACTAAAGGGTATGTTAAGATTAGTGATATAAGATGGAATTGAGTGGAATGAATTGAAATAGGCTGACCTAAAATTATGTTTTCGATGGCTGGCTGGCTAACTAAACAAGTTAACTAACAATGTATTAAAAAAGAACCTGCAATATGAAACATTGACACATACACCGAACACGAAACTGGCACGTCACACTAGTAATAATTTGAGATAATGGAATAACCGAATGTAACATGATGAGTTGACATAGTGTCAGTGTCCGCCACAAGTACTGGGATGGACACTAGACATGTTTTCAATTTAAAGTGTGGGTGCTGCATAGAACATGCATGTGTTTAAAGGGTTACCTTGTCAACATCCATATGACTGGCAAGAGCAGAACCAGCAGTTGGACCAAAACCAGACACAACATTTAGAACCCCTGGCGGAAGACCAGCCTGACACAAAACAAGCATTTTAGATAGACAACAATGTACAATCCAATGCAGCATTTTAATTGGTGTTCTTCAATTTGGAGCTATATACATCCAATTATGACCACCTCTTGAAATAGCTGTGCTGCAAATAAACCAGTTAAAGGTGTTTGTTCAGCAGTCTTTACTACAACAGTATTACCACATGCTAATGCAGGACCAACTTTCCAAGCAAACAACAATAGAGGAAAGTTCCAAGGTATGATTTGTCCTGCAACCCCAATTGGTTCATGCAATACTTGTACATGATAATTCCCATCAGCTGGAACAGTGAGACCATGTATTTTATCTGCCCAACCTGAATTAATTGCAGGTCGAATATCACCAAAAATCAGTAGTGTATAAATGAAGAAAGAAATGAACATCTTATTGGTTTCACTGCTCTGTCTCACCAGCATAGTAGCGGAGCAGACGTACAAACATAGGCACTTCAATGTTTGCAGCTTGCTCATAAAGCTTGCCGTTATTCCATGTTTCCAGTGCTGCAAGTTCATCGCTGTGTTTCTCAACTAAATCAGCAACGCGCAATAGGATCCGTGATCTTTCCTGCAGGGGTAAGACTTAAGACACATTGATGTAGTTGGTTAAATACGAGTTTAATGACTATGAACTAATAATTGAAAAAAGTTTTACACATACATCCAATTATATCCTACTAGATTGGTTTAGAAGTCATTAAACTCAATATATATCAAGAATGTGTTATGGTATAAATTTTTGGTCACAAATCACAGTTTCAGCTGTAACATCACTTTAGTTTAAAAAGACCATAATAGTAAGTAAATTTAGTATTAACCTTTGCTTCTTTTAGATATAGTTAGAGATTAGTCGGAGTTTGTTATAGGTAGTTAAACTTACAAGTTGGTTAGTATTCATTTTATAAGTTAGTCAAGATTTGTTAGCTTAGTTATGATCACTACATATTTGCGACTCAAGGAGCAATTATTATTAAAATCAAACATGACTAACGATCTAATGGTTATGATCAATTGCCAGTGTAAAAAATCTTTATCTACAATGAATTAAATTCTTCTATGAATTCCAAATAGTTGAATTTATTTACACTGTCAGTCAGTGTAAAACAGTTTTACACATGTATCCAATGATATGTTGCCATATCAATTAAGGAGGTATGTAAATTAAACTCTTCCAAATAATAGATCTTTCTCTCAATTTATTTTCCTATTTGTTGGGAAATACCATATTTCTCATTAGTTAAAACTTGGTTAAATGCTTAGTAGTGGCATGGTAAGATTAGAAGGCAGAGGAAGTTCATACATAAGGGGTCATCTTTGGCCATGGTCCTTCATCAAAAGCCTTTCTAGCTGCAGATACTGCACGATTGATATCTTCTTGATCACCTTCAGCAACATGAGCAATCACTTCCCCAGTTCTTGGGTCATAAGCAGGAAAAGTTTTTCCTATTCACCAATAATTAATTGCACACCATTAAATTTTACAACTTGTCACAACTACACTACACGTATATAACATTACTGGTATACTATATTAAACCACATTAACCTGATGCAGCATCCACAAATTTCCCATTAATGAAATTTTTTGTGTATCTTATTTCCACAGATGGTGTGATTAATTCATCAACTTCTGCAGCAGTGCTCAACCTGCTTATATTTCTACTCCTTTGGGTGTCTCTTCCTTCATGAAAAAAAAGGTTAACATTAATGAAGCTTATTAATTTGTCTCATATTGAATTAAACATAGGTGATTAGTGATAATTTTCTGTCACCTAATGTATGAAGCAGAGAAGCAAAGCCAAGAGGAGGACGAGGGAAAGATTGAGAGCGAGAAACCAAGGAGAAAAATCTGCGTGCTGCCATGATAGAAAAGATTATTACCAACTTAGGCTCATTGAGATTGTTTTGTTCTACTTAGTATAAGTACTAGTACAATATTTTTACTTTATTTCAAAAGAACGCTGAATCATGCATGTTTCCTATAAACAAAACAACAAAAGTCATAGTTTGGTTTCCTCGTGTCATCCTCCTTAAATTTTATGTCTCGACACGTTGCAATTTTAGCAATTCACAAAGCTATAGAAGTAGAGAACCAAAGCTAGTTATAACACATGGCTAAATTTTAGACTGCCTTTAAAAAAATATGAGCAAGTTACTCACAAATGGTATCAATTAAAATCAGTCAAGACAAGAGTACTCACATATGATATGTTTGATATAGTTGTATAATACACGTGACTTAGGCCTTACCCAACTTATAATGACTTACTAATGTATTTTTCCGACATTGCCCGTTGAATTATATATAGAATAATTCTATTTGAATTATGTATAATATTCATTAAAAATTCATATGTCTCATAAAAAATAATAAAAAAGATTACTCAATCGAAGGACAAATTTAGAAGGAAACATTTGAATGATGCATCTCAATCGAAAATTTAGAAGTAAAATAATCTTGAAGATATAGAAGGAAAATACACAAGGTAAATGCAAGTAAATTTATAAATATTGATGAGGTCATTTAAGATAAAGATTCTAGGAGTGGAGCTTTATATATTGCATAAAAAATTTCATCACGTGAGGGGCCTACATCAAAGATTGGTGCCTTCAAAGGGAATGATAGTTTGCAAACCTTTGAAGTGAATCTTAACTCTCAAACTCGGATCCGCAATAAATTAGGAGGTAGAAATCCTCAATTTTGGCCTGATTTAAGAAATGTAAAAAATATGTCAAGTGTCGAGGAAAGAGTGACCTCATTATCACCAACATGTTAACATTTTTTCGCGGTCAAAGCCATTATCAAATATAACTACTGAACCAATTTCATGCTATATATTTGACAGATAATCGAGTCAAGAAACAAATAGAGGGTCAAAGTGCTAATGCATATTGTAACGCCCGTTTCGATTATTTAATTAATTTGTCGAGTTTAGAATATATTTACATGATTTATGTGATTTATGTGTTATGTTGTGATTTTATTAGGTGGTCTATTTTATTATTTAATAGAATAAGGTTTGAAAATAAAATAAATATTAAGTTGTGGGGCTGTTTTTGAATTAGTTAGAGTTATGAGGGATTAAGTGAAATAAGATAAAACAAATAGAATAGGTATAAAAGGTAAAACCTAGGGTTAGAATCAGACAGTACCTACAATCAGTTTTGGGAGAAAAAGGGAGAAAACTAGAAGTGAAGAACCAAGAGGCTGCTGCTCCAATTTTCTTAAGGTAAGGGTGAGCCTAGCATTGCAATTACATTAAGCTTATGATTCATGATTATAGTTAACATGTTTAGGAGTTTTTCATGAAAAATTAAGAATTAAGAATTAGGTCAAAAAGTGATGAATTGATGATTAGATGATGAGAAACTGTACCAATGTTGTAGAAAACTGTTTACAGACCATGGGGTAACCCTTAAACATCATTATAGTCGAAATTGGGAAGGAAAAGGATGAAATTTGGGGTTTTGGGTGAAAATCCTCGTAACCCCGTAACTGTTCTGTCATCGCTCGTCACAGCGAGCAAGCAACTCGCCACGGCGAGTGCTTCCCTAGAAGGTTCGCGAGGCGAGCAACCCACTCGCCATAGCGAGCAAACCCTAGAAGGTTCGTGAGGCGAGCAACCCACTCGCCATAGCGAGCAAACCCTAGAAGTATCGCGAGGCGAGCAATCCACTCGCCATAGCGAGCAACCTCTGTGAAGGCTCGCGAAGCAAGCAACCCAACTCGCCATAGCGAGCTACCTGTGATGGCTCGCAAGGCGAGCAGTTCAACTCGCCGTAGCGAGTAACCCATGATGGTTCGCGAGGCGAGAGATCCCACTCGCCATAGCGAGTAGTTCTGTATCAGACTACCTTTTAGAATAATGCGACTCTTATCGCACGATTAGTTATGAGATTACCCTGGATTAGAATTAAGTACTGAAATATTAAGACGACCTGTAGAGCTGTTAACTGATGCTTGATTTGTTATAGTGACCTATACATTTGTATATGCTTTCTTTGAATTATAAGAGATGATGTATGTGAATGGTTACGATTTTACTTTGTTTGAGATGTTGATTGCTGCCATGCTGCCATGTTGTTATTAATTAAAAGCTGCATGTGTCGTTATAAGATTTATGATGTTATTATCCAAATTATTGGAGTGTTATTTGAGATGTCTAAGATTTAAGAAGTTGAGTCCATGCATATTCATCCAGAGACGAGGGCTCATACCCTAGGAGCTTTTGCTCAAAAGCGACGAGAGCTTATGCTCTAGGAGTATTTTTATGCTCAATAGCGACGAGGGCTTATGCCCTAGGAGTATATTTATACTCAATAGCGACGAGGGCTTATGCCCTAGATTGGTACCACATGCATGATTAAGATGTCAAGGTTGCATAAGTCGAGTCGAAGTTGCATAAGTCGAGTAAAAGTTGCATAAGTCGAGTCAAAGTTGCATAAGTCGTGTCGAGGTTGCATTGTCGAGTCAAACTATTAAGTTGAAATTATGATGTTGAATGAGATGTTGACTATGATGTTGATTACGATGTTGATTACGATGTTGATTATGATGTTGATTAAGATGTTACTTGACTGTTGTTGTGATATTATGATGATAAAGTTATGCTGTTAAATATAATTGTTGAATTATATGTTTAATGTTTTTGTTTTGTGAATCTCACCCCTTCTGCTTGGAAATGTTACCTTGGAAATGTTACCTTCCCTATGTGTAACTTGCAGGTGATTAAGCTTTAGCTGCTGTTGCTGTTGTGAGTGGCTACCCTCACTGTGTTCTTAGGTGCTCTGATACGTAACGGGATGGAGACTTTTATGTATTTTCTATTCCTTACGTATTACCTTGAACTGACATGAATAAGTGGTAGTTTTGAATTATGTTTAGACTTTTGATTAAGCCTGCGAGCCAGAATTATTATGTTAACTTGAATTTTATCCGCTGCGAAGTTTAAATAATTTTGACTAGAATAAATTATTATTTATTCCGTTTTTGAGATTTTAAGAAATGTAGCATTCCGTTTATGTGATACTCTGATTTAATTATGAAATTTTTATGTTGGAAAAACGGGATGTTATACATATCATGATATGTATATCGTTAGTTCTTAGAGTGATATAGTGACAAAAAGAATTATATTGAAGAATGTAGAAATATCATCCTTACGCCAATTTTTAACTCAAAATATTGTCTCAACAAACTACGTAACAAATTTTTGTTCCCTTGAAAAAGTATGTAAGAGATATAACATATTTCAAAAATTATGATATAATATTATTGTCTTTAGCAATTAATATAATAAGTTATATATAATATATAAATATATATGTATATATATATATATATGTATGTATGTATCATGTAATTTAAAAGTTTTTATATTATTGTCTTTAGCTATAAATATAAATCAATGTCCCAAAGACATTGATATGAGTCTTGGGTTCGAATCTAAATTTATTCGCTTCTTCATATTTAAAATGTGTGAATCTAGTCGGTGAGTTGCTTGACAAAACAAAAAGGTAAATGTATATTTAATACAATTTTGTGCAAAACTAAGGGTGTATTTTTAGGTGTTTTTTTGTATAGGTTTATAATGAAAAATAGTTGGGAGGTATTGGTGACATTCGAGATTTTAGTGTATTTAATTGATAAATAAATGATTAAAATAAATTGTTTTGATGACATAAATTAATTGATTAGGAGAGAGATAAAAATAAAATTATAACAATCATCGAACTGAAAGTCATCCAATGAATTTGTTATTAACTTAGCCACTCATGATTTTCTCAATTCATATTTTTTTCAATTGATATAACTATTCATGAAAATGCAATATTTTAATATGTAATCCAAAGCACATATGAAAATAGAAGGCGTCTACTATGGATCCGGCTAAAGGTGAATCTTATCGAGTTCGACCCTTAGATTTCTCACTTATATATTCACTTTAAATGATGAATATCTAGCCATTAGACTACTTGATGAAAAATAAATAAATATGACATATATCAATAGTTTTGAGTCATAAAATGTCTTTTAATTAAGAATTTCATGTTTTCTTTGCTAAAAAAAAATTCAGATTTTCCTACTTAAGAAATTTTCATTGTTATCTAGGAGTTTTACTTTTAGATGTTAGATTTTTCTTTTTTGACTTGCTTATAATACTTTAGATGAACTTAGGGGAAAAAAATTAATACATTAAGGTCTTTTATATGTCTGAGACCTTTTAACATGAATATAAAGATATTTAAAAACTTCTTTTAAAAAGAAAAAAGCATATTCATTGAACAACATATTATATGTTTATAAAAATTTCTGAAAGCATATGACTAAACTTAATTTATCAAAAAATGTATTTAATTAATTAACAACCATGCAGTCAACATGGTCAAAAAAAATCTCATTTTTCTTGAAAGTAGTCAAACATGATTTCATCATCTTCTTTGATACGTAATAAAGTTATAATTTCCTTCTCTTAATTTAATTATCTTCACATTGCCTCATTGTATGTATATATATGTGAACATATTTCATGACAACTTAGCCACAATTGGATCTCTACATTTCTTGAGTGTTTCCCTTTGTGGCAGCCAAACATTATGGGTTCTATAGTCCATCCTTCAGGTGTAACTGGTAATGATGAAACTGGCTTCTCTACTCCAAAAATCACTGCTGCAGAAGGCAATGAAGGAGAACCAAGAAGTGATGAACATCCACAAATTCCTGGATGGTTTGCAGAACACTGTCCAATATGGCCAGGTTGGTTAACTTGAATTAATTGTTTATATATTTTTTATATATGAAAAAATAAATCATTTTTAAGTTACTCATTGATCAATGGCTTGTTCATATATATAGTTTCCCTTCATTGTATATGACACAGAAACATGTGGATTTCTTTAATTAGATCAGATAAAATGCAGGAGAACTTAATTTATTAAAATGATTTCAAGCTTTGCTTTAAATTTTATATGCATTTGTTATCCTTGAGTTTTTAATTTTGAAAAATAAAATTGTTTGCACATCAAGTGAAAATTATGAAATATCTTATTTTACTATGCTTCAACTCCAAGGGTAATTAAATGTAATTATAATTTTGTTATTATGTTGTGTGAAATATACATGCATGTCAGATTAGTGAATAGTTCATTTATTTTAATTCTCCCTATCCCCACACCTTCCTTAAAGAACAATCTTAAGTAATTAAATATGTTGTCACATGGACATTGCTCGAGAGGTAAATGTAAATTATAGCAGATATCATATAGACCTCATAATTTTTATTAATCATCTAGAAATGATGATGTTGATTTGTAGTGTTTAAAGTTAACTAAATTGATTGTTGAAATATTGCAGGGGAAGCACACTTCTTGAAGGTAGAAAATATTTGTTTCCAAGGGAAATCTGAATTTCAAGATATGCTAGTTTTTCAGGTAATGATGATGACCATATAAAACATATTATCTTAATTATTAATTACTTGGTTTGATATTAAATTATTGAACGTGAAATTTAATTGAATTGCAGACATCAACATATGGTAAGGTATTTGTTCTGGATGGAGCACTCCAACTCACTGAGAAAGATGAATGTTCTTACCAAGAAATGATGACTCACCTTCCTCTTTGCTCAATCCCAAACCCAAAGAAGGTTTATATACTACAAATAGTGTTACATATATTGCAAGAAAGATTAAAATCCAAATAATTTCAATATTGAATAAGTGTGTTAAACCATGATCTTGTTAAATGTGTAACATTTTTGTTTTAATTGTCCTCTCATTTATAGGTGCTGCTTTTTGGTGGAGGAGATGGTGGCATCCTTAGAGAAATTTCCCGCCACTCATCTGTTGAACAAATTGACATATGTGAAATTGACACTATGCTGATTGATGTGAGTAAAATAACGTTTGACCTCCTTTTTGTATACTACTAGTACTAGGCACCAAAGAGTCAAACTTTGACTTTTTACACACTGCCGGTATAATATAATATATTGCAACATCAAACTAGTTTCTGAAATTCAAAATGATCAAAATAATCTCCTAAATTAAAAATATTTGACTACATTCACCTTTTTGAGTGAGTCAATTTAATCATTGAAGTTCATTTGGGGTTGGCCTAGTGGTTGACTTGAGATCTTGAGTTTGACCATCTTAAGGTCTCAGGTTCGATTCCTGCCAAAGTTTTTTTTTTTTCTGGCTTTAACATGGGTCCCCACAAGTGGGCGATGAGATTGATCCTTTCGGATTATTTGATCCTTGGATCGGATATCGGATTTTTTTTTTTTTTAAATTAATCATTGAAATTGTCTCATAGAGACTAATTTGATCGAAAATCTTCAAATAAAGAATTATTTTAGTTTTGTTAAATTTAGGAGCCATATTATATGTATAGATTAAATTGGTGATTATTATTATTGAATTAATAAAGACTAACTACATAAAACAAGGTACACTTTTTAGAAGAAAAAAAAATAGAGAAAGGGAAAAATTATAAATTAAAGTGACATTAAATTTCATTTTGTTGAGAAGCATATGGTTGAGCCCAACTAAGAGAAAATAAATTGAGAGAAAGATGAATTATCGGAATTATAATAGAATGAATTATTATGATACAATTATAATATGATACACATTTATACGTTGATCCTAAGGTAACCCTAATCGTACTAACTTCAAACTACTTTAAACCAATTCCAACATATCTCTAACTAAACACATTTTACAACTGTCTTTGAAGGAATTTGAACTTCTATCGGTTAAAGTTAAAAGGTTAAACTCTTAACATTAGGCTTGCACTTCATGTACAATGTACACATGATATATATGCTTCAATTAAACAGCGGGTCCTATAATACCTGATATATATATATATAGTCCACAATTTTCCTATTTTCAGGTTTATAAAAAATATTTCCCAGATATAGCTATTGGATACAAGGACCCCAGAGTCAAGCTTCATGTTATAGATGGTATATATTTATCCAAAGATAGTTCATTATGTCATTTTTTATTTTTGAAATTATTTGTGATGCTTAATCAATCGAAACTGGCACAGGAACAATTTTTCTGAATTCTGTCCCAAAAGGCACATATGATGCAATAATAGTGGATGCCTTCGATCCAGTAAGTAAGTACCCCGTTCATTTCTCTTCTAGTACTATTATTGTTGCTTAAGAATTATTTTTACACATCTTCATTACATTATAATATTTGGTAATTTATTTATATCTATATATGATTCAGGGCCTGATCATGAGCTATTTGAAAATCAATTCTTTGAATTGATTTCAAAAGCTCTTCGTCCTGGAGGAGTTCTGTGCATCCAAGCTGAAAGCTTTTGGTATAAGTCATTGGATATTGAAGAACTCTTAATCAAAAGCCGCAAAATTTTCAAAGGCTCAAGTGACTATGCTTGGACTAATGTCCCAACATATCCAAGGCAAGTAAATATGTGCATAGAACTATCCCAAATTAGGATTATTTATAAGTATAACCAACTAATTAATATTATTTGTTTTGATTAATTCAGTGGGGTCATTGGTTTCTTGCTTTGTTCAACTGAAGGTCCATATGTGGACTTCAAAAATCCAATTAATCCTATTGGTCCAGAAAATTATGGCATATCAAAGCATCCTTTGAAGTATTACAACTCAGAGGTAATTAAGCACTAATTACGCGTGCGCGCGCGCACATATATGTATATATATTTGTTATCTTCTTATATGTATGTATGTTTGTTATCTTCTTCTTAATGCATAATTTGACAACATTTTATGTTTCAGATTCATTCAGCTTCATTTTGCTTGCCATCTTTTGCTAAAAGGACAAAAGCTAATAAGAGCACTGCAAAAGAGGTTTGATGCTAGCAAGACAGGACCACATAGATTGTAATAAAAATCATGCTAATAATTTAGCATGTCTCTATTCATAATTCCGACAATAATCATTGCTAGTTGCTATTATGTCAAGGTTTTTAGAAAAAATTACTTGTACTTCGGTATACGTAATACTTTCTATCATGCCATGCTTCCAATAAGCTATGTATGCTTCACAAATGTGTTGACTATTAAGCAGAATAATTGAATCAACATTTTATGATATCGTTTATCTATACCAAATCATTGTATTTTGGTGCAATTGTAGTATTAATGGAGTGGTCGGATGAATAAAAGTTGGATTAGAGAGACTAATTGTAGTTGAACCCAACATAATTAACCACCTAACTAACAAAGGTATTTATATTTAGAAACTTTCCTTTTTCATCAATTTTTTAAGAAGCCAAATGCGATATATTAAAAAAGGTCTTGTTAAGGATTTAAAAAGGGGAGTAAATGATAACTTTTATGTAGAAAAAATTGTTTTTGACGTTTCAAAGTTTTGTATACATAAATCTGAAGATAAAATTTTCATTTTAAACTTTTTATCAAATGTCATAAGACACTTGTTAACATTTTCCATTAAAAAATAGGTAAAATTATACTTCTCTAAAAAAAGGTAAAATTATATTTATCGTCCCTTAACTTAATTTCAAATAATAATTTTGCCATTTATCTTTTTTGCACGTCATTTTCGTCTCTTTGGTCATTTGCATATGAATTTTTAAAATTCAAATCTATGATTTTATTTTGAAATGAGTTCTTAGTGTTCAAATATATAGTTCTTCACTTATGTTTTCATTTGAATTTTAGATTTGTGATACTTGAAAATTCATATGCAAACAAACTAAAAGAACGAAAATAACATTAAAAAAATATAAAAGACGAAATCGTTATCTGAAGTTATGTCAAAGGACGATGAGTGTAACTTTTCCTAAAAATATAATGTCTCAATCAAACACAAAGATGCATCTTTGTAACACAAACAATGTCACAATACACCAAGTCTAATCAAGAAACAAATAATCACTCACAACATTATAATTTTTTTTTGGTTACATCACAACATTATAATTTCATAAGATTTTAATAAAATTTAAGTTCAGTTATATTTTTTTTGTCTTTAATTATTTATTTAATTTTTAGGAATTGTTTTTTGTTATTTATTTTTTATATTTTTTTGTATTAACCCGCTGATTCTCAAAGTCTTGAGGTAAGTATAGGCTGATAAAAAATTATTCTACCTAAAAATTATATTCTATGTAATTATGGTTTTTCACACCTAGTGAGAAGCTACTAAGAGTATAAAATTAGGCTAGACCATGAGTTAACATTAAAGAATCATGGATAATTTTAAATAATTTATAGATTACTCTCGTTGGAGATCTTAACCAGTACCCTTAATAATATAAGATTGGAACATATTGTGTTTTGGGTTAAATACGTTTTTAGTCTTTGTAAATATATTAAATTTCTTTTTTAGTCCTTATAAAAAAAGTAGCATGTTTGAGTCCATATAAAAAATTTCAAACATAAAAGTTTTAGTCCCTATTTTATTTATCTACATGAATGAAAATTTCACATAATTATTATTTCTCAATTAAATAGACAAATTAAACTTATTGAGATTAATATTATGTAAATGAAAAAAATGATAACACTTTTTTACATTAGAAATTGTTATGTATATTAATATGTAAGAAATATTAATACTAGACCACTTTTTTACATTATTCTTAGTATTATAGAAAAATAATATAATCAGTAACATTTTTTCATAAATTCATGCCAATAATTAAGTGATATTTCCATCAACCAAGCAATTGGATTTCAGGTGGTTAAATAATTGGTAAATGGGATAAAAAGAAAAAAACTCATGTAATAATAATTTAAGCTTTCTCTGCAAAAAATATAATATAAGCTTGATCACTGAGCGAGTGGTTAGGTGTAATCCCTTGCTATTGCACATAGAAGAAAGAAAAAAAAATTCAATTGCAAGGGAAAATCTAACCTTGTCTGTTCAACATGTTTTTCTATAAAGATCGATCACTTTTAAACTATGAAATACGGATATTAGACATGCCAACACCGTTAATAATTTAAGAAAATCACATAATTCAATATAATTATGTCAGTTTCGTGTCGGTGTCGGATACGACACGTGTCCAACACTGGTACTCGTCTAATCCGAGCAGTGTCAGTGATTCATGGTTTTAAATTATGACGGTCGATACCTACAAGTTATAAAAATTTAAGATTGAATGTCCTAGCTCATAAATTATAGGAGATGACATATATATGTGGAACTAGATTGCATGTACACTCAGTTCTCACGGATAAGAAGCTTTCTTTCCCATTTTTTTGCTTCTTCAGTGATCAGAAGGACATTCAGTTTTCATTGCCTGATTTTCTTTCTTTTCTCTCTTTCTTTTAATTTTTTTTGTTTTCTTTTCCTAACAGGTTGTTAATTTGTTTTTCTTAGGATCGACAAGTTTGGAAGTTTAAAGGTATACGTGCCTTCTCTGTCTTTCTTGCAATTGGGGTCTTGTGGATTGTGTTAATATTTTCATTTAGTGTTGTTTGGTGAGGGGAAAATGTCTTTCTCATAGAGATATGAAAAGTCTAAAACCAGATTGTTGCATGTATGATGCTGCATATTGTATGTACATGAAGTTTGCTGGGGTAATATATATATATATATATATATATATATATATATATATATATATATATATCTTTTTCTTAGTGAAGCGCGAGCTCGGTGTTAAGAGTCTGACTGAATGGTAAGAGTATGATGTTTGTTAGAACAACAACCAATAATAGAAGATTAAAGTAAACGAAAGTAAAAAACAATGGACATGATCGATCTTTGTTAACGCAGTTTGGCCAATGGTGTCTGTCTCTACGACTATAGAGCAGCTATAGTTATTTAGCTTAAACGCACTTTTGACACTCTAACTTTGCAAAAGTAGCGCTTTTGACACACCAAAAAAACAACAATCCAAACCCTTAACTTTACTCCCTTCTACAATTAGTCGATTTTGACTCGGTCAACGCATACCTGACACCATACTCAACAGCTTTTTAAGGTCAAGTGACGTAGTTCAAATTTTCTCAGGGATGGTTGTAAAATGGCCATTACTGTTACTTGGTTATAATTTCCCCCTTCCCGATTTTTTGCTTAAAAAAACTCCTTGAGAATTTTATAAGGAAACATAACAATGGAAATTGTACGTTGTTCAAAGGTGAACCTTCGGAGTAAATATCTATGGACGATGTGAAGTTTTCAATGCCAGCTAGAAAGGAGATGGCGGTGGTCAACCAAGATATACGGCGGCGACAAGAGGTGGTGTACAGTGTACTTGCCAGAACTCTACTGTTCAAGGTAGCATTTGATAGAGATGAGTGAGATGTATCAGAATGAAAGTGTACCTTACTACCTTAGATTGAAAGGGTGCCCCCTTATACAAGGCTCTAATCCCCATCAAAAGCAACAATCATTTTTGCTTAAGGCTGATCGTTAGAGTCATTGCATATTGAGAGCTTCTCTCTATCCATGAAACGAGCCTAAGGCTGACTTTGGCGCAGCCCTTAATGAGACCTTGAACCTTAGGAAGCCAAATTCCTGTCCAGAGAACATGTAAACTAAGGCTTATATTGGATTAGTTCCTGACTTATGTGATTTTGTTTAATAAAAGAAACTAATGATTCTTCATTTACGAAAAAAGTTCTTAATAGGTGTTTATGGGAAAGTTAAATGAGAAGGCTTACGAGTTATATAGATACATGTTCAGGCTATCTTTTATCCATTGTGAGACTCTCTAACACTTATGGAGAAGTATATATAAGCTTGCTTTACTAGTCGTTTAAGCAAAAGAAAACAAAGCCTTTTAAATAATTAACCTTAGTTTGCAACACACCAAATAACATGTTTTTGCTTCCATTTTCCTTATTTGATATGAAGGAAAACAGTTAAAGGGTTTTAAGAAAAATATTAAGTTAGTTGTCTTGCATCCGTTCAGCATTGCACTACAACAGTTTTGCTGGTGTTTAGACAATATTAGTGAAAAGACATCATGAGGCTGTTGAATTCATGTAACCGGCACCATTTAGTAGAAAAAAAATACATTGGCTGTTCATAGTATTTTAATATTCCATTTTTATTGATTAATTTTTGTGTGCTCATATTTTGCCAAATTTTGTTATTTTGTAATTGTAATGAACTAATTTATTTAGTTGCCTAATTGCAAAAAAGCTATAAAATCTTTTTGCTCAATTTAATAGATATATATATTTTACCGAGAGTCACGACATTATTGTACATGGTATTCTGCTAACCAGCAGTGTGTCTCGCTGTCATAAAGTGAAACGCTTTCTCATTCATGGGCTTCACATGACACACGGAGATATAGTGCATGAAATGCTAGCGTGACCGAAAGGAGGCTTTCATTACTACGAGTTCAGTCTGTCCGTGCTTAAAGAGAATAGGGTGATTCAAAGAGCCGATTTGAAGAGATAGTTGTGAGATTCGTCGTTGGCTGAGTTGTTTAGGTAAACACGTGCTGCTCTTCTTCAATGCATTTAAACCTTTAGTACTTTTGTGTTTTGTTTGGTGATTATGGTATTGATTTTGAAATTTAGTATTGGATCCACTAAAGCTTTGGTTGTTATATCTATGATTTTTTCCTTCTTTCGATTGAGAGAATCCAATTTGTTTGATTTTGAATATTAGGAGGTAGGTTTTGTAAGAAATTTTATCATCAGGAAGATCATAATTTTAATATTTCGTCATAGAATCAATGATAGGGCTTACTTGATTTTCGGCAGAACGACAAAGGTGTAATGCTCTAATTGCAAGATTGCAAGATAAGAGTGGCGACGTGTATCTGCTAAAGTCGCTTTAGCTCATAAGTTAGAGACGACACCAGTTGCAAGTCCTTAAGGGAAGTTATTGTCAATTTAAGGGTTTAACCCTGTTTATATAGATCAAGGTATGAAGAGGGTGATTCCCTCATAATCCCTACAGATGACCCTAAAAAGTGGTTATTCTAATGATTTAGGGATGGAAAATATTTCATCCCTTAATACCTGATTTGAAGAGGTATGATCTCATATGACGTTCTTTTTGAAGAAATATCGGTCATTTGGTGAGGTTAAGGTAACCACTTGTTGGATTTACACCTCTTAATGAGACTATGTTAGACTCAACATCTTAATATAGAACACATATTATCTGGTGATAATAGTTAGGAGCCTTGTTTTAAGTTCAACATCTTAAATCGGAAGTCCAAATTTTAAGCTCGGTATTTTAGATCTTTTAAAAAAATTAAAATACGTTTGCTTTCTGCACTGTCCGATCTTGATCCAACGGTCACCCATGTGTTGACTACATGAATGTGTGTGATTGTGACTGCAGGCCATTCAAAACCATTTTCTCATTCTTTAACTTGATAGTTATACAACTTGATTCCTCTAGTTGGTACCAAGCTGATGTTTTCTCGTTATTAACTTATGGTTTGGGATTCCTTTCACTAAATTTAATGATTTCTAATTACTGATTTTTGTTTTGAAGAATGTGTTATTGTATTTTTAAGCTTCTAGCATGGTGCATTATATATCATCACAGTACTTTTATATACTATTGTCACTTCGTGCAGTTGTTTATTAATGATTGTCTCTTGTTGGACTGTTAATTCCTACAATCAGTAACAAGCTTATGTTATACACTTGTGTCCTATTATATTGCTGCATTATATCATATATAGTTATAATGAGACTTTCTCTTCTATTCCCACAGGTCCTCGTCTTTATTTGCGTTGTTTATTCAGATCTTTTTAGTTGTGGACACTGATTCCAAGTAATACTCCTCTCCTAAAAATCTTTAGAAACTACAAAGTTGAGTAAAATAGTGGAAAGAATGGGATCATTCATTAATCTGGTAGACTTAGTTTCTGCGGATAATATCAATTTCCGCCATAGGCAGAGCAATGATCATTATTCTTCCTCGCCAGAAGGAATACATCGGAAGATGATAATCGTAGCAAATTATCTTCCTCTAAATTCTGAAAAGGATGACATTACTGGTAGATGGTGCTTTAGTTATGATGAAGATTCAATTTTTAGGCAGTTAAAGGATGGTCTCTCTTCTGATATTGATGTTGTTTACGTGGGATCTCTGAAGGTTGATGTTGATGAAAGTGAGCAAGAGATTGTTTCCCAGTTGTTGGAGAAATTCAATTGCTTCCCTACTTTTATTCCTTCAGAAATCCAGAAAAAGTTTTATGACGGATTCTGCAAGAACTATTTGTGGCCTCTATTTCATTACATGTTTCCTATGTATCAGAGTTTCTGCAATGGCTTCGATGAGTCACTTTGGCAGGCTTATGTTTCTGCTAACAAGATATTTGCCAATAAAATTATGGAAGTTCTTAACCCAAAAGATGATTATGTATGGATTCACGACTATCATCTTATGGTTCTTCCAACATTTCTACGGAAGCGGTGTTGTTATGTCAGGCTAGGCTTTTTCCTTCACAGTTCGTTTCCATCCTCCAAAATTTGTATAGCTATACCTGTCGGAACAGAAATCTTAAAATCAATGCTTAATGCAGACCTAATTGGTTTTCAAACATTTGATTATGCTTACCATTTTCTGTCCGCCTGCAGTCGAATTCTTGGCTTGGAATATGAATCCAAAAGGGGTCAAATTTGGATTGAATATTTTGGAAGTACGATATTCATTAAAATATTGCCTGCTGGGATTCATATGGGTCGCATTGAATCCACTTTAAATCATCTTTCTGATTCCGACAAAGTTAGAAAAGTCTCCAAACAATTTAAGGGGCAAAAACTTATTATTAGTTTCGATGAATTGGACATGTTCAAAGGCGTGAGCTTGAAGTTATTAGCCTTTGAACTACTCTTTATACGGTACCCAACACTACAGGGCAAGTTGGTATTAGTCCAAATTATAAATCCTCCAAGGAGTGATGGTTGGTATGTTGAGAAAGCAAAGGAGCAGGCATACACGATTTCCAATCGAATAAATGAAAGGTTTGGTTTTCTAGGTTATAAACCTGTCGTCATCATTGAAGGTTATGTTCCTTTCGATGATAAGGCGACTTACTACGCTTTGGCCGAATGTTGTATTGTGAACGCGGAGCAGGATGGTATGAATTTGGTTCCATACGAGTACATTGCGTGCAGGCAGGGGTGTTCTAAAATGGACATAGCATTAGATATTCCTTTCAACTCCCCTTGGATAAGTTCAATTGTTGTTTCTGATTTTGTAGGTTGCTCTTCCTCTCTTGGTGGGGCAATCAGGGTAAACGATTGGGATATAAATGCTGTTGTTGAAGCGTTAAAGTTGGCTATCACAATGCCCAATGAAGAGAAACAGTGTCGGCATGAGAAGAACTACCAATATGTTAGTTCTCATGATGTGCTTTACTGGGCCCAACATTTTGAGCAAGGCCTAGTTTTCTCGTGCAAGGATCATGGTAAGAAACTTTGCTGGGGTTTCGGATTTGGCCTGGAGTTCAGAGTTTTGTCCCTCTCTCCGAATTTCAAGAAGCTGTCCAGAAACTACACTGTTTCTGCATATAAAAGGACAAAATGCAGGGCAATATTTTTAGACTATGATGGTACAATTGTACCTCATGATCCCATTGCTGCATCCCCCGGTCCTGAAGTCATATCTGTGCTAAACAAACTCTGCAGTGATGTTAATAACACTGTTTTTATTGTCAGTGGTCGAGGGTTACCTTCATTGATAAATTTTTATTTTCAGTGTGAGAATCTTGGTATAGCAGCTGAGCATGGTGGCTATATAAGGTTAGTGTTTTGATTGTGGGTTATTTGCAAGTTAACTGTTTATCATAAACGGTATGTCAATTATAATGTCAACCACACTCAAATATTCCCCTCATGAAGAATAATAAACAAAATGAATATACACCATTGGATTGTTATTTTCAGTCTATACTAGAGTTTCTTCTTCGTAGAATATAGCACTTGTCTTGTTACTAGCGAGTTTCTAATATGATGACAGTTTTATTTAATATTTTGTACAGGTGGGGCGGAGAATCAGATTGGAAAAGGAGTTTTGGCGACACAGATTTTGCTTGGATGAGCGACGCTGATAAAGTGATGCGATCATATACTGATAAAACAGATGAAACATTTATAGAGTTCAAAGAGAGAGCATTGGTATGGAATTACCATGATGCTGAACCTTATTTTGGACCACAGCAAGCCAATAAAATGCTGGACGATCTACGAAGTAAGCTTGCCAATGAGCCTGTTGTTGTTAAAAAGGGGAAGCATATTGTTGAGGTCAAGCTACAGGTACATACCTACCTATCCTCTCCATCTCTCAAATCTATAATCTAAATACAGTGTTTGAAATTGCAGCTCCTGTCACGGTTGCAGGTACTGCAATTGTGGTTGTTGCGATGTGTATTGCAGTCGTTGCAGTGTAGTTTTGTTTTTTATTAGCATCAAATAGTATAATTTATTACTTATCTTATAATTCAAGTATCTCTTATTTTCTCTCAAATATTCCATATCCATTTCATTATCAAACCTCAATCCCTTTTAAATGTCTCTAATCCTTTACAGTGTACTCTAATCCTTTTGTAAGTAATACATAGTATGGTGTGGCCTGACGCAGCCGTTACCAGTCACACCTGAATTGTGGACTGAAGCGGTTGCAGACATTGCCACAACTGCAATATTGCGGCTGGACCAAACATTAAAACCTGGACACATAACTTCTTGTAATTTTGTTCCCCGCAAAAGTTTTTTAGTATCTATGTTTTTACATGAGTTTCATTGCTATTATCTGTTCTCAAATGCTAATGTTGGCTAATTTACATTCCAGGGGATTACTAAAGGATCAGTTGTAGACGAAGTTCTGTCGATACTAACAGTGAACTGCAAATCGCCAGATTTTGTTCTGTGCATTGGGGATGATAAATCTGATGAGGACATGTTTGAGAGCATATTAAACAAATCTTATGCTTCAACCTCATCTTCATCACCAGAAATTTTTGCATGTACTGTTGGACAGAAACCAAGCAAAGCTAGTTATTACTTGGATGATAGTAAGGAAGTGATGATGTTACTTGCAGGTCTTGCTGCTGCTGCAGGAGAGTCTAGAACAAGATGTTCTACCGACACACCTTCTGGAAGTGCGTTGTGAGAATGTTATTTGAAGTTTGCATCATTTTAGCAGTCTTGACAACATCATAGGATGGAGACACATTGGTTATGGTTTTGATTGTTGTTTTTGTTTTCTGCTACAAAAATGTCAAACATGGTTTCTTTTTCTTTTCATAAGTCTGATCTCTTTTTAGTTTTTATTTTGGAGACATGATTCAAAACTAAGAAGGGGGGATTAGAAGGTTATAACTTTTGACATGCATGTCGAACTGGTTACTCCGTAAATCACAACACTTACTTACACAGTCTACGCGCCAATCACTTGCACTAAACACGGGTGGTTCTTGTTGGCTTTAATTATTCCTTAGATTTTGTATCAAAGTATTCTAGTTGGATGAGGTTGAACTCAATTATGCATGAATGTCATTCAAAATCTCAAAATTATTAGTTTTACCCTTTTCCTTGTAAAGAACATTTTCAGTTTGGGAAATGAAGACCACTAAGCCCGTGGCACCATTTTTACTTTTTTTTATATTTTTATTTATTGAAATTTAAGGTGTTTAATTTATTTTTTTGAAGTAGAACAATACTTTATAAAAAATTAAAACTATCCTATTTGAAATTTGACTTGAATTTAACTTTTGAAAGCTAAAATTTTCATTTCCCCCCAAAGCCGCTCCACTCCCTCCCACATTAAATTTTGAAACCCTAATTTCCACCCTTTATATACAGAAGAAACATAGTGCTTTATGTACAGCTTCTGAAATTCAAGCCAACGCCAATACCCCCAACAACTTTTCTTTTAGTGATCCTTATTATCCCAGAAAACCAGATCTATCTCAAAAATGTTGTTCCCAATAGCAACCCAAGAAAAAGTCATACATTATATATGTAGCATTCCGCCAAAGCATAATAGGCTGCCTTTTATTCATGATGCTTTTCAAACATTCATAATTTGGGTAAATTATATTGGTATGAATCATATATAGAGTTCAAACAAACAGAGCAATGATATGACAAAGAGTTTTTGGATCATATTGAAAGTTTACTTGCAAATACACTTTCATATATCTTTTCAATGTCTCATTTGAGCTACGCTTTTAAGATGGTCGAACAATTCTTTGCCTTGCTGTGATTCAAAATTATGTCATACCATTCCTCTCTCTTTGAACTTTAGAAATGATTCATACCAATATAATTATCCCAAATTATGAATGTTTGAAAGGCAGTCTGTTATGCTTTTGTAGAATGTTGCATCTATCTACAATGTGGTTCGTGTTACTGTGAATTTGGTAACATTTCTTATGTACATGATACTATAAAGATTTATGAGCTTTGAGATTATTTGTAGCAGATGTTGAATTTGAGTCGAACTTATTGTTGTTTAGATTTTAATCAAAAAGTGTTTAAGCAAATTTTTCTAAATTTTAATGAAGTTATGTATTTCAATTTGTTGAGAATCAATAAAAATACACTGTCTTGATTCTATTGCACGAGCCAAGTTGATCTTTATGCATAGTCTAAAATCCTCTTTTATCTATATTAAACACTTGCTTACCTCTTTTATCGATATAAAACACTTGCTTAAATTTAAATATCAATTGATTTGATTGGAATAAAACAATGGCTATACATATGTGTCCTAGAAAGCATATATTATGTGTGAAGATTACAAGTTTATTACGATAAATAATCATAATCGAGTGTTAGCCAATATAAACGGAAAGGCAAAGTAGATTTCCTTTTTTTTTTAAGGGATATAGTGATTGTGTTTTGGAAAATGTTATTTCTATAGAAAAATATCATCAATTTTTTTTTAAGATATAGTTGTTCACTTTCTATTTTTCAGTCATACCCCTTGAATTGTGGCAAGCGGTGCATTGTGATGTTATTTTTCTAAAGATATATCATTTATCTTGTTTTTAATGGGTTAGGGAACGATTACCACTCAAATTTAGTTTTTTTCTAGGGCAATCATACTGCTTTAGTTGTTTTTTTAAAGATGTGATTTTGTTCTGGAAAAATTATTTCTCAAGATATATTATTAGAAAAAAAATCTCTAATTGTTAAAGAAAAAAAAAAGGTTTTTTCATAAATGCATTTGACTTTTTTTCAAAATAAAAAAGGATTTAGAATAATAAGCAACTGGGAACATGATTAGGAAAAAGTACAAATTGGATTATTCTAGTTCTAGATTTTGAAATTTGTTATTGACATGAGAAAATAAAATAAGAAAATAATACTTATGTGATTATAAAAATCTGTGTGATTATAAAAATAGGCAAATACTCCTTCAAATTTAATATTTATGTACAAATATTCCTCTCAAATTTAAAACTTACGTGTAAATACCTCCTCAAATTTAAAACTTATTTGCAAATTAAATTAAATCTTATTTGCAAATATTGCTTTAAATATTTGAAGACTAGTTTTTAACTTTTAACAAAGAATGCTTTAATTATGAGACATTTTTTTGTAAAAAATTTGTCGCAAAACAAAATAATTCCAAACTGTTTCTTCAAAAAAAAAAAAATCCAAACTGTTCTGGGCTTATGAAAATTGTATGTTTCAGCATGCAATTGCCAAAGTTTATATGGAGTTGAAGCTCAATTTTGGATAACTTGGACAAAATCAGAGTATGAACTTTCCGGAAAAGGCACCGGAGTATGAACTTACCAGAGGGAATCGAACTTGAGACCTTGAGAGGATCACACTCCAAGATCTCAAGCCAACCCCAAATAGGTTAAAATTGTAGAAATTTTATTGCATATGAAGTGGACAGTTATAATAATCTCCTGAAATTTAACTACTTTTCTCTAAAATACGCGATGTTCATAATCTTATATTAATACCAATATATTCAATTGTTTTTTAAGAATTGTGTATCATTATCAGAAACTCTCGATTTTCCTGTAGAATCTGGTGCAAAATCCGTAGGAAAGATGTTTCCTACGGATTTTGCCAAGGATTTGCACTTCCAAGTAATACCTTCGTGGGTAATTGTTTTCTGAGGATTTTAGAAACTGCAAGAAACTTTCCTGCGAAAATTTCCTTAGGAAAAGCCAATAATATCAGGAAATATTTGGCCAGAGTGGGAGAGGTTCCCCTGCCCGTGAATGCTTCATATGAACGTTCTGCATGAAATTCTGCAGGCAATGCCGCCGCAAAGCTGTTTCCGCAGGAAACTGAAAAAATCCGCATAAATATCCGCAGGAAACTTACCGGTTCATCACTAAATTTCAGGGTTAATAGTGATTTATCCCCTGTAATATAGACTGTTTCTGGGTTTGCCCCCTGTCAAACAAAAAAATTTGAATCGGTCCTTGTAAAATATGATAACTATTGTTATCTTCATCAACATCTTCAACAAAATCATTGTCATTTTCATCGGACAACTTCAACAAAGTCATTGTTGCCATCTTCATCAATGTGTTCATTTGATTCACTGTTGGAGTTTGAAACATGGGAAAAAGATCCAACAATTCTCAAATGTTTCATAATGACAACAATGTTTTTATTACTATTGATCATCTCCATTTCTTGTTGTTGCATTTGTTGCCTCATCTGCAACTTCTCTTGTTTTTGCCTTTGCAATGATGCATTTAAAGCATGCACTTGACTTCTCAAAAATTCAACCTCTTCTGAATTAGCATGTGTATTAGTTTGTTGATTTAAAGATGGAATCAAGGTTTTTGATATGGATCCAAGACCAAATGTCCTCCCTTTTTTATATATGTCATTTTCGTCATGGATGTAGCCTAGCCTATTATACATGTCCGATGCAGGGGAATTTCCATCTCTATTGCAGCTCCAAGAATATTTTGGTGTTCTACAAAACATTAAATTGTGAAAATACATTCAGAAACCTATTGATGTATAGAAACGTTAAATTGTGAGAATACAACTAGAAGTTTCTGATCGGAAGGTGTTGGATTGGAGCTTCGACGAATCGATTGTCGATGAAGGAAATTGGAGCTTATGCGGTTCTAATCGAACGATGAAGAAAACGAGCTTCAATCGATGAATGAATCAAAACCTGTTTCAATCCGAAAATCCAGATCGAATGGAAAAATGATTCGGATTGAAGCGTCAACGAGATCGAAAAAACGATTGGAGCTTCAACTAGCTTTATCCTTTTATTGGAAAATTGTATGGGTTTGGAATTTTGTCACTGACTAGAGAAAGAAAGTGGAAAATTGTGTCTCAAAGGATTTTTGTATAAATCATAAATATGCATGATTATTTTTTTTGAAGGAAAATATACATGATTATTAATTTGCTTTTAAAAAAAAATTACTTTACTTATAGGAAAGAAATATATGTCTAGTAAAATATATGAGTGAAGACTCATTTTGTTATATTGTGGATACTTTTGTAACCAAAAAAAATATTGTGGATACTTTATGGTTCATTTTAGATTTTTTTTTTATTTTTAAATTTTATAAAGATGTATGAATTGTTTTTTATCACATAGACTATATTTTATGTTTTTAAATATTGTTATGAACCTAATTGTCCTTTTTTTAAAAGAAAAGAGAGAAAATTATTAAACTGATCTTGCACAATGTTAGCCTGCATTTCCCCTTATGCATTTCGACGGGTAAAATGGTGTTTAAAACTGCATGAATTATCTGAGTCCAGTTTTGATATGAAGACTATGACAGATAAGGGTTTTGACATGCAAAGACTTTTGACTAAGAGAAGTTTCAAATCCTTTCTAAAACTGTTCCAATTTGTGTTATAATATTATTTCTCAAAATTGCGTCAAAAAATATTATTTTTCAAAATATTTTAACATTGAATATGTATAAAAAAATATAAATTGTGTTCTAATATTATTTGGATTTAAATTTAAAATTATAGGGTCCATGATTACTATGAAAAAAGGAAAAAAGATACTAAAAATCTTTCAATTATTTTCCTAAAAAATAATAATATTTCAATTATTAAATTTCATGAAGAAACTAAAAAAATAAAAAAATATTAAGTAAATATGTAGGAGAATCCGCTGGAAAAGTGACCAAAAACATTTCAAAATCTTTCGCAGGAAAAGCCTGGAAAAAGTTACAGTTTCGTGCGGATTTTCTTGTAGTGACGGAATCTGCAGGAACTGTTTGTCATAGTGAAACGAAAACCGCAGACAAATACTTAGGTATTCATGCGGATTAATTTCCGTCGAAAAAGCAACAGGTAAATCGATAGATTCTAGTAGTGTCATATTCTACTTAGCTCTTTACGGTTCTTGGGTACTGTAGTAGAGAAAAGCGAATTTTCATGTATACTGGTGGAAAAATTTCTAACGGGAGTTGGATTCTTAAAAGTTAAAAATTTCACACTTGAAATATCAACAATACCCTCTTGCAAAACTTCTGCAAATCAATCTCTTGTTATAGGAACTATCCTCGTGGTTGTTGGTCCTTCAAATATTCAAAATTTTGCTCTTGGTTCAATTTTACATATTAAAGAACCAGAGGATGTTGAGTCTGTTGCCAAGACCATGAGATACCTAGCAGAAAACGCTGACGCATATAATTAATTATCGTTAAAACTACCAAGCCTAGCATAGTTTGGAATTATTGTTTTGCGACAAATTTTCTATAACAAAAAGTCTTATGTTTGAAGCAATCTTTGTTAAAACTAGTCTTCAAATGAGATTTAGATTTGAGGGGGTATTTGTATGTAAGTTTTAAATTTGAGGGTTGTAATTGGTACATAAATTTTAAATTTGATGGGTATTTACCTATTTTTATAATTACACAGATTTTAAACAAAAAAAAAAATCAATTACCCTCTATGACATGACATAACGTTCAAACCATGTGTAGGCGCGTCACATGTACAGTTAATTGTCAGGTCATAGGGTTTAACGACCAAAACAAACAAATATGGTAAGTGACTAACGTTTGACAATTTTGAGAGGGAGAGTCTAAAACCGTAAAAGCGCAACAACAAAATGGCTAGAGAGAGATGCGACGAATGGTGAGATGAAGGTTGTGGTCGGAATGAGGGAAAAGAGGAGGTCGTGATGGATTAATGTCAGATCTAAAAGGATGGTGGTAGTTGCACTTTTCACCTCATCGTTGGAGTTCTCTTTGGCGTTGGCCTCTCACTAGTGGTGTTGATGAACAAGCTAGAAAAGAGGGGTGGTGATTGATGCCGATGGGCGAAGATGGTGGGGGCAAGGTCTAAATTGTATGTAGAGAGGGAGAGGGAGAAAGAAAGAGGACAAATGCCAAGAGAGAGAAGTTATAGTTGAAAATCCAATCACACCTCTACATTTTAATGGAAATTACAAGATTATCCATGGTGTTGTATTTGTGTCAAAAAATATGTGTCAAGATATCATTTCTCTTATAATAATCACAAATTTCAAACCAATAACAAACAAAAATATTAGCCAATTATTCATATGACGTGACATAACCTTCGATTTACATTGAAGAATCACATATATAGTCAATAAGATTGAAATTTTTAAAATTTCTTAAAATTCAATAAGATTTTTTTGAGAAAAATTACATTTCTAGAGGGTGATAAATCATTTACTCATTTTCCAACCTAGCCGAATTCACAGCTGTATAGAATGAAAACAGAACAGAACAGTGCAGTATTTCTTGTGTGAACTAACCAGCATATTCTAATCTCTGGCAGCCAAGAAAGTCAACATTACAACGGCTCCAAACCCCAATTAATTACACCACTAACCTTAACCACCTTCACAAATCACCATTTCACTAGAGCCACGTCACAACGATCCATATATAACAACAACACACACCATTTTACCCAACACTACTACCAAACACTGAAAACGCCGCAACACCATCATGAACCACGATTCATCTCTCAGCAATGAAGAAACTTCAAACACGCGCTGCACCTTCTGCTTCCCCTGCTTCGGTTCGCGTCCCTCCACCACCACCGAACCATGGTGGGAGCGCGTGCGAGCTTCGTCTGTATCGCGTGGGTTCATGAAAATCCGTGAGTGGTCGGAGATCGTTGCTGGACCACGGTGGAAGACGTTTATTCGGCGGTTCAACCGGAACAAGAGCGGTGGTTTCCGTCATGCGGGGAAGTATCAATACGATCCTTTGAGTTACGCTTTGAATTTCGATGAGGGACAGAATGGGGAGTTCGAAAATGATTCTCCTGATGGGTTTCGCAATTTTTCAGCTCGTTACGTTGTGGCGGCACCTGCTTTGAAGTCTGATTCGACTGATTTGGAACAGAACGTCGTCGTTTCAAGCTCAGAATGAAGAAAGAAAGATTTGGTTATCGTGGTTGAAAGCAGCATGTCGTCATTTTTCTATTTTTTATTTTGTAATATAGGTGCATCTTAAAGGAAATTTTGAAGAAGAGTTATATGATTATACTACAGTTGTTAATTTTTGTTCTGTTTTGGTTTCCAAGATTGTAAATTTTCAGCATATTTTTTAGTTTTCAGAATATTCTTTGTTTATTCCCTATTATGTGAATACCATGTAAAATTTCATAATCATTATCATGCTTGATTTTAATATACTAGTTGATTTTAATTTTCTATTTTACTGTTTTATACTGGCAAATGTTGTATGTGTAATGTAGACATTTTCTATAAGCAAGTGATAATCACCGTTTAAAACTCGCACCCAACTCCAATATCTCGAATTTTGAATTTCGGTGAAGGTGTTTATCAATTAGTCCATTTTACAATAAAATATATTGGGGATTTTGTTTTATGCTTTTTCCCCATAATATCTATCTTGGTCTTTTAAAATAATTTATGTCATTTTCATGAGTTAAAAATTGTTGAGTGACCAACCATTTAACATGCTTTTTGGTTGTGAGTTAGGACAAATGGATAAGCTTTACTTGAAAACATGATTGAGCAACTTGCGTCGCTACCTTACCTTCTTTATCATGATTGACATGTAGGTAAGATTTCGTTATTTTATTGTGTCAAGATAAACATTCTTATCAAGTTTGATAGATGTTATTGTCGTATTTGATTTGTTGGATTGAATTTGTTTATGTCAAGTTAATAAAGTTTTCAATTAATTAAATTGAAAGTCGCCAAACAAATGGTACAGACAAATATAAATAATAAACACAACCTTCAAAAGGGTAAATATTACAAACTAATTTATTTTTGATTTGTTGCTTTATGGGTTGCCACTATACCGTGGGATTACTATGGATGTGATTTTGTGAAAAATCAGAGGAAGCACATAGAAAATAATTAAAGTTGAGTGCTAGGCTTG
This sequence comes from Medicago arabica, assembly GCA_946800305.1. Lineage (NCBI taxonomy): Eukaryota > Viridiplantae > Streptophyta > Magnoliopsida > Fabales > Fabaceae > Medicago > Medicago arabica. The sequence continues at coordinate 43,911,558 of OX326967.1, forward strand.
TATTCTCTTCTTCTGCACATGTATAGTAAGGGGTTTAGAGCAGAGAAGGCCAAAGTGAATTGGCTCCATTTCTAAAACTTGATTGATCTTGAACACATAGTGAAGCTTCTCTTTCTGTCAGTGATGTAGACTGCATTGAATGAACCACTTAAGTCTTGTGTGTTCACTCTTTTTTTCTGTATATCATTTTCAGTTTTCAGCATGTATTGTGTCTGTGCTGTGTTTGGATGCGTATTTTCTGGCTGTTGATTGTTCAAGGAATTTTGTGGCCTCCTATTTCTTTGGGCCAAGAGTTTGCTTAAAAGGGAAACACAATAATTGCATAACAAAAGGTGAATGTACTTTTTCAAACAAAATGACCCTAACATTTGTTTAAGATGATTATCATTTAGATTAGCATAACTTTGATACGTGCGCCCGAGTGTGCGTTGGGGTGGACTGAGTACAAAAGTTCTTAGATTGTGTGATCTGATCATAATGTATGGACACAAGTATATGAGTATACAATTAATAAGTTTTTGGACATAACTCGGCAGGTTGTCTAGTAGTTTGCATGTTGAGATGTGACTTTTCTGAAGGATGTTGAGCTTACTGCAAAATCTGCAAGTAATTTTCATCAACTGAGTTATATGCAGAAAAAGTGCAAGGTCTCTATGTTCATCTTAATCAGCGATTATATGTTGTAAGTGAAACCAAAGCGATTCTATGTTGTAAGCGAAACCAAACCTTTCCCAGTTTTTCCCAAAAGAGGCAACACAATGAAGAAGTCTAATTTATATAAAATTCCCTTGCTTCTAGAGAAGGTCGTGATTTCGTACAATAATCCTTTTCTATTTGGACATCCTTTATGCTTGGAAAAATATTAAATTCTGTTTGTACCATTCTTTTCAACAGAATGATAAATATTGGTTGTTCAAATGGCACATAAAAATTAAATTTAATTGGATCGCCTGTATTCCCTGCAAATGGCTCAAATCCTTGACACTGTTCTAATTAGTAGAGTGGATTAAAAAGTTCTTATTGTTGAAGAAGTGCTGATCTTAATTCTTACAAGCTGCTGCTATCTGCTCAGTTGCTTGCTATACTTACTTCCGTAGCTTTGTCCAGTCTAACATTGCTTGAGTAGAATTTTTGTAAATTGAGGTCTCAGACTAAGGCTTGTTGCGGGATAAAACACTTGAGTAGGAGCCTCAGACACAAGGCTTGTTGCATATGGCAGCTAACTACTGTATATTATCCGTGATTTTCAGTATAAATAAATAAACTAAGACTTGTCTTCATAGGCTGTATCCAAATATGAAATAGTCCTGATTGTCCAGTTTCATTGATCAATATGAAAGTCCACCTATGTGTTCTGTTTGCTGTACTAGTAACGTAAGCTGCTTGTGAAATAATAACTATCCCTTGAGCCACAGATTCAATCAAACTTTTGGGATATGAGATAATTTTGAATTGCTGTCTCCTTTTGCTGCTTGATGTAAGCCGAAACAATACATGACACCGTGAGTCTCCGTCCATTTTATCGGATATGTGTCTGAATTTAAAGAAATTCATATCAACTCATATTCAAAAGATTGCATCGATTCAGGGGTGCAAGGGTTTTTCTAGTTCTGTTTTAATCAATTCACATACTACTGTGACCTGACAGTTACCCTGTTATAATAAACTTTATATGTTGCTTTATGGGTTGCTTGCCGATATATATGTGCTTGTAAGGGGTTGATGTGCATGTATTTTTGTGAGAAAAAATCAGAGGAGTTTAGGGCAAAGAAGGCCAATGTGAATTGGCTTCATTTCTAAAGTTTGATTGGTCTTGAACACACAATGAAGCTTCTCTTTCTGTATTTGATATAGGCCACATTGAATGAACCATGTAAATATTGTGTGCTCGTTCTCTTTGTTTTGCAATTTTTGATTTTCCGCTTGTTATGTGTTTGTGTTGTATTCTTGGAAGTGTATGTTCTGGTTGTTTACTGTTCCAGGAATTTTGTGACTTCCTATCTCTTTGGATCAAGAGTTTGCTTAGAAGGGAAGCAAAAAATAATTTCATGCCAAAAGGTGAATGTATTTTTTCAAACAGTGTTGATATGTGTGCGTGAGTGCTTGTAAAGATAGATTGAGTACCAAAGTCTCTTAGATTGTGTCATATAATCTTAAGTATGCACAAGAGTACACGACAATATAAAAATAATAAGTTTTTCAGACATTACTCGGTAGGTTGTCTAGTTCGGATGTTGGGAAGTTACTTTTTCTAAAGGATCTAGTTGGTGCATTATTGTAATTGAACTTAGTGCAAAATCTGCAAGTAATTTATATCAACCGAGTAATATGCAGAAAGAGTGCACAAGGTATTTATGTTCATCTCACTCAGTGAATCTGTATTGTAAATGAAGCTTAACATTTCTTTGTTTTTCCCAAAAGAGGCAGTACAGTGAGGAAATCTAGTTTATATAGAATTTCCTTGCTGCCGAACAAGGGACGGGGTCTTGAATCCTTTGCTATTTGGACATCCTTTTTATGCTTGGGAAAAATATTAAATTCTGTGTACCATTTTTTTCAATACTGGTTGTTCAAGTGGACTTTCACATAAAAAATAAACTTAAATATGGAGTGTGGATCGAAAATTCTTATTGCCAAAAAAGTCCTGATCTTAATTTTTACTAGCTGCTACTATCTGCTTAGTTGCTACACATATTTCCTTAATTTTGTTCAATCTAACGTTTGTCCTTGAGTACAATTTTTGTAAACTGAGGCCTCAGACATAAGGCTTTTTGGAGCATAAAACATGCGAGATAGGACCTGATGGTAACCAACACTTTATCTTCATAGTTGTGTCCATTTTGAAATAGTCCTGCTTGTTTTGTTTCAATGATCAGTATGAAAATCCACCTGCATGTTCTGTTTGCTGTATAGTAAGCAACTTTTGAAAGCATAGCTATCCCATAGTAAGCAACTTTTGAAAGAATAGCTATCCCTTAAGCCACGGATTCAATCTCAATTTTTGGATACGAGTCGAATTGTTGTCTCATTTTGCTGCATGATGTACGCTGAGACAATACAGGATTCCATACATTTTGTGTGTCATGCATAAATTATTTTGGATTAGAGTGTCAATCTGTTAGGGAGTCAAATTGATTGTAACATACCAAGACTACTTTTGATTAGATTTAGTTCCAACATTTTGGCTCTATAGACAATAAAATTATAGTATCATTAAAACATTTATTTCCTGTCCTTAAATATAACATACTTGGTTTTGATCTCTCTTTAAATTGACTCTACTGTTCATTGTGTTGGTATTGACACTATCAACCAGTTCAATTTGTTGTGGTTGATTTCGTTGTTAAGCTTATGCTTACAACATTTTTCCAATCCAGATTGTTGACTACCTATTCATCAACTGATGGCGGCGTTATTCTGATTTGAAACAGTGTAGCCTATAAGGTTGTTATCATTCCCAAAATCAAAATCAAATGTATGGCAGAAAAAAATATAGCCAAGATGTTGTATAATGGGTATCCAAGTTCAAAGATCGTTTCAGCTATTCAATTGTTTAAGTTGAAAACAAGTTTGTCTCAATTTGTGTGGCATGTAATTATGAACTAAAAAACACAAATTCCATAGCAGGGATGCAGACAGTGTTGATAGATAAGCTGTGGACAATATAGCATTACCAAACTCTACATTCCCTAGTATAAGAGACGTTCTTGCTAATTGAAATTACATTCAATCTTCTAAAATTTTATTATAGGCTAGTATATGATATGATAACTAAAATCTTGATCATCTGTCAAAGGATACAGATTTTTCGTCTTCATCTTTCAGCGCATTTGTGATGAGTGACACTTGACTCATACTTAGCTTATCATTTGGAGAAGGATTGATGCATTTTAATGCCACCTGCAACAAGTTCACCATTCTTTCTTCAGAAGCACCTTGTGAGATTAGAGACCTATCAAAAACTTCTGCAGTCCATTCCTCACTGATGACTGAATTCACCCATTTAACCAAATCAAATCCATCATTTTTAACTACTTTTCCTGTCAGGAGTTCGAGAAGTATCACACCGAAGGCATATATATCAGCTCTGAAGGTGGCTGCTGGAGACATATTTTTGTTTCTGCGGCTTCTGATGTGAGAAATGACACCTTGATTTTCAGCCACCATTAAGCCATATTCGCTTATTTGTGGTTTCATATTCTTGTCAAACAGAATGTTACTTGATTTTAAGTTACCATGTGCTATTCCACTCTCACCAAGCTCCTCATGCATATAGGCCAAAGCTTCAGCTATCTTAGCAGCAACATCTAGTCTCCTCCTCCAATCAAGAGTGTGCCCACTTTGAGATCCTGAAGAAATTAAAGGTGAGTACAAATATTTGGCTACGTTTATTCGGAGTCTAAATTTCAATTCAGGCATATGTGCTTGTAGGTTAACAAATTAATTGCTTACTGTATAAACTTATTTATTGACAATAAGCACTTGATAAAGTGTTCGATAGAGCTTATGCAAACAACTTATTACATGTCCATAACTTGTAAAAAGAACTTATGGCTTATATAAAAATAGTTTGACTATATTGTCATTTAGACTATATAAATATCTTATAGATAAGTGCTTAGTAAGGTTGTTCATCCAAACGGGTCCATAGTCAAATAATAATTGTGATTAAATCATTTTCGTATAAGTTGTTAGTTGTTTTGATTAAAAAAAGTTCTTGATTGTTTTACTTTGCATTTCAATTGATGTAATAACACAGTAACACAACTTAATAATTAATTAGCAACTTACCATAGAGCAACATGAAGAGGCTACCATTCGGAAGATATTCATACGCCAGAAGCTTCTCTTGCTGAGAGCAGTAGTATGCAACAGGTGACATTACAAGAGTATGCTTCACTTGAGCTATCAAGTTCATCCTTCTCTCAAATTCATGCTTTGAAATTCCCCAATCCTTGATCCTCTTAACAGCCAAAAGCACACCATTATCTAACATAACCTTGTATAGGCTTCCATGTTTTCCTCTCCTAATCAATTCAGCAGGAGCACTTAACAAATCCTCAAATTGCAATCCCCTAAGCTTTCTACTTGAAAGAAGAACAAGACCTGATGTAGTCACTCCACTTTCCATAGATGTCATAGAATACTCTGATCTAACTCCAAGGCCATTAAACCAATTCTTTGATCCATTTGAATTTAATATCTCACTAAGCTTTTCACCACCAACAATAACAACACCTCCACTAGTGTCTTGTGACATGTCCTCCTTTTCAACATGATCTATTCCTGTTTCATTATTTTTGGACATGCATTTTCTTAACAACTTGAAGATCAAGAAAATTATGAAAATTAAACCAATAACTATGTAGCCTGAATAAATTGGCAAATCATCAAGAAATGGATTTTTCTTTTTGTCTTTTATAATGATTGGAGGAGGAGGTGGTGGTGGAGGCGGACACGACGAGTTTGAAATTGGTTTTCCACATAAATTTGGATTACCATAAAAGCTATCTGCACTAAATCTACCTCCAACATCAGGAACAGGACCGCGTAAATTGTTGTTAGAGACATTAAAAACTTCAAAGTTGGAGAAATCAAAATCAGGAATCTGACCAGTGAAGTTGTTGTTTTGAGCTAAAAAAGATATCAAGCTTGTAACATTAACCATATTTGGAAGGTTTCCAGTGAAGAGATTGTCCGAAACATGAAGGCGCTTCATGTTACGTAGTTGAGGAATAGAAGCAGGAAGATTGCCAGAGAATTTGTTACCACTAAGAAGCAAGTGTGTCAAGAACTTACAGTTTTCTATATCCTCCGATATAAAACCATGTAAGTAATTGTTGTCGAGGCTGAGGTATTGAAGAGTGTTAGCAATGCAAAGAGAAGTAGCATCTAGAACTCCGGTGAAATTAAGTTTTTCAAGAACTATGCTCTTAATGTATTGGTTGTTTGCGTAGCAAGTTACACCGTGCCAGTTATGAGTACATGGATCTGATGTGAGGTTCCAACCCGACATGGAATTCTGATCAGGTGGTTCAAGTTGATGCATGAATTTGACAAGGGTTTTTCTGACATTTTCTGATTCTGAATTGGTCTTTAGAAAAAACAGAAACAGAAAAGTGAGTATTGTCCAGAACCAGATTTGTTTTAGACTCATTTTCTTTTTTGCAGTGTTGTTGAATTAACGGTTAATTCTCTTCTTCTTCTTGAACTTGAAGTGAAGTGGCCCTCTCTCTCTATGTTATTTGGTCTATACTACTGTTAGTGTAGAATGAAATTAGATGACTTAAACTGAACTCTAAAGAGTAATTAATTAGTATAATAATAATTAAAAAAAAATGAAGGTCAATGTTCACATAAAGCCATTGTATCCAAATGGCCAATACAACTGCATGCAATAAAAAATCTTGTGATGTGTTGTGATTTGTGAATTGCATTGACATTAATGAAGAATTGTGGAAATGAGCCAAAGGGCAGAATGTAACAATAGGAGCATTAGAAGCTGCAGCCGGCATTTTGAAATGGTCATTGTGTCACCACTCAATGGCCTTTTCGTTAACACTTTCTTAAGGGTTTAACTCACAATGATTATTTATTTACAAATTTACAAATGTAAATACTATATTAAGTTGTGTTTTCTCCTTCATAAGAGTCCAACCTCTTTAATTAATCGGTTGTGTTATTTAGACACAAAAACTGACATTGTATCTCAATACTCTATACAAATGAGAATAAACGGTGTTGATGTCGGATTTGTGTATAGATCGATCTAATGTTTATAACATTCATTTGCGCTAGATCCATATGTCTCGCAACCATATGTTAATCTCTATAAGAGGTTCATATTTTATCTAGTGTTAATTGTTAATGCTAATTAAGCATGTAGAATGGGCAACTAATTACAAGTTTGACTTTTTGTTTCAACACTTCTGTCTCATATATATGTAAAAAAAATTAATCTCATCACATCGTCCCTTGTATCTTTCATATTCTCATTCGTTTCAATTAGTTTTTTTCCATCTTTTTACATAGTTCTTTTTTCCCTCTCATTCCTTTTATATTCCTAATTATAAAAGTCCAAGAAATATTTTAGGTCTAATGATTTGATTTTGGGACTAAAAGTCGAGGATTTTTTTTTGTCAAGTAGTCTAGTGGTTAGAGCTCACACAATTTAATTATGAAAAAGTGGAATGTCCAGGGTTTGAACCTCGGCCCCTGCATATAACATGCAATATCCCTACTAACTGAGTTAAACTCACGGGGTAATATAATTCGTATGTTAAATTAGACATTTTAGTGACTTGTTCTGCAAGTTATCTAAGAAAAAGCTACAAATTGTTGTATTTTTACCATTTATGCTTTACATGTCTGATTTCATCCCTTTTATGCAGGAAATGACAAGCAGGGAACAAGAAAGAAGCTTATGAACCAAAGTTTGCACGCTTAAGCGTCCACAGTGTAACAACCCGATTTTGTGATTATTTGATTTCAATTGTTTTATGTGTGTTTATTCATGTCTGTGTGCATTTTCATGAGTTTTTGTATTAGAAGGGTATTTTGGTAATTTTAGACTTATGGGTATTTTAGTCTTTTACGAGGAAGGGTAATTTAGTAACTTATGGTAGTAATTATTCTTTTAGCGTTTCTAGTTAGAACCGTCATTATTGTAAGAGATTAAGTTGTCGTTATAAATTAGTTAGAGCCGAGGTTTCTAATTAATTACCGTTAGTAAGTTAGAGTTAGCGGTTTAGTGTAATTAGATCCGAGCCCAATTAGTTTGTGTAGTTTAGGCTCATTAAGGGTTGTGAACATTTGACCCATGACTTTGAGCAAATAGGGTTAGAAAACTTTGTCATTCACACAACACTAAAGAATAGAGGAAAAGAGGCTAGAGAGAAGAACAAGAGAAGAGGGTTGGAGGCTAAAGGGGAGATTGATCCTATGAGCTAAAGTGAAGCTTGGGTTAGGATTCTTTGTGCTAGAGGTAAGAGGGATAGTTTTCACACATAATCTTCAATTTTTCATTTCTACCCATTTTCATGATTTTGATTAATTGAATTAGTGCTATGAATTCGTGCTTAGATGTTGATGATATGTTTGTAGCATGAATTACATGATAAATATGTAGTTGTTGTTGAATTAACATGTCAAAATGATTGAATATGAATATGTTGAGTTTATGTGAAAATTGTTGAGAAATGGAGTTGTGATGTTGAGTTATGTATGATTTCATGTTCAGTTGATGTTATGAACGATTGATGAACTGTTTATGGTTGATTTGTTGAACGGGAATCATTGTTATGGATTGAAGATGAAGTTTGTGGTTGTTATTGGTGTTTTGGGAAAATTATGAAATTTGATGAAATGAGTTAGATTGCTGTGTCTGATGCATGTTTTGAGTTCCTTTAGGTGTGTTATAATGATTGTGATCTATAAACACTTTCTGGAATACGTTTTTGGGATTTGGGTGTTTAAAATTGGGTTTTTGAGTGAAGAAGGGTCAAGAACCCGTGAGCAATGGTCTGCCCAGATGACTGTTCTCTCAAGCGAGCCTCTGTTCGCTTAAGCGAACTTTCATTGAGCTACCCAGTTCGCTTGAGCGAGCTGTAAGCGAGCTCCAAGCGAACAAGCCTTTGCTCTCGGCGTGCTGGTCGCTTAAGCGAACCAGACTTCGCTTAAGCGAATTGTGTCCTGTTCAACCCCATTTGTTTTTTGATTTATGAACCTTGAGATCTAACCGAGCATTCCTTAATGTTCCTTTTAACTCATATACACACTGTTTGCATACTTAATCTCACTGGAACTTCTCTATAATCGAATTGAATTGAATTTGTGAAATCGAACTTGATTTTGAATAATGCTCAAGAACATGAACTTTTCCAAAATGGATCTTGTTCAAAGAAACAAAGTGGGATCAGGATTGTACCTTGTTTATATGCATTCTAAAAATGATTTCAATTGGTTTCATCAGTTTATGTCTCGTTTTGTCTTGAAAACTTGAAATTTTGGGAAAAGTGACAAAGTGAGACGAACTTCATGATTTTTGTGAATTCATCGTGTTTGGTCAATGAAAGGCTTATGTAACCTCTACTGCACACAATTGTGACTTAAGAGTATACATGGCTTAGGCAATTAACCTTGTTTGGTTGGTTTGATTCATTGCTTCAATATTTTCAAAGTTGTGAATTGTGAGTAGAATTTTGTAGAAACTTAGTTTCAAGACCAATTGTTTCGCAACTTTTTATGACTAATCCTATATGGTTAAATGAAGACTTGTGAATGAATGATACATGTTGATTGTATGTTGGTGTGTGCATACTTGATGAACGATGATGATGATTGCATAATTATATATACGTATTGTTTGGTGATGATTGCATAATGTTATATGCATGTTGGTTGTTGAGGTGACTATTGTATGGACATATGCATTGAGTCGAGTCATATGTTCATGCATTCATTGTTTGGTGACGGACTTATGTCCAACGTAAGGCGGGGCGTGAAACCTTACATATGATGTTTTTGTTGCATCAAAGGTGACGACCTTGAGGAGACTTGGTACCACATGCATCTAGATAAGTCTAGAACATTGCATACATTTGTTTGGTGAATTGCATTAAGTCGTGATGTGTGGTTGATGCATTTAGTTCATGTAAACTTGAATTGATGAATTGGATGAATATTGGAATATTGAGTGATTGTATATATATAAAGATGCTTATACATTTTAGTATTCATTATACATAATATTCCCTATTATTTGCTTTGTGAATTATGTTGATGTAATGCTAACCCTCATTGGTTTACCACCTAGCTTTCCGTGCGGACGGGTAGATGGAGTGCAGGATTAGTAGCTTGTTTGCTTGATGTTGCCGAGGAGCAGGAGTCCTCTATTTCTTTTGCGCGCGTCTAGATTAGGGCTCTGATCTAGGATAGCGTTTATATGTTGAACTTTGTTTATTATTTGTTGATCCGAGGAGTTATGACATGATTTATTTATATCCGATGTTGAGGATGAGATTATGTATTTATTATCATGAGATTGGAGATGTTGTTTATATGTCGATATATTCCGCTGCTATATTTATGAACCATGATAATTTATGCTTGTGAACTTGGAAATTTGTTGTTGGCGTAACATCTATTTTTAAAATATATTTGTATGTTCGCGCGTTTTACCGCTTAATAAGAATAGGGTGTTACACACAGCACGCTTAAGCGTGCAAGTTCCAGTAGCCACAACTCTTCCACGCTTTCAGGACGCTTCCCACACACTTCCAAGATTTAAGCTGCACGTTTAAGCGTCCACAACACGCTTAAGCGTCTGAGTTCCAGAAAGCACTAGATTTTGCACGCTTCCAGCACGCTTAAGCGTAGTCCTTCATCCGCAGTGGATAAGGCACACGTTGCAGCTTCTCAATGGCCAACAGAAGATTTTCCAGCCGCACGCTTAAGCATCCTCCGCTCGCTTAAGCGTGCGCCGACAGCTTCAGCCATATAAATAGCCTTTCTCTCATTTTTGGACTTCTTCTTCATTTCTTTTTGCTATTTTTCCGATTTTTAGAGAGAGAGAGAGAGAGGGTATTTCTAGAGAGAGAAACACAAAGTAAGGGAGTTAAGAGTAGATTCAACCTAAGATTTGTTGAGACATCATGAATCTAGGCATGGAATCTTCATCTTTCCTTCATCCTTTGCCAAGCTTGCATAGACATATGTAGCTACATCTACCATTGTGGGTTTTGAGGTATTCAAACAAGCTATTATGTAAACTCTTGATATTTTAATATATGGTTCTAGCTTATTTATTCAATATTGTTGTTATTCTTGTATTTAAAGCTTTATTGAGATTTGAAATGATATTGACAAATACTTTTGGATCTAGGAATATAATAACAATCTATCTATGTTTTCATTCTAGACATGGGATTTAATCTTTAATAATCACTTTTAATCAAGAACTTAATGCTTTTGGATTGGTTAATAGATTAGGAAATCATCGATTAAACGATCTAATCGACTTTGTGATTGTTTAAATAGTTTGGGAAATCGACATTTAAACAATCCTTTAAAAATAACGATATCATTTGGACACAAATGATGTTGTTGAGTGATTGTGATAATATCGTTTAAAAAACTAGAATCCGTTATTAGATCGAGACATTGCAGTTGTTACGCTTGGTTGAATGTTTCTGACCCCAAACGAAATGACCCTGTCTCTATTCTATTTATTTTATGTCATATAGATAAATTAGGTTTATACAAACAAACATTTTAAATCCAAACACTTAAAATGATAAATAATGTTGAAATGTTTAAGATATAAGCAACTCACTATGGAAACGATCCTATTATACTCACGTGTATATAGTTTTATGACATGTAAATATCTTACATCAATAGTCGAAGAAATTTTTTATAATAACTAAAACGAAAGATATATTTATAGTGAATAAAAATATATTTAACCGTAACAATAATGATGCAAGGATGCTGATTTTTTAACACCCCTGCAAAATTCAATAGACATCTAATACCCTCATTCCCTCCATCTCTCTCCATCACCTACCCAATAAATCTATCATGCCAGTCTTCTATTTCTATCTACCTCAAAGTGTTGAATAACATTACACTGCAAAGAAAAAATTTCATCATGTAATGCATGAACATGTGACCGACTGACCGTCAAAAGTAACTAACGATGGAGTACATTATACAGCATGAAGTTGTTTGGTTTTGGACCACCAAACACTCCTGTCATGGACCTACGCCACACATAATAAATGTGTCAACTTCACACCGAATCCCTAACCATAAAGAAGTGTTCAAAACAAGAAGAAAAGCACAGAAAATAAAATATTTTATCAAAATGAATTGCATGATTAAATTTGCACGATTTATTTTAATTATTCATTCAAATACTTTTAACATTTAGCATTTAAAGTTGGCCTCAATCTGAAAAATATTAGGTATCATTAGTTCTTTGATTTAGATTGCCCTCTGCGTGAGTGAAAAAATATTTCCCATTTGCTACAACATAACTCAAATGTTTTTAACATTTAGCAACTAGATTAGAGAGTGTAAAAATAGCTTTAAAGACATTCAATCATATTTCACGTGATATTATACTATTCTATAAGATATTTTTATAGGTACGGTATTAATAAATGAGCAATGTTATATCTCTAAAGAATTCTAGAAGAATAAAGAGCAACCAATCACAATGCACTATTTGCCACAATTCAAGGAGGTGTGGGTTAAAAATAGGAATTGAACAAATAAATCATGCAATTAAAACTTGTCAACCATTTCTTGAAAAAATTTTGATGTTATTTTTCTAGATAAATAGCATTTTCCTTAATAAATTGATGTGTTATTATTAAGAAGTTGGTTCACATTCAATTGATAAGGAGTTGACTTAATCATAAGGTTGTTAGATTAACTTCAAGTATCAATGTGATGATCTTTTTGATGAGTGACCAATCTATAAATATATTTATAAGTATTCTTTGAGGATTACTCTAATTCTAACGAGTCTCAGAACCCAATTCACCTAACTTTTTGTTATAAAAAAAAGTGACATGTTACTTTAAATGAAAACAATGTTGATATATAATGTATGCTAATATATAGAATTATTTTGAGCTAAATGAATTATTCAAAAGAAGAAAAAAAAAACGAAATGTAATTAGATGTTAATGAAGGATATCAAATGAATGATTTTGATATTCATCATGATACTACTATGTACAGTAGAAACTCTTTAAATTAATACTCGGTAAATTAATAAACTCTCTAAAATAATAAATTTGTCCGGTCCCGACTTGAGACAATGTAAAAAATTGAAAAACTCGATAAAATAATAAGATAATAATTTTTTGGGAGATCCCTTTATAATTTTCGGTCCCAAGAAAATCATAAATTAATAATTCATAGAAACTGAAAAAAATATATATATTACACCTCTATTGAAATATGATTCAATAGTTGTCTGTTTTCCAATGCATATGAACACAATAGTTACTAATTTACGTTGAGTCCTAAGGTTCGCGGCAATACTGATTTTATTACCTATATTGTTATTCGAGTAACGTTGACAATACTGATTTTAATATACCTTTATTGTAAACTTTTTTTTTTCCTTAATCTCTTGTTGCGTTGGTGAAATAAATTCCACAACTGCAATTGTTTTGGGCTGGCTAATGATACTTCTCCTCTTCACCCTTATACTCCTCTCATAAAGAAGATTAGGCAATTCCACAACTTGGATTTGGAAGACAACAAATGTGCATATTTGCTTGCCAAAATAGGTGCTTCCTCATATTGTCCTCCTCACCTCAATCATTTTTAATAATTGATGCCTTAGATGTTGTTCTTTCACGAGCTTAGTTTGTCTTTATGTTTTGTTTCTTTTCCTTTCCTTCGTATAAAAAAGCACTACATATAATCTCTTTTCAAAAAAAATATTTACAGCTCAATCTAATCTAATTAAAAAGACTATAAATACACCATAAGTAAAAAAAGTATTAAAAACCAATGTTTTACAATTTCTTCCTAAGAAAATCAAATGTCATGAGAGGCCAGGCCACTATTAGTTAATAAATACATGCAAATTATGTGATGTACGATTATACCGTTACTTGCTGCAAATACATACAAATTATGTGATGTACGGTTCTACCGTTAGTTGCTACTAATCACTAACAAGTCCATTTCTAAATTTAAGAAAACTTGAAAATTTAGAAGGACCACTTTCAGGTCCAAACGGAGGTGGGAGTGGGACTGAGGTTGATGTACGAGTCTCTGTTTTTAATGCGGAAAGGAAATTGTTAAAATTAAAACTACAAAGTATGGTCATATTTTTACTTTTTCCTTTTCAATGTACATTTTTTTTCCGATTCAATATCCTTTTATTAAAATGATTATTCTTTATTTATGATTTTATTTGCTAATCTTTCTTTTTACAGATCTATTACACTTTTCAAGAGTGTTACTTTTCAACTCAAAAAATAGAAAATTGTACGAAAACAAAATTAAATATATTTTCTAATAAAATAGGTCAAATTTGTTTTTTATTCATAAAAAATCCTAACAAATAAGAGTTAATTTGGTATTATGGTGACATCTAAATATATGTTTGGTTGTTTTTTGTAAAAAACAAATATAGGTTTGCTTTCACGATGAAAGCACCTAGATCACAAACGCTATCTCCTCATGGTATTTCACCTTCAAAAGTGTCCTTCCTTCTCAATGCAAGGGCATCCATCCATCGCATTCTTATCGATCTTGTACCAACAAGAAAAAAGAATGTGCGAACACGCAACTGAATCCCTTGCTTGTTCGCTTCACATTGGCTACACAAGTGGTACACTTAACGTCAAGCCAATCTCAAAGAAAAAAGTGAACTACACACAACTACATATGTGAACAAGGGGAGACAAAATCAACGATGTTATCACTCTTCTCTTATGAAATTTCTAGTTATAGAAATAGATCATTTGTAAACCAGAATCTTAGGATACCACCACTAATAGATGGAAAGGACTGAAGACTTGAATATCATCCATACATGCATCCACCTACAAAGACTAGCACATCACATACATATGCGGCAAAGGGGTAGCTAAAACGACAACTTTAACTCAAATGGGACTCACATCCACATAAACAAACAAATTATAAATTATAAGATGTGAAGTTTAATGCGACAACTATTGACAATTACAAACACGGAAACAAACAAAGCATAATAAGAAAGAGTTGTGCTATTTATTACGACAATTATCGACAAGAAACGCAAGAATCCCTCTTACCAATTTTTACAGAATTTGATGGAATACAAGGAGTAGAAATAGCCAAAGTCAATTTTTAATGATGTATGTGGTCCATAATATAGATCGCATACATCATTAATTGAATGAATCTAAAAAAATCAAATTTACTTATAATTAACAGCAGAGAAAATATTTATTCTTCACTTTGGTGGAGCGATCATCCGTAACAATAAGCATTTTTGAACAAGAAATCTCCAAAAGTAAGATGACGTGATAAAATAATAAATTTTGATTTGTTATAACTTGTTAGGATAAAAATCAATCCTTAATTAATACTAAATCCTATAATATATAACCAATAATACACTACTTAATAAAAACAACATTTTGAATGACGTGAGTCAAGATAAATATATCTTGAAATTGAATGACGTATATTAGACTAAAAAAAGAAATATAAGAAAGAAAAGCAATTAGTAGTTAGTACATAGAGAGCCCCCCAAGCCAGCAAGCAAGTAGTGAATGAGTGAGAATCATGTGAAGTGCCGCCACATAAACACACACTCTCTTTCTCTCTCTCATCTAACAAAACAAAACACCCATTTCATTTTTCCTATCTATTTTCTTTTCTGTAAGTAAATTATCTTTCAGATTTTCTTCTTGTTAGTTGCAACAATGGCTTCAACAGCCTCAAGATTCATCAAGTGCGTAACAGTTGGAGATGGAGCTGTAGGCAAAACCTGCATGCTCATTTGCTACACCAGCAACAAATTCCCCACTGTATACTTTCTTTCTCTTCTTCATAACATCAATTAATTTAACTCTTTCACTTTTTTTTTCTTTTTTTTTTTATCATTTTTATTTACCCTATTGTTGCTTATCAAAATCATCAGGATTATATTCCTACAGTGTTTGATAATTTTAGTGCAAATGTCGTTGTGGAAGGCATTACTGTCAATTTAGGTCTCTGGGATACAGCTGGTATGTTCACTTACTCACTCTTGTTAAACTACCTTGTTTATGTTATATAGCGTATGTCTCTTTCTGCTGTGACAAAAATTGATTTTGATTAAAAACTGAGTTGAACGTAAAATGATTTATGTTTGGATATGTTCGTATAAAAGCTAGTTTCGAGATAAAAATCAATTATAGAGCAAAAACTACAAATTCCAGGTTCTATTTGGAATCAATTTGCGAGGCAAAATCAATTATAATGTTTGGTTCTATGGTGAAAGAAAATTGATTTTGAGCATATTGATTCTAGCTAAAATTGAGTTTAAGGTAAAATGATTTATGTTCGGAAACATTTATGTAAAAGTGAGTTGAACGATAAATTTGAGTGTAAAAACCAATTTTAGAATCAGAAACTACTATTTCTGGAGGCAAAATCAATTCTACTCTGGAGAAACAAAACAGGTCAAAATCAATTCTACATCCCTAAAATCAATTTTGGCTCCTTCAAAAGTTGAACCGTAAATGTTTACATCTCTTGAATCAATTTTGACATTTGTAAAAGTGAAACTAGACATACATAGTTGGATTAAAAAGAAAAGGAAGAGGATGCAGGGGCAATGTTTAGAAATTCAATTTCTGGTGTGGTTGATTATGTCAATTTGATAAGTTTGTTGTGTTTGTTTCTAATGTATTCCTCAGGGCAAGAGGATTACAATAGACTGAGGCCTTTGAGCTACAGAGGGGCAGATGTCTTTGTCTTGGCTTTTTCTTTAGTTAGTCGCGCAAGTTACGAGAATGTGTTCAAGAAGGTATGCTTTTATGCCCGTGTCTCTAAATTATCACTTTTGCATGTCTTTCAGATGTCTCTTTTGTTCTCTAATTTATTGTATACACTGTTCAGTGGATCCCTGAACTCCAGCATTTTGCCCCTGGCGTCCCTGTTGTACTTGTTGGAACCAAATTGGGTAAGTCGTCAATCACTTATATCATTCTCATGCTAATGTGTCTTCTAATTATGATTGTTTTCCTGCCAAACTCTTTATAAAGCAATATTTAGATGTGAGAAAATGTGACAGAGACTAGAAATCCAGCACTCGACTATTCCCTTTTGATACCAGAGCAATAGCAACTGGCCTGTATTCTTAGATTAGAATCTTAAACTGGTATTTAGTTATATTGAAACATATGCTATTGGTCTATTTTCACGACATAATTCCTTAAAAATATGCACAAAGTTTTGATCTAAACTATGCATACTTTTTAAAACTTCATTACAAACTCATTTAAGATAATTTTTTTCTTAAGGATGCTATTCATGTTAAATGGTCATATAATTTCAAGGCAAGGTAAGCTCCAAACTTTTCTACACGTGTCTGTTATGGTGAAAACACATTTTATTGTTCGTCTACCGTATTACATGTTAGTAATCCATTAAGGAATCTCATCTACAGAAAAACATTCTATTGTAACTATTGAGACTTCACATTTGATGAGATCTGGCCTGAAAACATGTTTATAAGTAGAAGGTATTCATTAAATCCACTTTTGTAGTAGGACTGAGTTAGGCCCAACCCAAATTTTGAGATGGTATAACAGATTAACAGTATCCAATATTCGTTTGGCCACCTGTTATCAGGCCACTGAGGCCACGCTCCAGATGTTTACTCCTTGGTGTGAGGGGGGTGTTCAGCGTCCCACATTTGATGTTATATGGCTTGAAAATGTGTTTGAGTGGGAGGCATCCATCGCCTCAAAAACTGTTTTGTAGGATTGAATTATGACCAACCCAAATTTTAAGAGTAACAATTTTCATTCCATTGATTGCTTATATGATCATCACACAAAGGAAGTCTAAGCCAATTTACCTAAATGAAAAACAAAGATGGAAGTCTGGAGACCATTAACTGTAAGATAACCTATCTGTTGAATGGAAAAGAGGATAGCAAGATTTGAAAGAGACAAAGTATGGCAGTTATAAGCTACATAATCACAATTGAATATGCCAAACGATTGTTCTGGTTCTTTCCTGAATTTGTTCGCGACTCATTTGTTGCTTTAAAGAACTTAATGGTTAAATTAAAAAAAAATCGCTATCTCTCCTATTCATTGTGGAAAGCACTTATCCACTATTATCCAGACTGTTTTTTTTTTCTTTCCATTTTTTACTTTCGATATATTCCAAAATATGAAGTAACATATCTTCTATATATAATATTTCTCCTTGAGACATGGCTGTGCAACATAAAACTAGTGCGGAAGAAAAATATGACCACAAATTGTTTTAAAAAATCACTCTGGAAATCTATGCTTTATGAAGTGGTAGTTTTGATGTGCATTTTTACTGATCACTGCATTAATACTGTGTTTTTTATGAGCATACAGATCTCCGAGAAGACAGGCATTATTTGGCTGATCATCCTGGCATGGTGCCGGTGACTACTGAGCAAGTACAACTCTTCCTTTATTAGCTGTGTATAGAGTTGAACATGCAGTGTTTTCTGAAACCGTTGGCTTTTGTTCATAACTAGGGTGAGGAACTCCGTAAGCAGATTGGAGCTACATATTATATTGAGTGCAGCTCAAAAACTCAGCAGGCATGTTTACTCTGCCATCTAATTCTTGCAATTCTTCATTGTTTCAAGTTGGATATAGTTGTACCACTGATTGTCATCTAAAGAAACTCCCTACTAGCACTACGAAGTGCTACACTTAGTGGTGTGTCTTCTTTGTGCCCACACCACTAACTTCCTGGGCAAGAAAAATGTTATGAAATTCAATATACATGTTTGTTTGTTTGTCACTGTATAATGTTCAATATTTTTTAAAATTTTATAACATGTGAACATTCAATAATAAGGTCATGCCAAATGACAATGCCGTTTTATTTCATTTTCCCACTTGACGTTTGATATAGCACAATTTATTGGTGTCTCAGTTTTGTTGATAGTCAGTCTTCTTCATCATTTATTCAGTAATTGATGTTTTGTTTAAAGTTCCTCAAGAAATTGATTTATTCATAATACAATTGCAGAATGTGAAGGGAGTTTTTGATGCTGCGATTAGGATGGTCATCAAGCCTCCACAAAAGCAACACGAGAAAAGGAAAAAAGCTCGTCGAGGCTGTTTCCTGTCAGTACACTTTCTCTGTATTATATCAACTGCTTTATATTTGTTACATGTTACAACTTTCCATGCACACTTCATCATTTGTAATTTTATGTTTTTGTTGACAACATCCCCAAGTTTATATTTTATTAGTTGTTTGTCCCTTGGTCAAAAAATTATTGTTAGAATAGCCACTAATATGATATAATACTAATTAGGTACGGAAACTGATACTAATGAAAGTTAATGAATACGGTAGCAACTCCCATTAGTTTAACCACCTTTACAAAAGGGGGATATACTCATTAGGTAGCAGTTGTGCTGTGTGCTGTCTAGCACTTTACAATAATAAATAATATCAACATTAGAATACCAAAAAAGTTGTATACAAGATGGTCCTTTGCTTTCAGTGTTTGGTTACAATCACGTGTCCTTATTAGCTTTTTAGTTGAAGATTTTGAATAGTTCATAATTCTATCTTGTGGGTTTAATCCATCTCATTGAAAATGCAGAAATGTCCTCTGTGGAAGGAGTATCGTTCGTCATAAATGAAACTCTTCAATATTCAATCCCAAATTCCAAAAGCTTTATGTGCCATGGGGAAGCAGTTTGCAGAAATTTTAAGCTTGACGTAAAATCATTTTTTGGAGTTTGCAGTATAGTATAGCATTATAGCTACTTACATTTGACCGTTTTCAGTTTTAGTTTCTTGATAGGTTTATATGGTTTGAGGAATTATGAAATATATGCAGCTTATATATTGTAAAGAAATGACACAATTTCTTGACCAGCTACCATTTTGTTTGAATTACTATGTACATATAGCTTAGCAATTGTTTGGTCCAGACAGACTAATATTTTGCAAGCATTTCGATTGAGATTTTCTCCGGCCATTTGTTCTAAGGAGCGTCACATGTTTAATTAATATATGATATTATTTTTATCATCATTTAAGAAGAGCATAATAGGTTCCTTATTTTGATCAGTCTGCAATATCATCATCTAACTCACAGGATTTAGTCCACAACTTATGCAGGAAATTTTTAATGTTTTTTTATATATGGTCAAGATCGAATAAGAGAATAAGGATATTAAGCCGGTGTTTCACTTCTCATTCTATTGAATCTATGATCAATTCAATACTGTCGATGAAATTGAAAAGTTAAATTTGAGGTTTCGATCCTCTTTGCTTTGATGTTCGATTTGCGGCAGCTTTGGTTGTTGGACATCCAACCAACTTCGATGAAAGGCGTCGGTATTAGTTAGTATTAGTCTTGAACTAGTTAGTTGAACTGCCCCCATGAGCTCCCATGAGTTTAGCTCAGTTGGTGGAGACATTGCATTATATATGCAAGGGTCGGAGTTCGAACCCCAAATTCTTCACTTATTCACCTTAAGAGATGAATTTATAGCCACTAGACTACTTGACAAAAAAATAATGTAACTTGAACAACTGTGGAAGCCACACGACAGGCAAAAAGAATTCAGGAGAAAAAAAATGACAATGAACTCTGGTTGGCAAACCAGTCAATATTCCACGGTAGCCATAGAATCAGAGTTGCTGTCTTTGTTACATCGAGGACCAGAACTTTTTTCATATCTTCAAACGAGTAGACTTGTTACGATAAACAATTTAACTCTTATGCAATGCAAACACATGCTTACGATAGTTAAAAGACTAATATGAAGTAAACTGGGATATTTCATGGTATCGGGTAACTATGTCATACATATAGTTTATAGTTTATGCCGCCCAGATATGTTTTGAAATGTGATAATTGTCTCTTCCATATATTACATCAACTATAAGAGAAGAAAACTTTCAGCTGCCAAATCTTGTTGGTCATTCAGCTAGTGTGCATTATGTATATATGTGTGCAACAGCAAAAGGAAGTTTACATAACATTTTAAGTTTTGACAAAGAAAAGGACATTATGCTTAGAAAATTGCAATTGCTCACTGACACCCAAAATTATCCAAAACAACTCCAACTACAATTAACTACGATTTGGGATGTTCTTTTAAACCTATTTAAAAAATGGTTTAACCGATTTAAAAAGTGTCGAACAAGTTAACTATTGTTTTGCAGCGAACAATAGTTAATTGTCGTTGAGTAGGTGCTTATCAACAATTTCTAGGTGTCTAAAGTGATCCCCTTATACTTAAAAGAGGGTCAAGACAAGGAAGTTTTTGGTCCACCACAAATACGAAGCATGGATCCATATTTATTTGATAATTTCTTTTCCCACCATGCTTACTTCTCGCACTCCAAATTCTCAATTTTGTCCCGTTCATATTATATAATCAGAAGCATTATATATATATATATATATATATATATATATATATATATATATATATATAGGGCTATATATATATATAGGGCAGGATCCGTTGACACCAGGTGTAACCAAATCTTAACCGTTGTAAGTGATTGATCTAAGGATTAACAATATGTCAATAATAAATAGAAAGAAATCACATGATAATCAGAAAAGGAAATTATCTTAGTGAGATATTGCTTGATTTCAATTAATTATTTTTTTCCCTCTCTCTTATTAAAATACGACCCAAATATTATGTTTTTGATTGACCTGCAATTATTATTTTTTAAATGTGGCACTTTATTCTTGGTGAAAACCGAAAACAATTCGATTCGATCTACGTGTTTGTAAAAAAAATGCACTTTGTTTGTCGTAGAATCTCAATATATATTGTTTGATACCACTTGTGTGTTTTCATGTTGTAATAAGGATTAAGATAGACATTCTTTTATTTTTATTTTTATTGAGTAAAAATGGTCTCCTTCCCCAAAAAACTTTATTTATTATTTTAATTGAGTAAAAATGGTCTCCTTCCCCTAAAAACAATGGTCCCCTTGTTTTTCTGGGTAAAGACTGAAATTATTTTTAACAAACTAGTATGAAAGAAAAAACTTGCAATTGCAGCGGTAAATTGATACGACAATAACACAAACAATATAGTTTCATATTTTGAGAAGAAAAAATAATTAATGAATCAAGCAATATCTCACATAAAGTTAATTTCCTATTCTAATCATTATGTGATTTCTTTTCTTTTTCTTTATTATTGATGTAATATGAGTCATTAGATCTTTTAATACTATCGGCGGTTAAGATTTGGTGTAAGTCTCAAGACTTACACCTGGTGTCAACGGATCCTGCCTCATATATATATATATATATATATATATATATATATATATATAATGGAGAGGGATATATTGACTCCAAGAGTAATTCTAAAGAGTTACTCCACATCCTCACCCTCCATTTTATCGAAATTTAATGGACTAGATTTAATTCTTATTACCAATCATGTGGCCTCATTTACCTTAGCAATTCTCACAATATTAATTATGGTTTTCTTCTTTTGACTTGATCAATATTTCCCTTTTATAAACACAATTAATTATTGGTAAAGAAAATATAATCTCTAATTATTTTTTACAAACTCCTCTCTTCTTCCACTTGTTCATAGATTTTTTTTTTTTTTTAAAAACCTACAACTATTTCACGATTCACAATTTAAATTACATATAGTTTCCTTAATACCCTTTATTATTTAGAAGGAGTTGATGCTTCCATAGTTTTTTATTTTGGATTATCCATACATCCTTTTTAGAAATGCTTATTATTGATTTTATTCTCTTTGACAAGTGTATTAATTGATCGCTGGATTTTAAAATTTGAGTTAGATGTTTGTATATTTCAATCATGAAGTTGAATATCCATAGATTTAATTTTGTTAGAAATGTTTTTTTAGTTGAAGATATTTTTAGACATGATGTAAATTTGTGAATTGCTGGTAACATAGAGTATAGCAAGTTAGGCATCGAAAAAGGAGGAAGTTGAACCAAAAATCTCCTCACCTGATCATTAATATATTTTTAGGGGATGATTATTAATATTTATTGAGTCAAAAGAAGGAAATCATAATGGTAATTAATATTCTTTAAAAAAAACAATCCTAATTAATATTGCATGAATGATTAGGTAAATGAGATCACATGATTATTAATAAGACCTAAATCTAGTCCATTAAATTTTGATAAAATGGAGGGTGAGGATATGGAGTAACTCTTTAGAGTTACTAAAGAGTTGCTTTTGGAGTCAATATATCTCTCCCCATATATAATTTCAGATTTTATAATCTGAAAATCCAGAAGACTATATTACTATAATCATGTTTAATAACCTTTCAACAAATCGAATCTGAAAACAAACTTAATAATTCGGTTTGTATAATCTGGTATGCATTAAGCCTCCATCTGTCCAATTTTTAACAACAATGACAGTCATTATATTGACTCATTTCGAATTATATAATTTTAATGCTTATTTAATTTGTAGATATGATGAAAAATACTATTTTTATTTTTTATTTTTTAATCATACTTATTAGATTAGTTTAATGGCTAAACTGCACTATTCGACCCTAAGTTTCAAAATATTGCGATTTTGGTCCTCTATTTAAAAAATTACAATTTTGGTCCCTTTCGTATCAAAATTGCTGAGAAGACGCCACGTGTCCCAAAAAAGAGACCATAATCGCAACTCTTTGAAAGATCGTATTTCCCTTATGTTAGGAGTCAAAAGAGCATATTTTCCTAAACATGAGGTCGCTTTTGTTATTTTTTTCTTCGTAGAGGGCCAAAATCGCAACTTTTTAAAACTTAAGGGGTGAAAAGTGCACTTTAGCCTAGTTTAATCTATATTTTTGCTATAACATTTATTTCATATTTCAAACTAGTTACAAACCCGTGCTTCGCACGGGTTGAATAACATATCTTATAAAAAAATTGTTACAAAGGAAAAATGAGCAAATCAGTGAATATTGCACATAACTATACCATATAAAACGTCAGTTTTGAATTTTCTGTCTTGAATTTCCTTAAATGTCTTAAAGCAAAATTTACGAGTAGGAATGTTAGTTAACTTGTCATCCTTCAGCACATTTCTACCAGAACCAAAAACAACCTTAAAGGGATGGTCAACGGGCTTAAATGCAATGTCATTATCAAACACATGACAATTATACAAAGTATAAGCCTTGCTTTCCTCGACCAAAGCCTTCCAATGCTCCAATTCTCTATCTCGAGTTATTACATGAACTCGATCACCATAAATTCGAGAAAGAAACAAAAAAACATGAAATAAATCAAAACGTACACTAATAAGTAACATTGATAAATCATAAAGGAGATTACAACAAATCTTAAGTAACTCTCTAACCATTGCATCACAAATAATGAGCTTCATAAGTTGATTCTCATTGCTACCACTCACAATCCAAGAATCAAGCACTCTAAATCTATTTTCCAAATGTCCAAATCATTTTTGAGATCTTTAATGTAGTTATAATCCCTTGACATTGAAATCCCTATATAGAAGCACAACAATACATCATTTAATTTTATTCTCATTGTTCATTATGATATTGAAAGAAGCTAACATATTTCTGTGTGATCAATTTTTGTATTAACAAATCAACCTGATCTTAAATGCACAAAATTTTTGTATCATCAACTTTATGGACCTCAATGATATGACAAAAACAAATTTAAACCAATCAACCTTTGTACAGCTCAATAATATAAGAAAGAATAAACCAAATATGAAAATTGTTACACCTTTAGAAATACTCACAAAATCAAACAGCTAATCAATGTACTATATCATCAATTTGGAAATTTAATACCACAGGTTAAAATATTAGCTAATCAAGGTACTACATCATAACCCAGATGCATCAATTTTTTTCAACTATAGTACCAGAAGGTAAAATAACAATTGTGACAAAACTTTACCATGCGCTAAAATTCAATCATCATGACATCTACTATATTCACATGCATGCATTTATTTAGACCATGAAAAAAATGCATCAAATGCAAAAACAGGATCGCAACAACAAACATGCAAACATGACAACTTCAACTAAAAAAAATCATCTTTCTTGAAAATAAACCCATAATGAAAAACAAAACACCTGAAAATTAAAGGGAGATTTTTCGGCAGCCGTGCAACATAACAATTTCGGGTACATAATCCACTAACAATCGGGAACAAAAAGCAAAAAATAAAACCCTTAAAATGCAGAATCATAAAAAAAGGAAGAAAACCACCTTTGATGAAACAGAAACTAAAACATTGTCGAAAAATGAACCCCTCAAAATGAAATGAAAATGCAAAACAAAAGAAACAACAAAATATTTGAATAGGAGAAATAATTTAAGGAGGCTCAAATAATAACATAAATAATATCAAATAGTTTATTTTTTCTTTTTCAATTATACTCCATCCGTTCCAATATAAAGTTGAAATAATTTTTATATTGACTTAAAATAATTAAAAAGATGTGTACGATATTTAGAAAATTGACAACTGTTTGTCATGAGAGAAAGCGCGCAAAAAAAAAAAGGAATTTGTTTGAGAAAAAGATAATAACTGACAATTGTTTGTTACGTGAGAAAGATGACTTATTAAATTTATTTGAAAGATAAAGTGTGTGCAAAAATATATGAAATTATTGGTGGATTAGAATGAGGGTATAATAGGAATAAAATATGCAAAAATACACATCACTTTTTTTGTGTTAATTTTCTAAAAAGACACTTAAAAAGGAACGGAGGGAGTATTATATAGCAAATTTTGTTATAAGAATACCATTTTTTTGGTGACTTTTAAACATATAAGAATTTATATTATTTGACATTATATTTGCTACATTGTTGGTGTCATTGAAACAGACATGTTTAGTTTTTTTGAATAAGAAAAATATATGCATAGTTTGTTACAATATAAAGGTGCAAAATATATATAAGTATATTTTTTTTAGGCATCTATACTTGTATTTTTAATTAAAATCAAAATTTTATAAAAATAAGCATACACTTTATGCAACGCTAAAAAAAATTACACGCATTAGCATAACAAAAAATAACAGATAGACGGATATAAAATATTACTGTAAACGCTAATGCGAGTGTATATATATTTGCGAGGTTGAAGATAGGAAATAAAAATACTTGGTATCATTAAATGACAGCGTGAATAAAAATATTTGTTAAAAAGATAATAAAATTCATCTGAAATTAAAAAAAATTAAGGGCCCGTTTGTTACAGATTAAAATAAAATTGATTTTGACATAAAATAATTTAGAGATTATATTTTAGAGATTTTATGAAAGATCAGAATCTATTTTGCGTTTGTTTAAGGTAATAAAAATCACTCTTTTTAAACAAATAATCTAGTTTGTTTGGATACAACCATATAAGAGAGATTTTTCGTTGCAACATTATAGTTCAATCTTTTAAACCATATTGTTTCTCTCCTTTAAAAAAATCTATTTTTTGAGAAGCTGCTCTTAACAGCTTCTCGTTTGAAGCTGTTTTTAGATTCTGATAGATGCAAAAATCTTAAAAGTGATTATTTTTCTTAAAAAAACTATAACAAACAGACTCTAAATGGAACGGTTCAAAAAAAATAAAAAATAAAATTGAAGAAAAAAACATATTGAAATATAATATTAAAAAATAAAAGAAAAGGTTCTTAACATGAGTTGAAGAGAGGTGCTTGTAAAATAAATTGTCGACAAGTAGTTTTTTGACATAACATTCACCAACTTTTGGCCAAAGCTCATTCCATTCAATTTTATGCATTAAAAAAATATACTTTTTAGGAAGTACTTAATTTGAGTTGTTTAATTTTGGCTCTAGTATCAAACATTTTGGCTTAACTTCTCCTTAAAATTGTAGAGAAGTTGAAAATGTCGGATCAAACGGTGCCTTAATCTCCCACAACGGTAGTTTAGAAGCAATTGAATTTAGGATTATTTTTATTCTTATAAAATAAAAAAGAAAATAATTTAAAATAAAATATAGAATTTATAATATATATATATATATATATATATATATATATATTGGGATGATGTGACACTCTTCAAGGTTAAGGAATTTTTGAATTACCAAATTACCCTTATAAAGGGCAAAATTGAAAATTTATGTGGTATCAATTTTATTAAATAGTTAGTAGATCGTAGTTCACAACTCTTTTTTTGAGTTTGAACTATCTCGGTGAAAATGCAGAAATATCCTGTGGGAGGAGAGTCGTTTGTCATAACTGAAACATTTGAGTATTCGATCAAAAATTCCTAAAGCTTTATGTGCCATGGGGAAGTAATTTGCAGAAATTTTAAACTTGACATAAATCATTTTTTTGGAGTTTGCAGTATAGCTACTTACATTTGATTGTTTTCAATTTTAGTTTCTTAGATAGGTTTATATGGCTTGAGGAATTATGAAATATTTGCAGCTTATATCTCATAAAGAAATGACACAATTTGTTGACCAGCTACAATTTCGTTTGCATGTAATGGAATTATGTACATACAACTTAGCAATAGTTTGGTCCAACCAGCCAGACTAATATTTGCAAACTTCGTAACAATATGATAGACTCCTATTAAATGACATCTAATTTAGCATCGGATGAAATCGAACATGAGACCTCGAGGAAGAGCACACTCTTAAGTTTCAAGTCAATACCATCGGACCAACCTAAGTGGTTCATTGTTTGTTTACTTTAATGTTAAGTTTTAACGGATTTTGAAGACCCCATGGAATATTTACTCCTATGTGACACAGTAAAACTATATTTGTATTTTTTTGATAAAGCACAGCAAACCCATATCGATTGAGTGACATAGCAAATCCAATACTATTTCTTTATCTTTTGATAAAGCACAAAAAATCTATATCGATTTGCATATGTTCTCCCTCAGCACATGGTGAGCACCAACAACCATATCTCCTTTCTCCAAAGACTGTAAGGTCACACACTCACATTGGTTTTGTGACTCGTGACCCTTCATTTTATATGGCCAAACCCATGTAGATGATTATCACGGACCTCTATTTTTTATTGCTCACGATGTTCCTTGTCATTTGTTTTATATGTAGTATTACTAACTAGAAAATTACTTTTCTCCTGTTCAAAGTTGTTCATCTTCTTGATCCAGCTGGGGTTAACCCACGTTTTGGCATTTTTTAGCGATAGTTAACTCACGCTGGCACTTTGATTGACCCGACTTAAAAAGTGATACTGCTGGAAAACATCGAGTGAATTAACTCCTGTTGAGTCAAGAGAATGAACAGTTTTAAAAGGGAGAAGTGCAATATTCTATTAACTACTAACCAATTGGACACTTTCACACCACTTTTTTTTGTGAAACATTAATCTGTTCATTACGTTTTGATAGTTTTAGTGGCTACTTTATCAAGCTAATTATTTCCTATCTTTTATGATTATCTAATTAGAAATGTAATGCTCCAACCTATATGATTTTGACATGTCTTTAGGTGCAAGAGAAAGGTGACATAGACATATAAATATTGCTACGAAAAGGACAATATGTTAAGCATCTCAAATTCCTATTAGTTCGCTCTCAAGCTTCAAATCAAATGCAAACCCCTTTTTACTTTTGTCTAATAGAGACAAGTTGGCAGGGGACCAATCAATATATCCAACTAATCTTTTTCAACCTGGTATAATTGAGACAATCATGTGGCAAAAGAAATTAAATTTACAAAAGAGTAGATGATAATTCCCATGTGGAAGAGGTAACTATGGATCTTTGATTAATTGATTTTATCTGCGAATATCACCAAATATTTGTTGGAAATATAGCACAATTGATGTAAGAATATACAGATTTATGTTGAAGAGGGTTCGCTGCAGCAATCGCTCTATGTAAGATGCTAGCTTGGGTCGGTCTATTTATCTTGAGTCTATCTCTATTGTCCGTCATATCTACACAAAAAATAAAAATCAATGAAAAATTTATTGAGGCATTTCATCAAATACTTAAAGCCAACAAAGATGAACTTCTTCAAGGTAAGGTGTGGCAATAGCCACACCAACCTAGGCCAGGGACGGATGCATCTGCACAAGTCTGTAGGCTTGTGCCTGCACTAAATTTTGAGAATTTTTTTTAGGTGGTAGAAATATAGTAATATATAGCAATAGTTGAAATGTTGACTAAATAACCTACGCAAACCACTCCTTATGTTCATGTGTTTAGAAACAATCATTAGGTTGAGTTCTTTGTAATGCGCACTCATCCTCTTCTTTCCTTCACTTCGACTATGTATCATATTCATGCTTATTTCAATTCAGCTTTTTTTTATGGATGTACTTTAAAATTGGTCTACTTAAATATGAACTCATGTTATGGGTGGAGTTTCCCTTATATGTTTTTTTACAATCATAGTACCATATTCTATTTAACAATGCAAATAATAACAATTCTGATGCCAACTGATTAATCAACTTTCCTATTGCTAAAAAATCAATTTTCGTTACAAACTTATATATGGAATATGTATCTTCAGCAGAAAACAAATTCTGTTAAACAATTCTCGAGTAAATTATAAATATTGGCAAAAAAAATGCGCCAACGGCGCAACCCGTGCGGACACACGGGTATAGCACTAGTTTATATATATATAGTGTCCCACTTTTCAAAATTCCTGGATCCGTCACTAACCCAGACCCAATTTTTATTTTATTTTTTATTTTGTTATCTATTACACACATTTAGTTTTCTAATTTTTCTCTGAACACAAGAAAATTGACCTAATACTCCAACAATTAATGTACCTGTACTAAAAAAATACCAATTTTAAACATTTTCAAAATCACACCCATTCACACATCGTTCATCAACTTCAATTGACACTTGTTGCTTGTGCTAAGACTCATACAAATATTGGTGGTTTTTTTTTCTTCTGATAAGGTCAATATGGTTGTTAATTTTGTCTGACCATTTTTTCTTGACAAATTTTGTCTGATCATCTAAGTTTGATTTATTAAATTTAATATTATTTAATTATTTGACAAAAAATTATAGTCTCACTTATATTGTAAGTTCAGGTTGGCCTCTGAACACAACATAAATGGACAATGGCCATAGTGTCATTTCTTGTATTAAACAATCCACAATGCACAATACACTTATAATAAACCACCACCTACATTTTACGGTAAAAACAACAATGTGATTTACCAAGAACTACCCAAAAAACTCATCAATTTCTTAACAGAAAAACCCTAACATACGAGCAATTAAAAAAATATAACCCAAGCATAAAAAACTAACAATGTATATGATTTATTAGAGTAAAAGGATAGAAGACTCTTAACAAAAAATAATACAGAAGACTCATAAACTAAAATAAAAATTCATTTTGAGCTTGCTTTAATTATTTTATATGTTATCACATCCCATTATAAAAGTAAAGTTAATGGAAGTAAATTTTGACATAGAAGACGCATGAATTTCCTTTCTGTTGGTGTGATGGTAAGGTTTGAATATTTATTGAGAGCAACTCATAGTTTTATATATGATCCAACTCTTCTAAAAAAAACCGATCCAACTCTTGTTTGCTCAAAAAACTCTTAAAACAACTGTTTTATAAAAGAAATCGAAACAATTTAAAAGTAAATGTTTTTTAAGCTAATGTGGTGTTGATCAATTGGAAGTAACCTCCTCTTTATGGAGGAGGACCTAAGAATGTGTGGGTTCGAAATCTAACCTATACTGAGAGACCGGCAACTAAGGTATGTTTAAGATGAGGTTTTGGAGGAGAGGATATATTAGATGGCCAAGTTTTTTACTTTGAAATACATATGATATTTAAAAAAAAAAAAAAACACATGGTTAATGATCATATAATGGTTCAATTATTTTTAATTGATTAAAAAAAACATGTTATAGTATTTGTAATCTCCTTCTAAACCTTCTAAGAGACCCTAAGAAATAGAATCCAAAAACAAAAGTTTATCAAAAGCAGTTGAAAATTAATCTGATAATCGGTCTAATTCATTGTGTTCAAAAATAAAACAAAAAATTGTTAAAATAACTGTTCGAGAGAATAAGCAGAAAAGGACTTCTAAATTAGTCTTTTATATTTGATAAATAATAGTCTTTTTGTCAAATTCCACACTCCTTTCCGTCTTTGTCATAATCATGCTAACGAAATAAATTACTAGTATACTGTTCTTTTAGCCTCTGGCTAAAATATAAAACGCATAATTATTATAAATCGTAAGTTGATACTCTCATCATTTGAAACTAAGAATATTTCTAATCATATTATAGTACCTCATATGATTGTGAGATTTATTACAAGACCACGTTCAATGGTGTACATTTGCTTAACTCATATTTTTGAGGATCCAATCATGTCAAATAAAGTTTGATAAATGTAAATGTTTGTATTCTAATGGTGCGAATTTGCAACCATGAAATGACTAAAATGGGCCCGACATATTAATTCTTACCTTTAAAAAAAATAATCCTAAAGTAACCATTCTTTGTAAAGAAAGTTATATATATATATTTTTTTTGTGTGAAAATAAAAAGAGATGAGTTTGGCAACAGCTCTACAAATTGCAATGGCAAATGTCGTACCATTGGAAGTGGCGGTTCTTGGAATCCCTGTCAGACTAAGACAATAGTTTGTTTTGTTGTTAACAACACAAATTTGGTTCTCAGTTCTGCTCCTAAAGCTAGCTCACAGTGTTTGGGACCATTACACTAGTCAGTGGACCGTCTAATTTTTTTAAACGGTACTGTTCTTACTTTTATCGGTTACTTAATATAGCTAGTTCACTTAAAAGGATATACATATATCTTTGAATGAAGGTCCATAGAGTTATATAAGATTTGTTGAATTCGATCTTTGTTACCGTGAGATATCAATGTTAAGTTAACAAAGAATATGGAGTCTTTGACGCCTTTTAAGGAGAGATATGGTCTTTTGATAGGTTCTTTTGTCGGAGTTGAAGATTGTGTTGAGACTTGACGTCATATTTGAACCATATTCATATTATTCTTGTTTTCTTTCTTTTTTTGCTTTGTCATTCTACCAAACAAAAACAATGGAGGTTGAGATTTATCGAATGAGTTAGACTTCCATAATATTAGAGTCAATTCAAGGTAAGACCACAAAGGCAATCGCCTCATTCCTCCATAGATATAGAAATTTTACTTTTTGTTTTGTTTTGAAGATATCGATAATTTTTTACAATATTTTTAATCATCGGATGTAAAAAATTTAACCAACAAAGATTTCCTCCAATAGCAAAACCTAGATAAACAAAGAGATTTGACCAATTTTACAATTCAAAACAACGATTGTTTTTGTTGTGACTTTGGTTGTGTACGGTTATGTGATTTGTGAATAACAATTATAATTTTATCATTGATATTCCTTGTGTCTTAGGTAGTTTTTATTTACACTTTTTGCACCTAATTCCATCGTAACTTTGTAGTAAAACGTGTTTGGACGATTTGATCGTTATTGTCTTAAAAATATTTGCTAATATTCTTTTGTTCGATTTGGGTACCTTCCTTTCTTTCTTATCCACCGAAATCAAACACATTGAACAAGAACGTCCTTGAATAGCTGTCTTTATTCCTTACTAAGTGTACTAGTTAGTAGCTTACCATACAAACAATAGACTACACTGCAATACCACGGGCCATGTCTTCGTCTGTATTAGACACTACATTAAAGTTAAAATAGTTTATACTATATAATTATACACATTTTATTTGTGATGTAGTAGTACGTACACATGGGTATGGTATGAGAATTGGAGCCTACCAAAAACTAAACATTCCTACACTAGACATATTTCATTTCACAGATGAAAAAAAGCACAACACGGTACATAACATTAAATGTGACTATTGTTTGTTGGAAAAAGCAAATTATTATTATTATAACATTAATTTCTTGCTCCACACAAATAACAACACCATTGGAGTCTCCTTTACTCCACACAAATATAAAATAACAAACACCTCCATTTCTTTCAGGATGTGGGCCACTTCATTTTATTTTTGACTTTATTAAACTTCTTAAAAAGGTACTTTTTCCACTTTTTAATTAAATAAATTATTCAATTATAACTTTTTTTCACTCTCTTTAAACTCAACTCTTTCTTTTTTTCAACACTAGTCATTCTCACTCATTATTTGTAAGGAGCCTAGTAACTATTATCTTCTTCATTAAGGATCTAGCATGTTCTCAGATTTGAGTTTTATATATAGATAGATTCATTGTAACATTTTTGTTCTTACTGTTTTTGTTTTTTTTTATTGCTTTTAGATTAAAAAACTATGGCAGGAGGAGGAGGAGGAGGAGGTCCAGCAAAATCAGATGAACCACAACCGCATCCACCAAAGGATCAACTACCAAATATTTCTTACTGCATTACTAGTCCTCCTCCATGGCGTTAGTTTCTTTTTTTTTCTCTCTTAGATTCTGGAAAGTAATACATTATTCTTAATCTGGTTGAATAAAATATAATAAATTTGATTTGGTTTTGTATATTTTTAGTATTTTTTACTTTATGTCATTCGACCTAATTTGAGATTCTATTTGCATTTGATTGAGATTTTTTTTTTTTAAAATATATATTTTTTGTTGTAATTAATTAATTAAGCATTGATATTAAGGTTCTTCCCAGTTTTTGCTAGATCTAGATTGTTAACATTTTGATTGCTACTTCCAAATTTGTTTTATGATATAATCTAAGTTTGTGTTTGGTTCTGACAAAAATTGTTTTTCATTGAATTGATTCTGTAAAATTGATTGTAAGTAAAAGTGAGTTGAAAGTAAAGTGATCTATGTTTGGATACATTCGTGTAAAAATGACTTTAACAATAAATTTAAGTGTTAAAATCAATTCTAGAATCAAACGCTCTAATTTCTAGTTTCAAGTAGAATCAATTCTCTTTGAGAGGAACCAAACATGTGAGAATCAATTTTACTTCTCTAGAATCAATTTTGATCCCTCTAGAAATGAAATCAAACATACACTAATTTTTAATATTTTAATAGCTAGTGATAAGTTCTTTTAAATAAAAAATATATTATTCAGGTTGTTTCATTTTTGTGGTGTTATGTAACATCACTAAGGGAATAAAGTCAAGAATTTATGTTTGAAGAATGTTGTAAAGGAATTTTGAGTAATTGGAATATTTTGCGTTGAAAATTTTAAGAATCTCCCAGCCTCTCCTTTTCCTTAAGATTGATTCTTTTAGTTTTTTAGTTTTTATTTTTTAATTGTTTTGATGAGAAATTTGGGGACATTTTGATGCAGCGGAGGCCATACTACTTGGATTTCAACATTTTCTTGTAATGCTTGGCACAACTGTGCTCATTCCCACTGCCCTTGTTCCCCAGATGGGAGGTGGAAATGTAAGGACTAACAAATTTTGATATGGAAGTGGAACATTATGAAAATTCACACAAATAAGCTGTATTAAAAATATTCCATTTGTTGCTTGCAGGCGGAGAAGGCCAAAGTAATTGAAACTTTGCTTTTTGTTGCTGGTATTAACACATTGGTGCAAACACTCTTTGGATCACGACTACCAGCTGTAATTGGAGGGTCTTATACCTATGTGCCAACGACAATCTCAATTATTCTCGCTGGCCGATTCAGTAATGAACCAGATCCTATTGAGGTCTTATGAGATGAACTAACTATACTAAATGATTCGTGGTTGATATGCTTATTGTATTATTTGCTTTGTAATCAAACAACATTTAACCAAAATAGAGACTATGATTTGCAATCTCGTTGTATACCATTTTTTTATTGCGTCTCCAAAAGCTAACAATCACACACTGCATGCATAACTTTAAATGCCACAATAAGACCTTAAATTTGTAGTTATCTGATTGGGACTGATTGGTAACTTTCTTTTAACTCCTTTGTTTTTTTTTTTTGCTTTATTTTCTATCCATTCAGAAATTCAAGAAGATAATGAGGGCAGTCCAGGGTGCTCTTATTGTTGCCTCAACTCTTCAAATAGTACTAGGCTTTAGTGGCCTTTGGCGTAATGTTGCAAGGTTGGTCTCACATTCTTACTAAGTGGCAGTATAATTACTTTTAAGAGTTGTTATTCCTTCCAACTATTTGTGCAAATTCGTAGCTTTTATAGAAGATTTTTCTATATATATTGAATATTTATTTTGTCGTGATATTCACCAAAACAATTGTATTCAGTATAATACCTTTTTCAAATCCTTGGATTAGCCAAATGTTCCAATCTGATGTAAGTTTGATTTTTTCTGCAGGTTCTTAAGTCCACTTTCAGCTGTTCCATTGGTTTCTCTTGTTGGTTTTGGGTTGTATGAATTAGGTTTTCCTGGGGTAAGCCTTCGGCTACATGTTTACGGTGGTAATGTTAACAATAACAAACTAAAATTCTCAACATTGATGCTTGTGTCGGGTGTAGGTTGCTAAATGTGTAGAGATTGGACTGCCAGAGCTTATATTGCTAGTATTCGTTTCACAGGTAAAGTTATTTAAAGATGCATACACCTAGTGTCTTTTAATGTTTCTAAATCTCGCCTTGTGATTTTAGTTCATTTTGTTCGTGGATTCTTTGTTCTTTTAATATTATGGTTTCTATAAATATGAGTGTTAACTAGTTAGTTGTCGTCGTGCAGTATGTGCCACACGTGTTGCATTCGGGGAAAAATATCTTCGACCGTTTTTCTGTTTTATTCACAATTGTAATTGTGTGGATATATGCTGTTCTACTCACTGTTGGAGGGGCCTATAACGGTGCTCCACCGAAAACACAGACATCCTGCCGCACCGATCGTGCTGGACTTATAGATGCTGCTCCTTGGTTAGTTGTGTGATTCATTAAATTTAACCCTTGATGGCATTTTGTCTATTGCAACTGTGTAGACTCTTTTAGTTTTACCATGCTTGTATATTTGATCTCGCGATTTAAAAGCTTCTGATCGGTCCCCTGCCATGATAAGGACCTAATTAAAAACTTATTTAAAAATGAATAAATTTAAAGCTTGGTATTCTGTGTGGTCATTAGCAAATGAGACCAACTTATATTCATTCACCAATTTTCTCTTTTTTCAAATCCATTCTTGTCATTTCATGTCAAGTATGCAATGTATACTATTTTAACTAGAGTGAATTTTTGCCCTTATTGGGGAGATTTTTTCTCACCGAAGTGGATATATGTAACATCTATCACTCTTCAATCTTTTCTCTTTTTTCAAATCCATTCTTGTTTTATAAACCTTAGAGCAGAAACATAATATATATTTCTCTAGATTCAATTGCATCCTTGAGATATTGATTTTCTTGACGGGAATCTACTTTATAGGCTTTGCTTTGTCAGTTGAAACTTATTGAGAAAAATTTCTCTTGTATTTTGAGTTTGTAGGATCAGAGTTCCATATCCCTTTCAATGGGGAGCACCTACATTTGATGCAGGCGAAGCCTTTGCCATGATGATGGCATCTTTCGTTGCTCTTGTAGAGGTCATATTTTTCTTATGATATTCTCTTTTTTAAATTGGAATAAGTTTTTGTTTCTGTTTAATTGTTATTCTTTCTCTTTAAAACTATTTTCGTATATTGTATATTCTATCTTTGTTTTTTCCGGAACTAGGTTTTATCAGTGCATTGAAGCTGGAGATCTAAGAACAACATACCATTGTTACATGTTAGATACATCCTTTTGTGCCAGCTGAATTTCAATGAAACTATCCCTCTTATAATAGTAGCTTAGTATCATGAATGAGTTTTAAAAATTACTGGTAAGGAAACTAAGTTTTAATCCTGAAAAGCCGTTTGTCATAAATGGTTGATTCTTTTCCTCAAGGGAGATAGAAACAGTGTGTGACATATAATAGTATTGTAAGGAAAGTTATTTTATTGTATTTTATATTCTATACAATTGGCGGGGGGGGGGGGGGGGGGATACCTTTTCAAGTTATATAGTTAAAACTCAGCCTACACATAATAGTGTCACTGTGTGCTCAACGTCATTGTTCTGATCGTCTGACTTTTCTACTTGATCTCATAATTTGGTCACATAGTTGCTAATTTGGATTATACGTTTCTTTTTGTACACAGTCCAGTGGAGCTTTCATTGCTGTATATAGGTTTGCAAGTGCAACCCCATTGCCGCCTTCTATTCTTAGTCGGGGTATTGGTTGGCAGGTACGAATATGACTAAATCTCACGTGTATAAATGATAATCGTAATATTGGTAAAAGTTCATGAATGTTTGATTGTAATGATGATTTTTCACCTAGAAATCAAGTAGAACTTTCACTTTCAAGTATAATTCCTCATGCATCTGATTTATGCTTGTTAGGGGGTTGGCATTCTCCTATCTGGATTATTTGGAACAATTAGCGGATCGT